>JARQOC010000005.1:361770131-362100131 GCA_033576535.1 Allobates femoralis | reverse complement strand
GAAATGAATTGTGTGTATACAGGCGTGTCAGTGGGTAGCAGAGTATACAGGGGGCTCTGAAGGTAGCAGATTATACAGGCAGCTCTGTGGGTAGCAGAGTATACAGGCGGCTCTGTGGATAGCAGAGTATGATGTGGCGGGAGGCTGGAGGGGTGAGGAGAGGTGGCCCTGGAGGGGTGAGGAGAGGTGAGGCAGCAGGGGTGAGGAGAGATGTGGCTGGAGGGGTGAGGAGAGATGTGGCTGGAGGGGTGAGGCGAGAGGAGGCTGGAGCGGCGACATGACCGTTCGGCACACCTCTGCTCCTCCAGGCTGCAGACATCACGGCGGTCGTCTCCCGCCCGTGATGTGTGTTTTAGGCAGTGTAGGGGCGGCCGTAAGCGTGGCGGTGTTGCCTGAGTCCCGCTCCGCTTAGGGCCGGCATGTTGGTCGACACTGGACGGGTGTGTAGCACTGTGGTGACGTCACTTTGGCGATCACAAAGTGACGGAAGTGCTGGATAAAGTGACGGAAGTGAGCCTTCATGTTTTATATATTAGATATAGCAGCACTATAGTATATGGCAATATATTACAGTATGTACAGGTGCACTATAGTATATGGGGGTATTTTATAGGACATGTATAGCAGCGCTATGGTATATGGCGATACATTAGAGTACATGTATAGCAGCGCTATGGTATATGGCGCTACATTACATGTATAGCAGCGCTATAGTATATGGCGATACATTACAGCACATGTATAGCAGGACTATAGTATATGACAGTATATTACAGTATATGTAGAGTTTCACTATAGTATATGGTGGAATTGTATAGCACATGTATAGCAGCACTATGGTATATGGCCATACTCAGCTCCCCCCCCCCCCGCTCCTCCCTCCAAAAAATAAAAAAAATCCTCAGTGAGGATACTCACCTGACCGCCGGCTCGCTCCACCTTCGTCTTCTAGGTCCTACAGGGGTTTAGGACCCGTCGTTGCCTGGGAAACCGTTCAGCTGATCGCTAACTGCCAGGGGGGCAGGATGGTGACGGGGGGTGGAGTGGAGGCAGGATGGAGTGAGCGGGGCAGGATGGAGCGGGGGGGGGGAAAAGGATGGACCCGGGGGGCGGGAGGGTCAGGATGGAGCCGGAGGATCAGGATGGAGCCGGAGGAGCAGGATGGTGGGGGAGGTGGGGGCAGGATGGAGCCGGCAGGGCAGGATGGAGGCGGCGGGGCAGGATGGTGCGAGCGGGGTAGCATGGAGCGAGCGGGGCAGAACGGTGGTGGGGGGACAGGATGGAGGCGGCGGGGCAGGATGAAGCCGGCGAGGCAGGATGGAGGCGGCGGGGTAGGATGAAGGCGGCGGGGCAGGATGGTGGCGGGGGGCAGGATGGAGCGAGCGGGGCAGGATGGTGGCAGAAGGGCAGAATGGTGGCAGAAGGGCAGGATGGAGCGAGCGGGGCAGGATGGAGGGAACGGGACAGGATAGTGGCGAGGAAGCAGGATGGAGCGAGCAGGGCAGGATGGAGGCGGCGGGGGGGGCAGGATGGAGCTGGCGGGGGGGGCAGGATGGAGGCAGCAGGGGGACAGGATGGAGCTGGTGTGGGGGGGGCAGGATGGAGCCGGCGGGGAAGGTTAGGATGCAGCCGGGGAGGGGGCAGGATGGAGCCGAGGGGGGGGGGGGCAGGATGGAGCCGAGGGGGGGGTGGGGCAGGATGGAGCCGGTGGGGGGGGGCAGGATGGAGCTGGCAGGGGGGCAGGAGGGAACTGGCGGGAGGGGCAGGATGGAGCTGGTGTGTGGGGGGGGCAGGATTGAGCCGGCAGGGGGGGCAGGATTGAGCCGGCAGGGGGTGCAGGATGGAGCCGGCGGGGGAGGGGGGGCAGGATGGAGCCGGCGGGGTGGCTGGGGGGGGGGGCAGGATGGAGCCGGCAGGGGGGGGGGGGGCAGGATGGAGCCGGCAGGGGGGGGCAGGATGGAGCGGGCGAGGGGGCAGGATGGAGTCGGCGGGGGGAAGCAGGATGGAGCTGGTGTGGGGGGGGAGGATGGAGCCGAGGGGGGGGTGGGGGAGGATGGAGCCGAGGGGGGGTGGGGCAGGATGGAGCCGAGGGGGGGTGGGGCAGGATGGAGCCGAGGGGGGGTGGGGCAGGATGGAGCCGAGGGGGGTGGGGCAGGATGGAGTCGGCTGGGGGAGGGGGGGCAGGATGGAGCCGGCTGGGGGAGGGGGGGCAGGATGGAGCCGGCTGGGGGCAGGATAAAGCCGGCGGGGGGGGTAGGATGGAGCCGGAGGGGGGGCAGGATGGAGCCGGAGGGGGGGGGGCAGGATGGAGCCGGAGGGGGGGGGCAGGATGGAGCCGGCGGGGGGGGGCAGGATGGAGCCGGCGGGGGGGGGGAGCAGGATGGAGCCGGCGGGGGGGGGGCAGGATGGAGCCGGCGGGGGGTGGCAGGATGGAGCTGGTGTGGGGGGGGCAGGATGGAGCTGGTGTGGGGGGGGCAGGATGGAGCGGGCGAGGGGGCAGGACGGAGCCAGCGGGGGGAAGCAGGATGGACCTGGTGTGGGGGGGGCAGGATGGAGCGGCGGGGGGGGGGCAGGATGGAGCCGGCGGGGGGGGGGAGCAGGATGGAGCCGGCGGGGGGGGGGCAGGATGGAGCCGGCGGGGGGTGGCAGGATGGAGCTGGTGTGGGGGGGGCAGGATGGAGCTGGTGTGGGGGGGGCAGGATGGAGCGGGCGAGGGGGCAGGACGGAGCCAGCGGGGGGAAGCAGGATGGACCTGGTGTGGGGGGGGGATGGAGCTGGTGTGGGGGGGGGTGGAGCTGGTGTGGGGGTGGGGGGGATGGAGCTGGTGTGGGGGGGGGGATGGAGCCGAGGGGGGGGTGGGGCAGGATGGAGCTGGCGGGGGGGCAGGATGGAGCTGGCGGGGGGGGCAGGATGGAGCTGGCGGGGGGGGGCAGGATGGAGCTGGCGGGGGGGTGGGAGGCAGGATGGAGCTGGCGGGGGGGGCAGGATGGAGCTGGCGGGGGGGGGCAGGATGGAGCTGGCGGGGGGGGGCAGGATGGAGCTGGTGGGGGGGGGCAGGATGGAGCTGGCGGGGGGGGGCAGGATGGAGCTGGCGGGGGGGGCGCAGGATGGAGCTGGCGGGGGGGGGGCGCAGGATGGAGCTGGCGGGGGGGGCGCAGGATGGAGCTGGCGGGGGGGGCGGGATGGAGTCGGCTGGGGGCAGGATGGAGCCGGCGGGGGGGTAAGATGGAGCCGGAGGGGGGGCTGGATGGAGCCGGAGGGGGGGCAGGATGGAGCCGGAGGGGGGGCAGGATGGAGCTGGCGGGGGGGGGGGCAGGATGGAGGTGGCGGGGGGGCAGAATGGAGCTGGTGTGTGGGGGGGGCAGGATGGAGCGGGCGGGGGGGTAGGATGGAGCGGGCAGGGGGGCAGGATGGAAGCGGCGTGGGGGGGCAGGATGGAGCCGAGGGGGGGGCAGGATGGAGCTGGCGGGGGGGGCAGGATGGAGCTGGCGGGGGGGGGCGGATGGAGTCGGCTGGGGGCAGGATGGAGCGCGGCGGGGGGGCTGGATGGAGCCGGAGGGGGGGGCTGGATGGAGCCGGAGGGGGGGCAGGATGGAGCCAGAGGGGGGGCAGGATGGAGGCGGAGGGGGGGCAGGATGGAGCCGGAGGGGGGGCAGGATGGAGCCGGCGGGGGGGCAGGATGGAGCTGGCGGGGGGGGGCAGGATGGAGCTGGCGGGGGGGGGCAGGATGGAGCGGGCGGGGGGGGTAGGATGGAGCGGGCAGGGGGGGTAGGATGAAGCGGGCAGGGGGGCAGGATGGAAGCGGCGTGGGGGGGCAGGATGGAGCCGAGGGGGGGGCAGGATGGAGCGGGTGGGGGGGGTCACAGGATGGAGCGGGTGGGGGGGGGTGGAATGGAGCTGGCGGGGGGTGAGGATGGAGCGGGCGAGGGGGCAGTATGGAGCTGGTGTGGGAAGGGGGCAGGATAGAGCAGGTGGGGGGGCAGGATGGAGCCGGTGGGGGAGGCAGGATGGAGACTGTGTGGGGGCAGGATGGAGCTGGTGTGGGGGGGGGCAGGATCGAGCCAGCGGGGGGGTAGGATGGATAGGATGGAGGGGCGGGGGGGCAGGATGGAGAGCTGGTGGGGGGGGGCAGGATGGAGTGTGGCGGGGGGGCATGATGAAGTCGGTGGGGGGGCAGGATGGAGCTGGTGGGGGGGGGGTGGGGCAGGATGGAGCTGGTGGGGGGGGGCGGATGGATGGCTGGTGGGGGGGGGGAGGAGGAGTGGTGGTGGGGGGGGGGGGCAGGATGGAGCCGGCAGGGGGGGGGCAGGATGGAGCTGGTGTGGTGGGGGGCAGGATGGAGGTGGTGGGGGGGTAGGATGGAGCGGGCAGGGGGTGCAGGATGGAGCCGGTGGGGGGGCAGGATGAAGCTGGTGTGGGGGGGGGGCAGGATGGAGTCAGCGGGGGGGGGGTAGGATGGAGCGGGCGGGGGGGCAGGATGGAGTCGGCGGGGGCATTGGGTAGGTTGGAGCCGGGGGGGGCAGGATGGAACTGTTGTGGGGGGGCAGGACGGAGGCGGTGGAGGGGGGGCAGGAGGCAGCGGGTGGGGGGGCGGGCAGGATGGAGGGGGGGCAGGATGGAGCAGAGGGGGATGTGTGCTATGGAGCAGGGGGGGGGGCAGGTTGGAGCCGGTGGGGGGTAGGGGCAGGATGGATGCGAGGATACTCACCCGTCCGCCGGCTCGCAGGACCTGTGGTTGTCTGGGAAACCGATCAGCTGATCGGTTTCCCAGGCAACCACAGGTCCTCAAGCCATGGAGCTATAGGACGTAGATGGAGCGCGCCGGCGGACGGGTGAGTATCCTCTATGAGGCATTTTTTATTTTTAATAGAAGCAAGCAGGTTGGGGGCAGCAGGAGCCGCGGGGGGGCAGGACGACCCGCGGGGGTCCCGCAGGAGGCAGGAGTAGCTGCGGGGGGCTGCAGGAGCCGCGGGGGGGCAGGACGACCCGCGGGGGGGCTGCAGGAGCCGCGGGGGGGCAGGACAACCCGCGGGGGGCCCACAGGAGCCGCGGGGGGGCATGAGTAGCTGCGGGGGGCCGCAGGAGCCGCGGGGGGGGCAGGACGACCCGCGGGGGGGCCGCAGGAGCCGCGGGGGGGCAAGACGACCCGCGGGGGGCCCGCAGGAGCCGCGGGGGGGCAAGACGACCCGCGGGGGGGCAAGACGACCCGCGGGGGGGCAAGACGACCCGCGGGGGGCCCGCAGGAGCCGCGGGGGGGCAGGAGGACCCGCGGGGGGGCCGCAGGAGCTGGGGAGCCGCATGTGTGGCAAGCGGGAGAGAACGGCTGATGCCGGTCATCTGCGGGCGGCGTCGGGAGAACCGCATGTCCTCCGCTCTGAGCTGCAACATTGGGGAGGATGAGAACCGAGCGGCTGGAGCGGCGGAGAGAGGAGCGGGAGGACTGGGCCAGAGGAGAGAGGAGGCGCCGGGACACAGGGGCCCACTTCCGGTTCCGGTCTGATTACACAGGTCGGAGGCCATCACGGAAGTTGGTCGGATTGGCCGGAAGTGGCCTTCGGGTTTTATATTATAGATATATATTAATCTATCTCTATATATCTATATCAATATATATATATCTAATTATGAATATATCAATAAATAATCGATTATATTAGCCAATAAATAATCGATTATATTGAGCCAAAAAGATATCTTAGCTGATATATATAGATTGATATACAATATATATATATACTAATCATATACATATATATAATATGACCTCTCTCTCTATATATATATATATATCTCTCTCTCTATATATATCTATATATATCTATATATATCTCTATATATATATATATATATATATATATAATTATGAATATATCAATATAATAATATTAATAATGGATTAATACTAATAATTAATACTAACACTAATAATAATAAAATTAATTAATAATAATAATGAATAATCAATTATATTGATCCAAAAATACATATAATTATGAATATATAAATATAATAATAATATATAAATAATAATAATTAATATTAAAACTAAAAATAATAATATTAATAAATAATCATAATGAATAATCAATTATATTAGTTAAAAAAGATATCTTAGCTGATCTTGTAGAGATGAGGTTCCAGCCCTGGTTTTCCGACGTCCGTCCCACAGGATCACCAAGCCATAATCGATTAATAATAATAATTAATATTAACACTAATAATAATATTAATATTAATAATTAATAATAATTATTAATCGATTATATTGGCCAAAAAGATGTCTTGTAGGGATGAGGTTCCAGCACTGGTTTTCCGACGTCCGTCCACAGGATCACCAAGGCAGGAATAATTTGTGAGGAAAAGTTAAAATAAACACTATAAAATTGCGTCAGGGGGGAGCATAGTGATTGGTAGGCAAAGGGGAGTATGGTGATTGGTAGGCAAAATGTGTTGCCACCCAGCAACAGCGTAGTCTGCCACCGGATTTTTCGCGGGCAAACATGCCGCAAGTGCAAAACCGCACTTGCCGCACCTGCCGCAAGTCCCCCTATACTTTCTATGGAGATTACCGCAACCGCGCCGCAAGTGTAACCGCATTACACTTGCGGCGCGATTGCGGTAATCCCCATAGAAAGTATAGGGGGACTTGCGGCAGGTGCGGCACATATGCGGCGCGGTTGCGGTAATCCACAGGGGCACAGGGGCACAGAGGCAAAGGGGCACAGAGGCACTGGGGCACAGGGGCACAGGGGCACAGACTCCGGAGCACTGTGTCAGCATGTGCTGACAGCAGCTGCTCCGGAGCGGGTGACAGGGGCACAGGGGCACTGGGGCACAGGGGCACTTGGTCACAGGGGCACTGGGGCACAGGGGCACTTGGGCACAGGGGCACAGGCTCCGGAGCAGCTGCTCCGGAGCGGGATCACAGGGGCACAGGCTCCGGAGCAGCTGTGTCAGCATGTGCTGACAGCAGCTGCTTCGGAGCGGGATCACAGGGGCACAGGGGCACTGAGGCACAGGGGCACAGGGGCAGAGGGGATGGCACAGGGACACAGGGGATGACAGCGGAGAGGGGTCGCAATGCCCGGGCACAGGCTCCGGAGCAGCTGTGTCAGCATGTGCTGACAGCAGCTGCTTCGGAGCGGGATCACAGGGGCACAGGGGCACTGAGGCACAGGGGCACAGGGGCACAGGGGATGGCACAGGGACACAGGGGATGACAGCGGAGAGGGGTCGCAATGCCCGCTTCGCGGGCATTGCGACGGCTCGCAATGGCCGCTTCGCGGCCAATGCTTCGGCGTGATGACGTCACAGAGTGTGACATAGCCACGGCACGTCGGGGGCCGACATGAAAATGCCTTCGGCAATTATAGAGTAGATTATTATTATTATGATTTTCCACTACGTGTTTATTCCCCACCTGATGAAGACAACAGGCTGTTGTTGAAACGCGTAGTGGAAAATCATAATACTAATAAACAGGTCTGTAAGAAAATTCCAGTTGAGAGTTCCTTGCAACCTAGGGCTCCTAGTTCATGTATCTTTAAAGACAGAGACAGAGAGAGACACAGTCAAAGAGAGAGAGAGAGAGAGAGAGACAGACACCGTCAGAGAGAGAGACAGACACCGTTAGAGAGAAAGACAGACACTGTCAGTCAGAGAGAGACACACAGACCGAGAGACAGTCAGAGAGACACAGAGAGAGAGAGAGAGAGACAGTCAGAGAGACACAGTCAGAGAGAGAGAGACACACACTCAGTTAGAGAGAGACAAAGTCAGTTAGAGAGAGACACACAGTCAGGAGAGAGAGACAGACACCGTCAGTCAGAGAGAGAGACAGACACCGTCAGTCAGAGAGAGAGACAGACACCGTCAGAGAGAGACAGACACTGTCAGTCAGAGAGAGAGAGACACAGTCAGAGAGGCACAGAGAGAGACAGACAGTCAGAGAGACACAGTCAGAGAGAGAGAGAGAGGACACACACTCAGTTAGAGAGACACAGTCAGTCAGAGAGAGAGACAGACACCGTCAGAGAGAGACAGACACCGTCAGTCAGAGAGAGACACATAGACAGAGAGACAGTCAGAGAGACACAGAGAGAGACAGACAGTCAGAGAGACACAGTCAGAGAGAGAGAGACGCACAGTTAGAGAGACACAGTCAGTCAGAGAGAGAAACAGACACCATCAGTCAGAGAGAGACAGACACCATCAGTCAGAGAGACAGCCAGTCAGAGAGAGACACATCGTCAGTCAGAGAGAGACAGAGACACAGTCAGTCAGAGAGACACAGTCAGTCATAGAGAGAGACAGTCAGTCAGAGAGAGAGACAGACACAGTCAGTAAGACAGACACCGTCAGTCAGAGAGAGAGACAGACACTGTCAGTCAGAGAGAGAGACAGACACCGTCAGAGAGAGACAGACACCGTCAGTCAGAGAGACAGCCAGTCAGAGAGAGACACACCTTCAGTCAGAGAGAGACAGTCAGTCATAGAGAGAGACAGTCAGAGAGAGAGACAGACACCGTCAGTCAGAGAGAGAGACAGACACCGTCAGTCAGAGAGAGAGACAGACACCGTCAGTCAAAGAGAGAGACAGACACCGTCAGTCAGAGAGACAGACACCGTCAGTCAGAGAGAGACACACAGACAGAGAGACAGTCAGAGAGACACAGAGAGAGAGAGACAGTCAGAGAGAGAGAGAGAGACACACTCAGTTAGAGAGACACAGTCAGTCAGAGAGAGACACACCATCAGTCAGAGAGACAGCCAGTCAGAGAGAGACACATCGTCAGTCAGAGAGAGACAGAGACAGAGACACAGTCAGTCAGAGAGACAGTCAGTCAGTCATAGAGAGAGACAGTCAGAGAGAGAGACAGACACAGTCAGAGACAGAGACAGACACAGTCAGTCAGAGAGAGAGACAGACACCGTCAGTCAGAGAGAGAGACAGACACCATCAGTCAGAGAGACAGCAAGTCAGAGAGAGACACACCGTCAGTCAGAGAGACACAGTCAGTCATAGAGAGAGACAGTCAGAGAGAGAGACAGACACAGTCAGAGACAGAGACAGACACAGTCAGTCAGAGAGAGAGACAGACACCGTCAGTCAGAGAGAGAGACAGACACCGTCAGTCAGAGAGAGAGACAGACACCGTCAGTCAGAGAGAGAGACAGACACCGTCAGCCAGAGAGAGAGACAGACACTGTCAGTCAGAGAGAGAGACAGACACAGTCAGTCGAGGGGAGAGAAGTAGCAAGACAACCAGTCAGTCAGAGAGAGACAGACACAGTCAGTCAGAGAGAGAGACAGACACAGTCAGTCAGAGAGAGAGACAGACACCGTCAGTCAGAGAGAGAGAGACAGACACCGTCAGTCAGAGGGAGGCAGAGGACAGACACGTCAGTCAGAGAGAGAGACAGACACAGTCAGTCAGAGAGAGAGACAGACACAGTCAGTCAGAGAGAGAGACAGACACAGTCAGTCAGAGAGAGAGACAGACACTAGTCAGATAGAGAGAGAGACAGACACCGTCAGTCAGAGAGAGAGAGACAGAGACACGAAGACAGTCAGAGAGTAGAGAGAAAGAGACACCCGTCAGAGAGAGACAGACACTGTCAGTCAGAGAGAGAGAGACACGTCAGAGAGGACAGAGAGAGACAGACAGTCAGAGAGACACAAGTCGAGACGAGAGAGAGAGAGAGACACACATCAGCTCAGTTAGAGAGAGACACAGCAGAGCAGTCAGAGAGAAGAGACAGACACCGTCAGAGAGAGACAGACACCGTCAGTCAGAGAGAGAGACACATAAGACAGAGAGACAGTCAGAGAGACACAGTAGAGAGGGACAGACAGTCAGGAGACACACAGTCAGAGAGAGAGACAGACACCGTCAGTAGAGAGAGAGAAAGACACCGTCAGTCAGAGAGAGAGACAGACACCGTCAGTAGAGAGAGACAGAACCACTGTCAGTCAGAGAGAGAGAGACACAGTCAGAGAGGCACAGAGAGAGACAGACAGTCAGAGAGAGAGACAACATCAGGAGAGATGAGAGAGAGACACACACTCAGTAGAGAGACACAATCAGTCAGAGAGAGAGACAGACACCGTCAGAGAGAGGAAGAGAACACCGTCAGTCAGAGAGAGAGAGAGAGACAGACACCGTCAGTCATAGAGAGAAGAGACAGACACCGTCAGTCATAGAGAGAGAGACACACGTCAGTCATGAGAGGAGAGAGACAGACACCGAAGTCAGAGAGAGAGACAGACACCGTCAGTCAGAGAGAGAGACACACCATCAGAGAGAGACAGACACCGTCAGTCAGAGAGAGAGACAGACACATCAGTCAGAGAGAGGAGACACACCGTCAGTCAGAGAGAGAGACACACCGTCAGTCAGAGAGAGACAATCAGAGAGAGAGACACACAATATCAGTCAGAGAGAAACAGACACCATCAGTCAGAGAGAGAGAGACACACCGTCAGTCAGAGAGAGACAGAGAGAGAGACACACTCAGTTAGAGAGAGACACAGTCAGTCAGAGAGAGAAACAGACACCATCAGTCAGAGAGACAGACACCATCAGTCAGAGAGAGAAACAGACACCATCAGTCAGAGAGACAGTCCGTCAGAGAGTGAGACACACCGTCCATCAGAGAGAGAGACACAGTCAGTCAGAGAAACAGACACAGTCAGAGAGAGAGACATAGACACCATTAGTCAGAGAGACAGACACCAACCATCAGTCAGAGAGAGAGACAGCCAGACAGAGACAGCCAGTCAGATAGAGAGACATCCAGTCAGAGAGAGACATACAGTCAGAGAGAAAGACAGACACCATCAGTCAGAGAGACATTCAGAGAGAGACAGTCAGTCAGAGAAAGAGACATTCAGAGACAGTCAGTCAGAGAGAGACACAGACACCATCAGTCAGAGAGAGACAGTCAGAGAGAGAGAGAAAGACAGCCAGTCAGAGAGAGAGAAAGAGACAGTCAGCGAGAAAGACAGTCAGAGAGAGAGACACACAGTCAGAAAGACAGATAAGACAGTCAAAGAGCAAGAGACAGACAAGAGTCAGAGAGATAGAGAGACAGAGGAGTATACTCACCACCAGCAGCAGCAGCTCCGTGACTTCAGTGGAGTTTTGCATCCTGCCCAGTGGCTGTGCCGCAGCTGCTGAAGAGGTGAGATCATCAGGGCCAGCCCCCTCACCTCTCCTGCAGGCCATGTGAGTTCCGGTAATGCTGTGATCCAAGCCTCTCTTTCACTCTTTGTCCTGGGTGAGCAGGGGTGGGGGGATGGGCCCTGGCTGTAGTGGGTGGGTCTGTGTGGCCCTCTGTGAAGTGCCAGTGAGTGAGGCCTGAGGACTTGGGTGGACCGGGATGGGCAGTCCGGGGCCGGGCCCCCACACAATAATACAATGCTATGCCACTGTGTGACTCTGCCTCTCACTCATAAGAGGGAGAGTGGGCGGGCCCCTGCACTTTGTGTCTGAGCGGGCGGCTGGCGCTGCTGTTGTGTGTGTGTACAGGCTCAGGCTGTACAGCTGCACAGCTGCAGCTGCAGCCAGCCAGCCTGTATGTATTGAGACTGATGACTGTGCACTGCAGTAGCCTGTGCTCAATGCATTGCTGCGCCTGCACTCGCCGCGCCGCTCTGGCAAAGAGCAGAGGCAGAGCAGAGAGCACAGTCAGTCACACTGATCTGTTCTCATCTCAGCCTGGCCCCGCCGCCCCTGATGACGACGATGACACTCAGTGTACAAACTACTGTGCTACCCAAAGGGGGCGGGCCTCCGTGCTCTAAATGGCCACGCCCACAGCCAGGGCGCCGGGCCCCCCCCTGCTGTTTGTATGGCCACGCCCCCTTCACTCATAGTCAGGCCCCTTACAGCTGTATGGCCTGTAAGGCCCTATTGGCGGCCCTGGCATGAGGGCAAGATTGTCAAAATAGTGGAAGACAGAGGTTATGCTTTTGCTCGTGAACTCGGTGCAAGACAGGATATATTCATCAATAAGAGGGAAGTAGAGGAACAACTCCCACCAGACCATCCTGAT
The DNA here is from genome assembly GCA_033576535.1 of Allobates femoralis. Classification (NCBI taxonomy): domain Eukaryota; kingdom Metazoa; phylum Chordata; class Amphibia; order Anura; family Aromobatidae; genus Allobates; species Allobates femoralis. Next base: position 362,088,074 of record JARQOC010000005.1, on the reverse strand, counting down.
AGACAGGTCGAGATTGGAGAGTGGGTGTCATACTACACCGTCCAAGGTGAGCGAGGCCCGTACGGCATTAAAGTCAAAAGACTCTGCTTAGATTCTGAGGAAGTGGATGATGCGTCAACCGTGGAATACTTCGAATTAGAAGATGACACCAAAGTTACCAGATACACGGACGTGGCTGTAAACACGGATCCTGTGACGATCCTAGAGACTGCACCACCAAAGAAGGATGCGATAACCCAGACCCCGGATAGCTACTTGCTGATAGCTGCCCTACAGAACCTGGAAGTGTATCCCAGAAAAACACCATCGCAGATGTTGCCTTGGAAGCAAGCAAAGCAAGCGTGAACACGGGTCCTGCATCAGAAGAAACTGTAAGTGTGAATGAAGCATTTTCCTTATTGATCCCATACCTTACCTGAATGAATGCTAGCATTCCCCTGTTTGTCTCCTATATGTTGAACTGAACATTGCTATCATAGACGATGATATGATAAAAACTTTCCCTGTAAATAGTTGAGCACCTTAGTGTGCTCCCTTTGGTTTTAAGACCAGCTGCACATGTGACGTAGTGCAAGTGACTGTTTTGAAGCTGCTTTTTGAGAATTTTTGCACTTTTTCAGAAAAGAAGAAATTTTATACTTTTGATACAAAGTAATGCTTTTATAATGTGTATTTTACAGAAAAGGGGTAATGACGTATATATACCCATGCACTTGTTTTATAGTTAATGTAACGTTTGAAGAATCGTGCCTCCCGGATGGGAAGAAACCAAGAATCCTTAATGTTTACTGTTATGAAAATAAAAATGTTTTCAGGGGGATCCATGGACGAGGACGCGCTGGTTTAACTCCGGGAGAATGTGGCGCCCCTGCGTCCAGGAGGCCACAAGGGAACTGCAGCCAGGCAGGTAGGACATTGTTGCACAACAACACCCTCACAGCCCACACAACCCCCGTGTCAGAAGGAGGTTACATCCAGCCCTGAGATTAGAACTCTATGAGATCGAGGGGTGGTGGATTCAGAGGAGTGGGTTGGGCACACCAGAGGTCAGGTGACTGACAGTATATAGTAAGGGGGAGGAGTGAAGGAAAGTAGTAGGCCTAGGGTGCCGAGCTGAAAAGACTGAAGGACAATCACACGTTCTGTGAGTGCAAGGCTAGGAGCGCAGAATCCGTACTGAGCCAGTGTGAGCCAGAGGGGAGAGAAAGCCCGTCCGACGCTGATGCCACCAGGAGTGTGACAGAACGGAGAGGGACGGTGTAACCCGTGCCCTAGACAGCAGCTAAAGCCACTAACTACAGGCAGAGAAGTCCCTCCTATGATACTGAAAGGAACAGGAAAGAGAGAGCCTGGTAGAGCCTCGTGCTGAGGACTGCTGGAGGCTGGGCTGAGTAGAGTGTCGGCTCTAAAGGGGACCATAGTTTACCCGGCATTCCCAAACACCGACGGGGGATCACAGCTTCACACTAGGATCCCCAACCCAAAGGACAGGCAGCTCAGTGACAACCAAGAGGGCCCACCAGGGGTCTGAGTCACCGCCATACTGTCCAGCGTACCACACACCACCCGTACAGACGGAGACCGTCAGACAGCCCGGAAAGGACACTAAAGACTGTGTGAGGGGTCACAGAGAGAGAGAGGCCTGGCTGCAGGGAGCAAAGGGAACCCGGAGAGGGAGAATGAGCCCGTGTACTTGAACTGTGTACTGAGAGCTGTACTTAACCTTGTAAGAAATGCAAGCTACCTGTAAACTGTTGGAACAACTAAGAGTAAAGCTTTGGAAAACCCTGGAACAGTTTCCCTTGTGTCTCTGCGTACAAGCTATTCCCTCCATACAGGACACAGCCTGTCAGCACCAACCAGGAGGAGAGATCCCTGCAGCCTGCAAGTAAGTGTGCTACACCCGCACCAGAGACTTAACTCTTACTGCCCCGGGGGATACAGTTCTTCCCACTGGAACTATACCATCTCCGCTGTCACTCCATCACCCCCGGAGGTTCTGCAGCAGCGGCGGCCCCATCACTGGCCGCACCAAGTGGGTGGCATCACACGTGACATTTCCCCTGTAAATAATCCCCACTTTATTGTCGAGCCAGGGACACGGTCCGGACCAAGCCACCCGTGACTCTCCCAGTAAAGACCCGGTCCGGTACCGAGTACCCCTTGTCCAGTGGGGCCCGACACAAGTATTACAAAGTACTAGTTATGAGTATAGGGATTACGAATATTTCGCTACTCGCTCACCACTAGCAATAACTTGTTTGAGGCTAAATACACTCTCTTTACTACAAACTGACTGATTTGGCAATAACTGGTTTTGGGCCTAACACAGCCTTATTAGGGGAAAGTGACTGATTTGGCAATAACTGGTTTGTTGCCAAAAAATGCAGTTTTAATACAAACTGACTGATTTGGCAATAAGTGGTTGGAGGCCAAAACAATGTCCTTTTAGCAAAAACTGACTAATTAGGCAATAACTGGTTTGGGGACTAACAGCCTTTTTAGGGGAAACTGACTTATTTGGTAATAACTGGTTTGAGGCCAAAATGCCTTGTTAGTACATACTGACTGATTTGGCAATACCTGGTTTGAGGTGTAACACAGCCTTTTATGGGAAATTGACTGATTTTGCAACAACTGGTTTGAGGACAAAAAATGCCTTTTAATGCAAACTGACTGATTTGGCAATAGATGGTTGGATGCCAAAAATGCCTTTTTAGTGCAAACTGACTGATTTGGCAATAACTTATTTGAGACCTACCACAGCCTTTTTAGGGGAAAGTGACTGATTTGGCAATAATTAGTTAGAGGTAAAAAAATGCCTTTTTAGAACAAACTTACTGATTTGTTAATAATTGAAGACAAACACAGCCTTTTTTGGGGAAACTGAAAGATTTGGAAATCCCTTGCTGTATGCAAAAATCACAGCTTTGGCAATGCACACAGGTTTAGGAATCACACTTGTTCTCAGCAAAAAATGCCTTTGTTCACATGGACCCTCTCACCTTCCTATTCTATCTAAAAAGCCATCGAGTAACTAGCTTACCTATTAGTGTAGCACAGATGGAGCAGCATGGTACAGCAGCAGCACTGTCTCTAAGGCCGGCTTCCCACTACGATTTGTGGCTGAGCGTGGGGATCCGTGTTTAGGTCGTGGTAGGGGTATCTGTGTTATGCAGGATCCGTGTGGATCCTGTGTTCCCTGTCTGTCCCTGCATATTCTCTATCTGTCCCTTTCTCTACCTCTTCTATCTCTGCTCCCACCTCTCCTCTGTCCTCTCCCCCCTGTCCTCTCCCCTCTGGTATCTAAAAAATAAAAAAAATCCTCCCAGAGGATACATTACATGTCAGCCGGCTCCATGCGACAGTCCCCTTCTGGAGACTGAAGGACCTGTCATGATGTCACAGAGCCAATCAGCTGACATAGCTGACATCACGAGAGGTCCTTCAGCCACCAGAAAGGGACTGTCGCATGGAGCCTGCGGACATGTAATGTATTCTCTGGGAGAATTTTTTTTATTTTTTAGATACCGGAGGGGATAGGACAGGGGGAGGAGAGGGGGGAGCAGAGGTAGAAGAGGGACAGAGAGGGACAGGCAGGGTTATGTACTGAGCACTGCCTCTGGGCATGCTCAGTACATAATCACGGAGCATAATCCATAGGCTCCCATTATGTAGCCCTATGGACCATCACGGATCTGTCACGGAGCTGGCTGCGATTTTGGATCTGTGACTAAATCGGAAGGCTACGGATTGTGCTTAAATCAGATGGCAAAAAGGACACATCCAAGCACAATCTGAGCCCCATAGGGATACATGGGAGCCACAATCACATCCGAGTGTATCCGATACACTCAGTGCCGGACTGGGGTGTCTGGGGCCCACCAGGAAAATTGACTCCAGGGGCCCACCCAGCCGGGCCCACCACCCGGGCCCACCCATTTTTGAGCTAAATAAAAGTACCTGTTATCCGTTATACCTATTATAGTGAAGCGTGGACTGTAAAACAGGCGGCTCCTGCACATCACTGTGCGCTCACCATTACTGTGATGTACAATTACTGGAGTTTGCATTAAAGAGATTTTTTGGTGAAAACAAGTTATCAGTGATGCACAGGTTCGGAAGGTGATCACCTATTTATTGGTGGAATCCGCACCATCAGAAGAATGTGGCACTTTGAGCATTTGGTGAGTTTTTTCCTCAGTATTTGTAAGACAAAAGCAGGAGTGGAGCAATCAGAGGTAATTTTTATGCATTTCTCACCGTCTCCTGGTTTTGTCTTTTAAATACTGAGGTGAAAATCTCACCAAATGCTCAACTTGTTTTCTCTGGCGAACCTCTGTAACTGCATCTCTGCTGCTGTGTCACAGAACAGGGAGGGTTAAACATCCAAGTATTTAATATCTATTGGAAATAAAGAAGTTTCCCCTTATTGATATCAGATAAAAGAAATGTCTGACCACAATCCACTCTACCAAGACCAATAATACCACATAGAAGGCAGAAATACCACCACACCATGACAAGATCACATATTACCATGACATAGTGCCGAAATAATGCCACATACAAGGCACAAATACTGCCACACCATGAGACCACATATTGCCACCACATAGTGACCGAATAATACTACATACAAGGGACAAATACCGTCATGTCATGACCAAAGCACATAATGCCACCACATAGTGACAAATAATACTAAAATAATAAAATTGTAAAAAAGCTCTGTATATAGTGTCAGTGTACAGGTAATGCAATGATCACCATTGATATTATACACAGGAGCTCTGTACATAGTGTCAGTGTGTGTGTATAAGTAATACATATACTCACCAGTGATGTCTCTGGGTGAAACCGATATCACGTCTTCTATGCAGGACTTATCCGTGCAGAAAATAACTTAATAACATAGTTAACTATACCTGACTCACTTCCAGAGCACAATCCACACTTTTCCCAAGATTTCTACACTAAATGAAACAAAAAAGAAACATAGTGCCGCACTACACAGTAGCAGTGCTCCAGTGTCATTCTGTGCCTGCTCATCCTTGTCGACAGACATAGGCCAGGTCACATTTGCAGGTTGGACCTGGCCTGCGGATTCCAGTTTAACTTGCCTGTGCCCTGTGCGGGTTTTTAAAAACGCTCTCCGAGCGCTGCCTGTGTGACATCTGCAGTAAAACGGTATCTATGGCTGCGGTTCCACACGCATACGAAACTAATGCGTGATGGAAATTGCAAGTTGAAACCGAATCCGGCGGCAGGTCAACGCAAATGTGACCTGGCATATTGTCTGATGACAAGATGTGCAGAGCTGAAGCGAAGACCCGTGATTCATCGAAAGGATTTTTTAACTAAAGATGGATCCAAATGTGTTTTGTGTTATTTAATAAAATTATTCTGTTTTTTCTGTTACTAAAATTCTGGTGATGTCTAATTGCATGCCACCAGAGTTGCTAAGTACACTGTAATACAAGCTGCCTGGTACTAACCTTTTATACCAAGTGCACTACCCCAGAGCACTGGAAGAGCTGGGTAAAGTGCCTGGAAATGGTTCTATGAAGAATGCGCCATTTTCAGGGGTGGCTGCGGGCTGCGATCTTCAATGTGGGGGGCCAAGGACACTTGGGCCCTACCATGCCCATGCTGAGAATCCCAGCCCCCAGCTGCCTTGTTTTTGCTGGCTGGTGATCAACATATGGAGGGAATCCCGCGTATTTAAAAAAAATATATATTTTACATAAGTTTAAAACAAATATTAGGCTTCTCTGTCTTTTGTTCGCCAGCCAAGGTAAAGCCAGGCAGCTGGGGGTGGCAGGCCGTAGCTGTCTGCTTTATCTGTGGGGAGAATGCAAAAGTCTGTGGAGCGCTAGACCATGTTTTTAAAAATGATTTCTTTTCACACTTCTATATGTGACAGACCCAACAGCCAATCACAAATGCTGTCAAAGAGGATGGGCGTCTGTGATTGGCTGTTTGAGCAATCTACAATCAGCCCATACATTCTAGTATGGTACTATGTATGGGCTGCTTTCAGGTTACTCAAGCAGCCAATCACAGACGCCCATTCTCTGTGTCAGCGTCTGTGATTAGCTCTTGGGTCTGTCACACATACAGAAGTGTGGAAAAAAAAAAAAAAAAAAAAAAAATGACATAGCGCTCTGCAGAATTTTTTATTCTTAGCGCAGATAAAGCAGACAGCTACAGCCTGCCACCTCCAGCTGCTTGGCTTTACCTTGGCTGGGGATCAAAAGGCAGGAAAGCTGTTTTTTTTTAAATTATTTAAAAAAAAATGTGTGGGCTCCCGCCATATTTTGATTGCCAGCCAGGTAAAACTAGGCAGCTGGGGGCTTGGATTCTCAGCATGGTAAGGCCCAAGCATTCTGGGCCCCCCACGCTGAAAACAGCAGCCCGCAGCCACCCCTGGAATTGGCTCATTCATCGTAGCACCATTTCCAGGTGCTTTATCTGGCTCTTCCAGCGGCCCTGGTGGGGGGTAGCTTGCTGGGTAATAATGGGATTAGTACCAGCTTTATATTATCAGCTTGTACTAAGCTTGAAATTCATGGTGTCACGCCAAACTAGACATAGCCACCATGAATTTCTAGTAAACAGAAAAAAAGCAACACAGAGAAAAACATTTTTTAATAAAAATCAAACACAAAACACATTTAGAGACTCCATCTTCAATTAAAAAAAAAATCCTCGCTCCGAAGTAATCCACAGGTCTTCTGTTTTCAGCTCTGCTACATCATTGCCATCAGACAAATATGTCTGCTGACAGAGATAAGCAGACACAGAATAAAGGCCCTGTTACATGCTGCGATGTTCCAGCGATCCGACCTGGCCAGGATTGCTGGAACATCCCTGCATGGTCGCTGGTGAGCTGTGAAACAGGTAGACTCACCAGCGAGCAGCGATAGCGCTGGTAAACAAAGTACACATTGGGTAACTAAGAACAGCGCTGAGTCTAGTTACCCGATGTGTACCTTGGTTACCAGCCTCCTCCCACTTACCCAGCCTGTCAGAATGGACATCGCTGGTCGTTGGACCCTGTCACACATGCCGATGCATGCATGACAGCGGCAGACCAACGACCGAAAAATGGTCCCGGCCATTCCTCAATAATCAGCGAGCTGATCGCTGGTCATTGCGGCATGTCACACCCAGCGATATCACTGCGAGGTCGCTGCAGCATCACAAAACCGGTGACGTTGCAAGGATATCGTTAGCGATATCGTTGTGTGTAACGGTGCCTTTACACTAGAACACAGCTGTGAGAGAAGTGCTTAGCTGGCCTCCACCCGGCGACCATGTTTCCCTGTGCATTGCAAATAATGCATACTTTCAAACGCATGCCTATTTTTGCAAGCGTTAGTATGCATTTTTGCAATGCAAGTCTATGGTACATTGCATTTGTGCTGATTTACAACGGATCCTATGTAACACACAGCATAAGTGCAATGTTAACCCAGCCTAACAGCAGCAAGGAGGGGAGACGGAGCCCTGGAGACTGCCTAGTCAGTCTACTGGTGGTACTATCATGCCCATTGCCCAGTATGTCCTCCCAGCCTTGTGGTACTATTATGCCCATTGCCCAGTATGTACTGCCAGCCTCTGTGGTACTATCATGCTAGTACTACCACCAGTGGCTGTCAGGACATGCTGGGTTGGCATGATAGTACCGCAAACGCTGGCAGGACATACTAAGCAATGGGCATGCATGATAGTACCACCCGAGGCTGGCATGACATGCTGGCTAATGGGCATGATAATCATGGCCATTGCCTAGTAGTATGTCTTGCCAGCCTCAGCCAAGGGTCCAAGAAAGTTACCTCCTCATTCGTCCTGCTGCTGCCTTGGAGTCCTGTACAGTGCAGCATGTAGTGTGAATGTCACACTAAGGAGATGCTCCTTCTAATACTGCCAAGTGGAGGCGAGGGCCACAGAGATTACAGGGGCCCCATCAGGGGTGGACATGGGTCCCTATCAGGGGCGTACATACAGATCATGGGGCCAATTAGGGTAGTATATAGGGATCAGGGGTGTACATAGAGATCAGGGGGCCCACTCAGGGGCGTGCATAAAAATAATGTGGCCCACTCAGAGGCATACATAGCGTTCACGGGGCCCATTCAGGGGCGTGCATACAGATCATGGGGCCCCATCAGAGGCGTACATAGAGATCACAGGGCCTACTCAGGGGCGTACATAGAGATCGTCAAGGGGCCCACTCAGAGGCGTACATAGAGATTACAGGGCCTACTAAGGGGCGTGCATAGAGATCATGGGGCAGAGTCAGTGGCGTACATGGAGATCATGGGGCCGAGTCAGAGGCGTACATAGAGATCATGGGCCCACTCAGAGGCGTACATGGAGATCATCGGGCTGAGTCAGCGGCGTACATAGAGATCATGGGGCAGCAGAGTCAGTGGCGTACATGGAGATCATAGGGCCGAGTCAGAGGCATACATAGAGATCATGGGTCCCAGTCAGGGGTGGGATCGTACATAGTGATTACGGGGCACATTCAGGGGAGTGCATAGAGATCATCATGGGGACCACTCAGAAGCGTACTTAGAGATTACAGGGCCCACTCCGAGGTGCACATAGAGATCATGGGGCCCACTCAGATGCATACATAGAGATCATCATGGGGCCCACTCAGAGGCGTACATAGAGATTATGGGGCCCACTCAGAGGCGTACATAAAGATTACGGGGCCCACTCCAAGGGGCACATAGAGATCATGATGCCCACTCAGATGCGTACACAGAGATCATCATGGGGCCCTCTCAGGGGCGTGCATAGAGATCATCATGGGGCCCACTCAGAGGTGTACATACAGATCATGGGGCCCACTCAGATGCGTACATAGAGATCATCATGGGGGCCACTCAGAGGCGTACACAGAGATTACGGGGCCCACTCAGGGGCGTGCATAGAGATCATCATGGGGCCCACTCAGAGGCGTACATACAGATTACGGGGCCCACTCAGGGGCGTGCATAGAGATCATCATGGGGCCCACTCAGAGGTGTACATAGAGATTACGGGGCCCACTCAGAGGCGCACATAGAGATCATGGGGCCCACTCAGATGCATACATAGAGATCATCATGGGGCCCACTCAGGGGCGTGCATAGACATCATCATGGGGCCCACTCAGAGGTGTACATACAGATTATGGGGCCCACACAGAGGCACACATAAAGATCATGGGGCCCACTCACAGGCGTACATACAGATTATGGGGCCCACTCAGGGGCGTGCATAGAGGTCATCATGGGGCCCACTCAGATGCGTACATAGAGATTACGGGGCCCACTCAGGGGCATGCATAGAGATCATGGGGTCCAGTCAGTGATTGTACATAGAAATCATGGGGCCCACTCAGAGGCGTACATGGAGATCATCGGGCTGAGTCAGCGGCGTACATAGAGATCATGGGGCAGCAGAGTCAGTGGCGTACATGGAGATCATAGGGCCGAGTCAGAGGTGTACATAGAGATCATGGGTCCCAGTCAGGGTGGGATCATACATAGTGATTAGGGGCCCACTCAGGGGCGAGCATAGAGATCATCATGGGGACCACTCAAAAGCGTACTTAGAGATTACAAGGCCCACTCCGAGGCGCACATAGAGATCATGGGGCCCACTCAGATGCATACATAGAGATCATCATGGGGCCCACTCAGAGGCGTACATAGAGATTATGGGGCCCACTCAGAGGCGTACATAAAGATTACAGGGCCCAATCCAAGGGGCACATAGAGATCATGATGCCCACTCAGATGTGTACATAGAGATCATCATGGGGCCCTCTCAGGGCATGCATAGAGATCATCATGGGGCCCACTCAGAGGTGTACATACAGATTATGGGGCCCACTCCGAGGTGCACATTGAGATCATGGGGTCCACTCAGATGCGTACATAGAGATCATCATGGGGGCCACTCAGATGCGTACATAGAGATTACGGGGCCCACTCAGGGGCGTGCATAGAGATCATCATGGGGCCCACTCAGAGGCGTACATACAGATTACGGGGCCCACTCAGGGGCGTGCATAGAGATCATCATGGGGCCCACTCAGAGGCATACATAGAGATTACGGGGCCCACTCAGGGGCGTGCATAGACATCATCATGGGGCCCACTCAGAGGCATACATAGAGATCATCATGGGGCCCACTCAGGGGCGTGCATAGACATCATCATGGGGCCCACTCAGAGGTGTACATACAGATTATGGGGCCCACACAGAGGCACACATAGAGATCATGGGGCCCACTCAGATGCGTACATAGAGATTACGGGGCCCACTCAGGGGCATGCATAGAGATCATGGGGTCCAGTCAGTGATTGTACATAGAAATCATGGGGCCCACTCAGAGGCGTACATAGAGATTATGGGGCCCAGTCAGGGATTGTACATAGAGATCATGGGGCTGAGTCAGCGGTGTACTTAGAGATCATGGGGCAGAGTCAGTGGCGTACATGGATATCATGGGCCCACTCAGAGGCGTACATGGAGATCATGGAGCTGAGTCAGCGGTGTACATAGTCATCATGGGGCCCAGTCAGGAATGGGATTGTACATAGAGATCACAGGGCCCACTCAGGGGTGTACATAGAGATCATGGGGCCCACTGAGGGATCGTAGATAGAGATGATGGGGCCACGTGAGGTTAGGCTCTCACCGCGCCCCAGTATGGTGCCCTCAGGGAGCTCCCACAGTGTTTGCTTCATGCTAAGTAAGGCCTGTGATGCCCTGTGGGACCTCCCTGAGGGCACCATGCTGGGGGCAGTAGTAGAAGCAGCATCTCCTCACACTAAATGCTGCACAGCACTACAGGCCCCCAGCCAGCAGGAGAGAGTGGATGGTGGAGGCTGGAGCACGGTGTGGGATCCCTGGCCCCAGGCTGATGGCTGAGGAGCCCATGTCTTATGGCAGAATGGGCTCCTCAGTCACCAGCACCCCCCTCCTCGGCCCCCCGCCTCCCCGCCTGTCATATTCACCTGGTCCCTGGCTGCCACCATCTTTGTGAAGAGCTAGAGCTGCTGCAGGGCTGCTTTGGCGACGGCGGGTCCCTCCTCCGCAGTGCAACGATGACGACACCTGCACACATAGCCTGGATGGAGGCAGACAGTCATCGCAGGCTGAGACTGTCTCCATCTGCGCACGTGTCGGCAGTGTCGCGCTGCGCAGAGGAGGCTGGGCAGGGCCGGCTCCAGGTTTTTGTGGACTCCGGGCGAAAAAAGTCTCAGTGGGCCCCCTTTAGCACATGTATGTATATATATTATATATATATATATTGTAGGAAACTGTCTCTATAGCAGCAGCAAGTAAGGCAGTGACACTCAGGCTTTGTCTAAAAACAAGTGTGTTTTATTGCACACAATTGCAAAACAAAAACAAAAATAGTCCTTTCATCAGGATAAATAGCGTCGGCCCTAAACCTGCTCCTCCTGGAGCTAGTCTAGGGGTCCTACCCCACCTTGGGGTCCGGTACACGCTTTCTGTGTGCTCACAGGCTACACCTTTTCAGGCACCCAAAAACAACAAAATCCTTTCCCTCTCCTTGACAGCCGTCTCCGCCGGCCTAATCTCTTTCACCTGTCTTTCTCTCCCAGCTTCTTCAAAAGCCTGGGGCTGGAGATGAGGAATGGAGGCCCGCCCAAAACCTTCCCCCATTCCTCATAGATGAGGTCCCATAACAGGCTTTACCAACAGCCACCGTTCTAAGTAACCGTGGCCACACCTACCTCACCTATGCTTATGTAAGCATCTCCTGTCCCATACATGCAGTAGCTCACCATCCTTGGGGAAGCATAGCGTCCCTCTACCACCATTCCCCTTGCTACCTCACAATATATATATATATATATATATATATTTATATATATATATATATATACTAGCTGTAGTACCCAACTATGCCCGTGTTAATAAATAACTGATGTTAGCTATAACAAAATAGAATTTGAATATGTCATATTAATGACCTGTAAGAAAATAGAAGCTGAGCTGTGATTGATTGCTATAGGCAGCCTAATAAATCTCCAGCCAACAGTAAACCCTCCCCCTGGCCGGGCAGTATATGTTACCTCACACATACACATAATAGACAGCTCATGTGACTGACATCTGCCTTAATTCCCTATATGGCACATGTGTTGCACATTGGCTGTTTTTAATCAGATGTTTATGTTTGGAAATTAAACATAGCACACGTATGAGGCGAGTTGTGTGAGGTGATTTGTGCACATCTGTGTCTGTGTGGTGTGTGTGTCCCTGGGGTGTGTGCATGTGTGTGTCCCTGTGGGGTGAGTGCATGTGTCTCTATACGGTGTGTATGTGTGTGTTTCCCTGTGGGGTGAGTGCATGTGTCTCTATACGGTGTGTATGTGTGTGTGTTTTCCGGGGGGGGGGTCTGTGTGGTGTGTGTCTCTGTTGTGTGTGTCTCTTTGTGGTGTGTGTGTGTCCCTGTAGGGTGAGTGCATGTGTCCCTATAGGGGGTGTATGTGTGTGTGTCCCTGTGGGGGGGGGGTCTGTGTGGTGTGTGTGTGTATCTGTGTTGTGTGTGTCTCTTTGTGGTGTGTGTTTGTCCCTGTGGGGTGAGTGCATGTGTCCCTGTAGGGTGTGTATGTGTGTGTGTCCCTGTGGGGGGGGTCTGTGTGGTGTGTGTGTGTCTCTTTGTGGTGTGTGTCCCTGCGGGGTGAGTGCATGTGTCCCTATAGGGTGGCTATGTGTGTGTGTCCCTGTGGGGGGGTCTGTGTGGTGTGTGTCTGTGTTGTGTGTGTCTCTTTGTGGTGTGTGTGTGTCCCTGTGGGGTGAGTGCATGTGTCGCTATAGAGTGTGTGTGTGTCCCCTTGGGGGTGTGTGTGTCTCTGTGTTGTGTGTGTCTCTTTGTGGTGTGTGTGTGTTTGTTCGGGTGCATGGTGAGTATCCAATGTTGGGGCTGCACCTTAGCAACTATACACTTGCTGTTACTCTTTGTGTGCGTGTGGTGTGTATACATGTCCCCGTGCGTGGTGAATATCCCATGTTGGGGCCCCACCTTAGTGACTATATGCTGGTATGTGCTGTTAGTCTTTGGCACTATCATTAAGCCCCTCTCATTCACAACTGTCAACTGGTAACTGACACTTTTTCCCCATTATGTAGATAGGGGCAAAGTTGTTTGGTGAATTGGAATGTGCGGGGTTAAAATTTCACCTCACAACATAGCCTATGACGCTCCCGGGGTCCAGACGTGTGATTGTGCAAAATTTTGTGGCTGTAGCTGGCAGCTGTCGAATTTCCTCCAACACTTTTCCATTCACTTTTTCCCCATTATGTAGATAGGGGCAAAATTGTTTGGTGAACTGGAACGCGCAGCGTTAAAATTTCGCCTCAAAACATAACCTATGACACTCTCGGGGTCCAGACGTGTGACTGTGCAAAATTTTGTGGCTGTAGTTGCGACAGTGTAGATGCCAATCCCGGATATACACACACACATACATACACACATTCAGCTTTATATATTAGATAAAATACAGCAGTATTTTTTATTATAAAGGTTGTGGACAATAATATATATACCGTATATACTCGCGTATAAGCCGAGTTTTTCAGCCCAAAAATTGGGCTGAAAAGTCCCCCCCTCGGCTTATACGCGAGTCACTGTATACTGTATACAATGTATACAGTATACAGTGCCCCCATCTATATACAGCCCCCCGCCGCAATCCTGTAAAGGAATAGGTTAGTATACTTATCCATCCGCTGCAGCTGCCCCGCCGCCATCGCGATTCAGCATCTTCCGACTTCCAGCGTCTCGCGTCTCCTTCCGATGGTCGCAGGCAATGACGTCATTGCCTGTGCGACCGGGGAGGAAACCAGAAGAAGACGCGAGACGCTGAAGTCGGAAGATGCTGAATCGCGATGGCGGCGGGACAGCTGCAGCGGATGGATAAGTATACTAACCTATTCCTTTACAGGATTGCGGCGGGGGGCTGTATATAGATGAGGGGGCACTGTATATACCTCTGGGGCATATATATGTGGGGCTGCTGTATAGTACCACTGGGGCTATATTTACCTGTGGGGCTGCTGTATACTACCACTGGGGCTATATTTACCTGTGGGGCTGCTGTATACTACCACTGGGGCTATATTTACCTGTGGGGCTGCTGTATACTACCACTGGGGCTATATTTACCTGTGGGGCTGCTGTATACTACCACTGGGGCTATATTTACCTGTGGGGCTGCTGTATACTACCACTGGGGCTGTATATACCTCTGGGGCTGCTGTATACTACACTGGGGCTGTATATACCTGTGGGGCTGCTGTATACTACCACTGGGGCTGTATTTACCTGTGGGGCTGCTGTATACTACCACTGAGGCTATATTTACCTGTGGGGCTGCTGTATGCTACCACTGGGGCTGTATATACCTGTGGGGCTGCTGTATACTACCACTGGGGCTATATTTACCTGTGGGGCTGCTGTATACTACCACTGGGGCTATATTTACCTGTGGGGCTGCTGTATACTACCACTGGGGCTGTATATACCTCTGGGGCTGCTGTATACTACACTGGGGCTGTATATACCTGTGGGGCTGCTGTATACTACCACTGGGGCTGTATTTACCTGTGGGGCTGCTGTATACTAATACTGAGGCTATATTTACCTGTGGGGCTGCTGTATGCTACCACTGGGGCTGTATATACCTGTGGGGCTGCTGTATACTACCACTGGGGCTATATTTACCTGTGGGGCTGCTGTATACTACCACTGGGGCTATATTTACCTGTGGGGCTGCTGTATACTACCACTGGGGCTGTATATACCTCTGGGGCTGCTGTATACTACACTGGGGCTGTATATACCTGTGGGGCTGCTGTATACTACCACTGGGGCTGTATTTACCTGTGGGGCTGCTGTATACTACCACTGGGGCTATATTTACCTGTGGGGCTGCTGTATGCTACCACTGGGGCTGTATATACCTGTGGGGCTGCTGTATACTACCACTGGGGCTATATTTACCTGTGGGGCTGCTGTATACTACCACTGGGGCTGTATTTACCTGTGGGGCTGCTGTATACTACCACTGGGGCTGTATATACCTGTGGGGCTGCTGTATACTACCACTGGGGCTGTATATACCTCTGGGGCTGCTGTATACTACACTGGGGCTGTATATACCTGTGGGGCTGCTGTATACTACCACTGGGGCTGTATATACCTCTGGGGCTGCTGTATACCACACTGTTGAGGGCTGTATACCTGTGCTGGGGTCCACCCTCGGCTTATACACGAGTCAATAGGTTTTTCCAGATTTTTGGGGCAAAAGTAGGGGGGTCGGCTTATACACGGGTCGGCTTATACACGAGTATATACGGTGTATATATATATATATATATATATATATACACAGTGTATATATATATATATATAATATGTATGTATGTATATATATATATATATATATATATATATATATATATATTTCTCAAGCTTAATCCTTACCATGCTGTCTCTCCCCCCATTGTCTGTCTCTCCCATCCTGTGCGCAGTCTCTCCCCTTGTGCGGTCTCTCCTCTCTCTGTGCAGTCTCTCTCCCCTGTGCGCTTTCTCTCCCTCTCCCTTGGGCCTGTCTCTTACCTGTGCTTCTTCCCCCTCCTTGTGCGCTGTGTCTCTCCCCTGCACCTATCTCCCCCTGTGCCTGTCTCCTACCTCTGCACTGTGTCCCCCCTTGCGCACCTATCTCTCCCTGCGTGCCTGTCTCCCCCTATGCGCTGTGTTTCTCCACTGCACCTATCTCTCCCTGCACGCTATCTTCCCCTGCGCCTATCCCCCCCCGTAAGCTGTGTCTCCCTTTGCGCCTGTCTCTGCCCTGCACGCTGTCTCCCCCTGCGAGGTCTCCACCCTGTGCCTGTCTCTCCCCTGCATGGTCTCCCCCCTGTACCTGTCTCTCCCCTGCATGGTCTCCCCCCTGCGCCTGTCTCTCCCCTGCATGTTGACAATCAATTGCACCTGTCTCCCCCCAGCATGCTGTCTCCCCCTGCGCCTGTCTTCCCCCTGGGTTTAATTTACCCCTGACAGGGCCCCCTGAGTGCTGCAACTCACCCCACTCCTGGGGGCCCCCTGAGCGTTGCCTTCCCACACCACCACACCCCCAGGGTACCCTGGGCGCTGCCCTTCACCTCACCCTCAGGTGCCCCTGAGCGCTGCCCCCACGCACCTCAGCCTTGTGGGTCCCTGAGTGCTGCCCCCACACCTCAGAGGCCCCTGAGTGCTGCCCCCACACCTCAGCCTCAGGGGCCCCTGAGTGCTGCCCCCACACCTCAGCCTCAGGGGCCCATGAGAGCTGCCCCCACACTCATCCAGAGGGGGGCCCATGAGAGCTGCGCCCACACTCATTGGCCCCTGAGCACCCCCACATGTCTTACAAGGGGGCCCCTGACGGCTGCCCCCACACGATATCCTCAGGGCCCCCTTACCGCTACCTTGCTCCCTTAGTGCTGCCTCCCCCTGCTCTCCATTACCGGCAGGCAGTCGCGCTGATCGCAGCCTGTCATGTAGTGTGACGCTGCAGCCAGCGATACAGGAAATAGAGCGGCGCTGGCTGCAGCGTCACACAGTCACACTACATGACAGGCAGAGACGGAGATCAGCGCAACTGCCCGCCAGTAATGGAGAGAGGGGGGAGACAGCAATAAGGGGGCCCCGAGGATAGCGTGTGGGCGCAGCAGTCAGGGGCCCCCTAGTATGACATGTGGGGGCGCTCAGGGGACCAATGGGCCCCCCCTTTGCGTCCGGGCCCCCCCCTACAGCGCCCAGAGTGTGTATGGGGCGGGGCTTAGTGGGCATGGCCCAAAAGTGTCGGGGCCCCCCGGGGGATCTCCCGATCTCCCGCCAGGCCAGTCTGCCCCTGGATACACTCGGATGCCTCAAAATCATGATGTGAAGGCAGCCTAAGCAGTAAAACTCTGAAAATGGCAACGATTGCAAATGACTGCTTTTAATAGCCCTAGGGACATGTGACTTTGGCAGCCAATGAAACAAGCCACCCAAGACACAAGCTCTTGTACCTTCAACTTGTAGATGTTTCATATGCCCTAATTGGCTGCCGGCCCGGACCTTCCACATAGAAAGTTGCGGGCAAAAAAATGGAGTCCAATACTATTTTCTGACCTCTCACCACACCCTCAGCAAACACATCCCATATGCTATCATGCACTGTCAGAACAGGTAGGAGAAAGGCATCACTTAAATGCAGTAATGCTTTTTTTATCAGATCAATTAATGAATAAAGCCGCGTTCACCGATTTTTTGTCAAATTGCTAAGGTGTCCGATTCCAAACAAAATTTGTAATGTTCATGCCGAATATGAAATTGGCAAACATGTTCGGGGCAAGTTCGCTAATCTCTAGTCAAGAGCTTCACCAAGCCAACTCCTAATCAATCAAATGGGGTGACATGAAGCTGCAGACATCCCAGAGTCTTAACAAATAAGTTGCAGATCCGGCTGTCAATTAAAGTGCCGGGTACTTTTACAGCTTCTGCTCATAGCAGTGTCTGATAATGGTTTGTGTATATCCAGGTTACTAGTAGCCAGTGGAGCAAAGCATACTGGGGTATACCTACAACTGTAATGGCCGCTTTACACGTCCCAACATCGTTTCGATATTGTATACAACGGCACGGGAGCGCGCACTTTTTTGGCAGAAATCCAAGATCGCATAGGAGCTGTCACACAGGGAGATATCGGCAGGCAACACAACTGTGATGTATACGCCCCCTTGTACGAGCGACCCAGGAACGACCATTTATCATGAGAGAGAATAGGGGAAGTTGTTCTCCAAATCGTTGTTGGGCTGTCACACAGCACGATCCTGCCAGATCGTCCATTCAATATCGGCAGTTGGAGAGCCTGCTCATTTCTCCCCCGATATCGTTTTGGCATCGTTCCTGCATCGAATTGTACATTTACACCACACAACGCACAAACGATATCGGCGCCAACGCACGAACCACATGACTTTTTATCGAAGTTGGACGACGATATCGGGATGTGTAAAGCGGCCATTACTCACAGTACTGTGAACAGTGACTACAATTCCTCTGAGAATCGGCTCTATGACTAACAATACAGCAGCACCTTCTAAAATGAAGAAAGTACATTTTCTCCTGGTAGACTGCTTCTAGTAGTGTTTCCGGGCAGCTTTGTAACACGATTTACTTGCAGATTAACCCAGGATCTGCAGGGAATAGCATAATCAGAGTTTAAGTTCCCTTTAAACACTAACCTGCCACTGTAAGCGCTTGATGTATCTTTTAAATTTTACTCTAGGATACTTTATAATGTTCAACCTCTGTGCATTAGCTACGGTAATTTTCAAAGCATAATGGTTATATGCTTACTATTTCTTTATTTCTTCTTCATAGCAGATGGTGTTTTTCTAACTTTGAAACACTGTTTAATTAGAGCAGGAACAAGTAGAAGTTCACAAAAACACCAAATTGATTACGCATTATTTAACAACACTAAACCAAAGTACACAGTGATTAAGTTTCATGTGCTACTCTTTGATGTGCAGCATAGATAAGATACTGTTAGAACACCCAGAAGCCACATTTGAGAGTTTCAAATAAACATCAACTTTAAATCTTTAACATTCTTGCCTGACTATGCTTATCTATTGTTTGTGTTCTTTATACCAGAATCAAGGTCAGTTGCGAGTTGTAGTATTAGATAAACTGGAATATGTCTACACACTAAATCACTTTTCATTTGTTCCATTAAAGTGTACCAGTTAGGCTAGGGTCACATTTGGGACCTTGCATCCATTGGAGGGATACATTAAAGGATGCTGTGTTTTCCCTTGCCATTTTTGTGCCTTTTTTTTTTTTTTCATTTATGTACCATGCGTTAATGCATGCGTTCCCCATAGACTTGTCGAGCCCACTGGGACGAGGTTACTCGGTACCGGACCGTGTCTGCTGCGGGGAAGTCACGGGTGGTCCTGGTCCGGTCCGTTTCCCGGGCCCTGGCAAATAAAAGGGGTGTATTTACAGGGGATTGTCAGTCGTGACGCCACCCACCATATGCGGCCAGTGATGGGGCCGCCGCTGCTGCAGAACCTCCGGGAATGATGGAATGGCAGCTTAGGTGTAATAGTTCCAGTGGGCAGAACTGTATTCCCCGGGGCAGTGATGGTATAGTCTATAATGGATATGAATGGATAGTAGTCAAAGGTGCAATTCTCCTCTTCTCCTGATGCTGCTGCTTCTTCTAATCTGTGTGCAGAGCTGACAGGCTGGTATCTCTGCAGGTGGGAGCTCTCTGTTACTGAATGTAGGGCAAAGGTTGAAATCAATACACAGACTCAAAGTTTTACTGTTTTCCAAAGCTTTACTGCAGATGTTGTTGCAGGTTACAGTCCACGGAGTCTGTAATGGGGCTAAGCTCTCTTCCCACCCTGTCCGGGTCGTCAGCTTCCTTGTGTTACGCTGTGTGTGTGTCCTGAGCTGCTGCTTCTAGCTAAGCTGCTGGGACTTCTCACTCTTTCTCTGTGTTCTGCTGGTACCACTTGGCTAGGCAACTTGAGTCCTCTGTGCTGTGCTGACCCCTCCGTGTTGCTTTGCACTGATACTAGGGGCATCTAGAGATCCCACTGTTCCTGGATTCACTGTGCTGTGGGTGCCAGACACAGTACCGGATCCGGTGTCTGTTCCGTGTGCTCTTCTGGGGCAAGTGAAAGTATCACTCCAGATCCCAGACGTGTTCCTCTGTCTGTAGTTCTCCTGTTCCTCTGACCCTTGCTGGGCCTGCACTAAGTTCTGCACTAACTTGTGCTCTTCACAACACTGCACCGTGCTGTACGGTCTGAGCTCTCCCTCATGAGCAGGAGTATTTAAGGGAGCAGGTGGTGCTCCCCCTCCTGGCCCAGAGGTGCTAGTGTTTGTCAGTGTGTAGTGGGGAGAGAAACCATGTGGTGTTATTGTCGCATATTAACCCATGGGGTGCCACAGACTCCCATGTTAAAAAAATGCATGCGTTTTTTGCAAACACTGATTATCATGTTTTTTGGTGCTTTTGCAAAAACGCCTAGCGTCAAACACATTGCACTTTTGTAATTCATTTTTAACATGGGAGTCTATGGGTGCGTTAACGCTAGCGTTTTTTTACTTTTGCACTTGAAAAAAACGCTGGGTTTTAGTGCATGCATGGTGCTAATGTGACCCTAGCCTTTCTCCACTATTTGTTGGTGTATAATTCCAATAAGAAACATCCAGGAGTCAGGCCAAATAAGATTTAAATATTGCAATTTTATTCACATATCAAAAACTGGTTAAAATGACAATACACATCGAAACACAAGGCAGGTACCCCCCAAATGATAATAAACAATATACAGGCTCCTGAATCATTTAGATACCATAGCCATACCTAACCCAGCAATGTGGGTACAACAATAATAATCATTATCACTCAGGTACAGAGACAATAGATGCAAGTGCATCTAAACCAAGGCAAATGCTTCATCAGGGGGTAGATAGTATCACCAGCCTGTGACTGCCACCCCTAACGCACATTTCGCGTTAGCTTCACCCAGAGCTTCAACCCACTGAGTGATAGTGATGTACCGTATAAGGCTACGTTCACACATCGCGTATTTTGTCGCGTATTTTTACGCATGCAGTTTTCTAAAGAAATACGCGCGTTTTTTTACGCGCGTAAAAAAACGCATGTGTGTTCACACACATGCGTTTTTTGATGCGTTTTTTTACGGACGCGTTTTTTCTGCATGTGTACTGAAAACACATAGAAATGAAGTTTGTTAAAAAAAAAAAAGAAAAAAAAAAGCCTTGTGATGTCATTTCCTTTCTTTTCCATTATTACATTCTCCATTGAAAAGTGAACTAGAGAATGGACAATCTACATGCTGCATTTTCTATGTCCAGCAAGGGTAACCCAAGCAGCTGGGGGCTGGAATCCTCAGCGTGGTGAGGCCCAACCGTTCTGGGCCCACCACGCTAAGGACCGCAGCCAACAGCCGCCCCAGGAGTGGCGCCTCAATGAGAGATGCCAAACCTGGCAGGTACCTCGCTCTTCCAGCTGCCCTGGGCGGTGGCAGTCTGGGTAATAACGGGGTTGGTGACACCTTTTTTGACAGCTGCCATCAAGCCTCTATTGGTAATGTCAGCCGTCAGTGTGACAGCCAGCTATTAGCAATAGAGAAATTGAGATTGGAAACAAAAAAAAAATTGCTATTGCATCGGGAGTGCGATGAAATGAACAGGTGCCGTAGAAATAGCCGCTGAATAGCACAGTCCTCTCTCCAGAAACTACACTGTTGTTGCAAGATTTATATGGAGTATATGGTGGCTCAGAGGTAATCGCTGTACAGTGGCTCAGTGGTTAGCACTGTATAGTGGCTCAGTGGTTAGCACTGTATACGGTGGCTCAGTGGTTAGCACTGTATATGGTGGTCAGTGGTTAGCACTGTATATGGTGGCTCAGTGGTTAGCACTGTATATGGTGGCTCAGTGGTTAGCACTGTATGGTGGCTCAGTGGTTAGCACTGTATATGGTGGCTCAGTGGTTAGCACTCTATATGGTGGCTCAGTGGTTAGCACTGTATATGGTGGCTCAGTGGTTAGCACTGTATATGGTGGCTTAGTGGTTAGCACTGTATATGGTGGCACAGTGGTTAGCACTGTATATGGTGGTCAGTGGTTAGCACTGTATATGGTGGCTCAGTGGTTAGCACTGTATACGGTGGCTCAGTGGTTAGCACTGTATGGTGGCTCAGTGGTTAGCACTGTATATGGTGGCTCAGTGGTTAGCACTGTATACAGTGGCTCAGTGGTTAGCACTGTACAGTGGCCTCCTCTCCTCCCTGGCCTCCCTTTCCTGTCGTCCCTGGCCTCCCTGGTCTCGTCTCCTCCATGTCCTCCTTAGCCTCCCTTTGTGGGGGAGCTCCAATGTGGAGACACACAGGGACCCTCCAAACATGGTGTCCGCTAACAATTTGAGCTCATTTTCCATTCAAATTGTTAGCGGACACCATGTCGCGTTTGGAGGGTCCCCGTGTGTCTCCATATTGGAGCTCCCCCATAAGTGACCCCATTTTGGAAACTAGACCCCCAAAGAAACATATCTAGATCCATATTGAGCACTTTGAACCCCCAGATGCTTCACAAATTGATCCGTAAAAATGAAAAAATAAATTTTTGTGAAAATAAAAACGTACTTATTCCTTATTACGGATCAATTTATGAAGCACCTGGGGAAACAAAGTGCTCACTATGCATCTAGATAAGTTCCTTAGGGGGTCTAGTTTCCAAAATGGGGTCACTTGTGGGGGAGCTCCAATGTTCAGGCACACAGGGAGGGGCTCTCCATACGCAACAAGGTTTCCGCTAACAATTGGAGCTAATTTTCCATTGAAATTGTTAGCTGACACCATGTCGTGTATGGAGAACCAGTGTGCCACCAGCACAAGGGCAACTGGAAGAGTTGGGTTGCAGCACCAGAAAATGCCGCCTCTAATGAATGCGCTATTTTCTTGGGTGGCTGTGGGTTGCAATTTGCAGCGTGGGGGACCCACAACATTTGGGTCTCTCCACGCTGAGGATTCCAGTCAGCCAGCTGCCAAGTTGTACCTGGCTGGCTACCAAAAATACAACGAAGGACTTTTTTTTTTATTTCTAGAACTAATTCTAGAAAAAAAAATGACGTGGGGCTCCGCCATATTTTTGGTCCAGCCAGGTACAACTTGGCAGCTACAGACTGCCAGCAACCCCCAGCTGCCTCGTTGTACCTGGCTGCAACCAAAAATACAGCGAAGCCCATTTTTTTTTTATTTCTAGAATTCTAGAAAAAAAAATGACATGGGGCTCCGCCATATTTTTAGTCCAGCCAGGTACAACTTGGCAGCTACAGACTGCCAGCAACCCCCAGCTGCCTTGTTGTACCTGGCTGCAACCAAAAATACAGCGAAGCCCATTTTTTTTTTTTTTTCTAGAACTAATTCTAGAAAAAAAAAATGACATAAGGCTCCGCCATATTTTTGGCCCAGCCAGGTACAACTAGGCAGCTGGGGGCTGGAATCCTCAGCATGGAAAGGCCCAAGCGTTCTGGGCCCCCCATGCTGCGAATTTCAGCCCGCAGCCGCCCCAGAAAATGGCGCATTCTTGAAGCGCCATTTTCTGGCGCTGTACCCATGCTCTTCCAGTTGCCCTGGTGCCGGTGGCAAACTGGGTAATAAAGGGGTTAATGCCAGCTTTTTATTGGCAGCTGGCACTAAGCCCGAGATTCATAATATAGGGCCAATGTTAGACCCGCCATTAGGAATCTCTGGTAAATAGTCAGAAAATACACACATAGAAAAATCTTTTTATTTGAAAAAAAACACAAACAAAATTCGGACTCCATCTTTATTATAAAGATCCGACGTAGTCCACAACAAAGGTCCCACGACGCTCGATCGCCTCCGACGTAGTCCACAACGAAGGTCCCACGATGCTCGATCGCCTCTGCTCAATCCAGAGACTACAGCAAGGGATCAAGTGTCCTCTTCCTACAGTCTCGGGGGTCAGAGTTGTGGTGCACTGTATGACAATGATCTGTTATACAGTGCACCATGACTATGATCCCAGAGACTATAACAAGGGGACACTTGATCCCTTGTTGCACCCATCCATCCATCCATGTATGCACCCATCATCCACGCACGCACACAACCACGCACGCACATCCAAGCACGCACATCCACACACACATCAACGCACGCATGCTGACATCCACGTTCGCACACATCCACGTACGCACACAACCACGTTCGCACACATCCACGCACGCTGACATCCTCGCACGCACATCCACACACACATCAACGCACGCATGCTGACATCCACGTACGCACACAACCACGTACGCACACAACCACGTTCGCACACAACCACGCACGCTGACATCCTCGCACGCTGACATCCTCGCACGCACATCCACATCAACGCACGCATGCTGACATCCACGTTCGCACACCACGTACACACACATCCACGTACGCTGACATCCTCGCACGCACATCCACGCACACTGACATCCTCGCACGCACATCCACACACACATCAACGCACGCATGCTGACATCCACGTTCGCACACATCCACGTTCGCACACAACCAAGTTCGCACACATCCACGCACGCTGACATCCTCGCACGCACATCCACACACACACATCAACGCACGCATGCTGACATCCACGTTCGCACACATCCACGTACGCACACCACGTACACACACATCCACGCACGCTGACATCCTCGCACGCACATCCACGCACGCTGACATCCTCGCACGCACATCCACACACACATCAACGCACGCATGCTGACATCCACGTTCGCACACATCCACGTTCGCACACAACCACGTTCGCACACATCCACGCACGCTGACATCCTCGCACGCACATCCACACACACACATCAACGCACGCATGCTGACATCCACGTTCGCACACAACCACGTACACACACATCCATGTTTGCACACATCCACGCACGCACATCCACACACACACATCAACGCACGCTGACATCCTCGCAAGCACATCCACACACACATCAACGCACGCATGCTGACATCCACGTTCGCACACATCCACGTACGCACACAACCACGTTCGCACACATCCATGCACGCTGACATCCTCGCACGCACATCCACACACACACATCAACGCACGCATGCTGACATCCACGTTCGCACACATCCACGTACGCACACAACCACGTACGCACACAACCACGTTCGCACACAACCACGTTCGCACACAACCACGCACGCTGACATCCTCGCACGCTGACATCCTCGCACGCACATCCACACACACATCAACGCACGCATGATGACATCCACGTTCGCACACATCCACGTACGCACACCACGTACACACACATCCACGTACGCTGACATCCTCGCACGCACATTAACGCACGCATGCTGACATCCACGTACGCACACATCCACGTTCGCACACATCCACGTACGCACACATACACGTACGCACACCACGTACACACATCCACGTTTGCACACATCCACGCACGCTGACATCCTCGCACGCACATCCACGCCCGCATGCTGACATCCACGTTCGCACACATCCACGTACGCACACATCCACGTTCGCACACATCCACGCATGCACGCTGACATTCATGCAAACTGACATTCATGCACGCACTCATCCAAGCACGCACACATACATACATACATTCACCCATCCATCTATTCATACTTACCCACCAATGAGGAGGAGGAGCCCCTGAGAAGAGGAGGGGTGACACCGGAGACTGCAGAGGAGGCCGACGGTGCGGGCCGGTGCACCGGCGCGTGCAGCCCGCCGGACCGGAATAGGTGAGCAGGGCTGGGTACGAGCAGGGGGGTGGGTAAGAGCAGGGAGGAGGGGGCCTGCAGCTTGACCGGTGGGCGCATGAGCCCGCCGGCAGAAAAACTATAGGAGGAGGGCGGGTGGATGGCGGGGACCGGTATGGGAGGGTGCAGGCTGGACAGGACACAGGGGGATATGGACACAGGGGGGGCTGGACGGAGCAGGGATATGGACACAGGGGGGGCTGGACAGAGGGGGATATGGACACAGGGGGGGCTGGACGGAGGGGGATATGGACACAGGGGGGGCTGGACGGAGCGGGGATATGGACACAGGGGAAGCTGGAGCAGATAATGGCCAGCGGGTGCAGCGGGACCCAGGGACAGCCACGGGAAAGCAGGAATCCCAAAATGGTGGGATTTCCTGTTCCTGTTTTCCCTGGGGCTGTTCCTGTGTGACATCATTTCCTGCGCACATACCCCTTGCCCCGCTCTGGAATGCGCATCGTCTGAATGACGATGCGTAATTCCAGGGGTTATAATGGGGCCTATGGGAGAAGGCGCACGTAAAAAGACGGAAAGAATTGACATGTTCATTCTTTATACGCGCGCGCTTTCTCCCATAAAAGCGCGGCCGAAAATTGCGCTGTGTGTGAACAGCAAAAGTGAAAGTGCATTCACTTTGCTGTGACACGCAGACGCAGGTCCGCTTTGGGGGGAAATACGCGCGCAAAAAAGCGCAAATAATACGCGATGTGTGAACGTAGCCTTATTGTTGTACCCACATTGCTGGGTTAGGTATGGCTGTGGTATCTAATTGATTCAGAAGCCTGTATATTGTTTACCATCATTTGGCGGGTACCTGCCTTGGGTTCCGATGTGCATTGTCATTTTAACCAGTTTTTGATATGTCAATAAAATTGCAATATTTAAATCTTATTTGGCCTCACTCCTGGGCGTTTCTTATTGGAATTATATATTGGTTGGAGGGCCTTGTATTGTTTATTAAAGTCGAACCTTTTTTAAATGTATATTTGCTTGTCTATAAAGGAATAGGATACATTAGGCAGAAATGTTTTTATTAGCATTGGCCATAAAATAATTATCTACCTAACGTCATTTCTATATAGTAGGTTAGTAGAAAGCTATAAGATATATAATATAAGGTATTAATTGACATGTTAAAGGGTGTCAGGTTCCCTATGAACAATGAACAGTTCTGTGCCCATACCTACTAGTACATCTCGATGAATTAGAATATCATCAAAAAGTTAATTTATTTCAGTAATTCAATACAAAAAGTGAAATGCATATATTATATAGAGTCATTACAAATGAAGTGATCTATTTCAAGTGTTTTTTTAAGCATTGATTATTATAGGTTACAGTCAATGAAAGCCCAAAGGTCATTATTTCAGAAAATATAAACAGTAATGGAGGATTAAGGAGTAAAAATCTTGCTGCCATATTCCACGAGACATCAAAGGGTGAATATACTATTGATTTATTAATCAACGTGTTTGAGGGATCCCAGAAATGCCCTGAAACATGGCAATAATACATTGTTTTTTGAGGGTATTCTAATTCATTGAGATGCAGTAGTATAATCCCTACCTAACACTTCCTTCCTGTAGTAACACACAAACAGATCTTTAGAACAAGTATTTATAAACATATTTTGTGAAATGCTAATTAGGGATTAAACTAGTAGAGAGGGCGTTAGTTCCCAACTAGCTGGTCCACTTAGCATTTTATCAAGTACTTGTGGGCATGATTAAATTCTTTAGAAAAGCCGGCATTGTGCCAATGCTATACAAAGTCATGCGTGTGTGCAGCACTGTACCCTTATGCACTGAGCTTTTTTGACGGCAGGTGTATGTACCCAGGCTTGTGTGAGGCTTATTTCACATGATCAAAGGGCGTCCACACTTCAGTCATGTAGACTATGCCTCTCTGAAACTGGGATGCATACACCCGGCGTCAGAGTTGGGACATGACTGGAAGTGCGGACGACGTCCGATCATGCGCATTAAGCCTTCCATGAGCTGGTGTGCATACACCTGGCTGAATTCTTAGGGGTACAGTGAACCGGAGAGTGGGGCATTACAGACCAGGGATGGGGAGGCGAGTAATCAGGCAGGAATGGACACCAGTGCTGTTCTCGGTGCCTTTTTTGACAAGGGGGACTTTGGCGGTATTGGGGGCCCTAGGAGCCTTAGGGTATACATTGCCATCTCATCTGACATGTTTGATCATGTCAAATGAGAGAGAAATAATTTTAAACCGGCGCTGTAATTTACAGTAACGTGCCCTCTGGTATATGGTGTATACCGATGATCACAAGATCGGTACTGGTAAAAAATGGCGCAATACATAATCTCCAGGGTCTCAGCTACCCCCGGTAGCTGAAACCCCAGAGATTGTCTGATAAAGGACTTTTTCCTTTCTTCTGTCTCTTGACGGCAGAACAGAAGTACTCTCATTTTTGGACGTCTAGAGTCATTAGGCCGTCGCTATGAAATTAATATCACTGCATACTGCAAGCACACAGTAGCAAAGTGTAACAAAGTTAGATCCGTTGTACTGCACTGTCAGGATGACGCCGGGCTCCGTGGTGACGCCTCTTTGCTATGCCTGGGTACATTCACATACAGGATATTATTGTTTGCACAATCTTGTTGCCTAACTCCTCATTAACCCCTCCTTGGGGTGAACTGCAGAATGTACATGACTTACATTACAAATCCCATTTCCCAATGCAACAGGTAATATCACATGTAAACTATTATGCAGTCTTTGTGAATTGCCCTGTGTCACATGTAGGCTGCTCTGCAGTCTCTATGAATTGCTCTGAAGTAGTTAAATGGAGTTAATTTCCTTTATACTGTTAAAGGTTAACTTCTGTGGCTCTGCAGTTCCAGTTGCTGGTACTGAGTGCATCAGGTGATGTGGTTGACCACTCCCCCATCTTTTAAGGAGTCCTTTCACCCATCAGCTAGTATCACTGAGTTCATTCTCTGCAAAGACCATGAGCTGTGTTGATGCCGAGTAATGTTGTGCTGAAGCCTCCTTTCTGTGTAGCCTCTTTCTGGGTGTTGCTGGGCTTATTTTGGTTCCTTGGTGAAGGTGAGGGGGGCCTTCTCTCTGCCGACCTAATCTCTATCTTTGCAGTCGGTGGATGATTTTTTTGTGGCTCTGGCCCTGGTGTATGGTGACCCTGATGGCATATTCTTGGCTGAGTCTAAACTTTGTAAGCTCAGGCAGAGAGCATGGCCGGACTACTCAGAGTTCAGGATATGGGCCTTGCCCTTAGGAGTCAGTTCTGTCTAGTTTGTCAGGCTCATTATGTTACTCCAGAGTCATTGGAGACTGCAATGTCCCTTGCTATTAGGTAGTACAGACACCTTAGCGAAAGACTGGGAACAACCTTGCCTCTGGTGGTCATCCCTGCTGATGAGGTTCCATGTGTGGGATTTGATGTACATAAGTAGTTGGGGAATGTATTTCCTTGTGCTAGTCATAGAAAACAAGAACACCAAGGGATCAGACCCAACATGATAAACTACTTGGGTACAACTCCACATAAATATTAGACAAAAGAAATGAGTTTTTACGTATCCCTTTAATAGTACCAACTAAAGTAAAGACTCTGGAGATGGATCAGTTGCAGGTGCTTATGATTTATTAATATTCCATCGACAGAGAAGTTAAAAGTTGGTCCAAAAAAACAACATAGATGAACATCAAGAATAATGATATTGCTTGGGGTAGACACAGACCAGCTGATGCTATCAATAAAATAGGAATGGATATACATTGCACGATAGGGTAGACAAGGTCCCTCATAAATTAATGGTACACTGAAGGACAGTAAAAATACATGATAAGCAACAGTTCAGTGTGCATAAAAATACATCACATGTGCATCATGTAGTTGCAAATAAAATATGCCACAGAGTATTACCAAAGGTGCAAAGGAACCAGTCATCCAATCTAGGTCATGCGCCCATTACATACAGTGCAGGTTCTGACAGCAGGAGGATCGTGTTTGGGTGAAGACCCTGATATATGTTTTGTCGGCTTCTTCCAGGGGGACTGTAAGGGAGTGTAGGGAAGTGTGTGCCTAATTAGCCCAAATGCCACAATATTATTATGTCTTGATTGCATGCATCTGTGGGTCCGGACCTCTAACAAGTGCAGCGGGCATCGGAGCTACTTCATACCCCATATTTTGCCCTTTGCACATGCGTGATCTACGGATTCCCACTGCGCATGTGCCGGACCACTACCGTCATCTTAAAGATGGGCAGATGATTGGGTAAGGTTGTAAACAGTCGGAGATCGAACTATACAAGCAGGAAAGAGTGTGGCTGGAACAGGGGGTTATTTTTAACATCAATTTTGCCCTAATAAAATACAGTAGTTGTTACTGCAGCAAAATATTTCATTGTGCCTATATGGCTGCAAGAAACAACAAAATAATTTTATAAACATCACTACTACTTTTATGTATACAAATTGGCTCAAAAGGCATAATACGTACTAGTGCTGGCAACATGAGAAAAACCTCAAAGTAAATATTGAAGATAAGATCAGGGCAAAACACAGAACAGGTTGTCCACATAGGAAAGATGAGAAGCTAAGTTTCTCGTTAAGTCTGACAATCCACTGACAATCTAAGAGGGCTTGCCTTTTTTTTAGATCCCCACTCCTGCTCCCTAAGTTTACCATATCAATATTACGAACCTGCAAACATTGTGTATTGGAGTCGTGGTACATTTTATAATGCCTAGGGATAGTTCTTAAAAGGGTCACATCCTCGATAGTTTTAGATCCGATGATGTCCCAAACATATTGCCTCACATATGTCCAAAGCTCTCTGGAAGTCAACCCAACATAGACACAGGTGGCATAATAAATCATCCCTCTTGAGCTGCATGAGATATGCTTCATAATAGTGAAGTCCCTCAGACTGTCCGCTGACTTAAAGGTCTTAGCTTTCTCTATATTTTGACAGGCTACGCAGGAGCCACAGGGAAAGCAGCCCAACCTTGGTGCTGCCGTACCAAATGAGGAGACAACATTCGGTATATAATGGCTGTTAAGAAGAGTATCCCTGAGGCTCCTGCCCTGTCTAGCCATCATCAGTGGGTGGTCCGGAAGGAGATCACCCAGGGAAGGGTCAGTCTTCAATACAGGCCAATGATGGGGAAGAATGGAACGAACGTTGTCCCACTGGTTATTGTGTACTGAGAAGAACCTCACCTGGGGTCTTGCGGCCGTGTCCTATTTGGGTCTCGTTCCTAGGAGCTGGGAGCAAGGTGTATTTTTTACCCATATATAGCCCTGCTTGATATAGCATTTGCTACGTCCACATGCCCTAAGTCTCTCCTGCATGTCTGCTGCCTGTTGTTCGAAGCCACTGTCATGAGAGCATAACCTTTGCACGCCCATAAAATGTCCCACGGGGATGGCTCTGATTGTACAGGGTAAATGGGACGAAGTAGCATGCAGGAGAGAGTTAACTCTTCATGGAATATATTCTTTTCCACTCTCATATCTGGTTGGACAAAAATCTTAAGGTCCAAGAAATCAATATTCTGACTCCCCCATTTGTAGGTTAAATGGACGTTGTAGTGGTTAGAGTTAATCTGAGGCACAAAAGTCTCAAGTACAGCGCCAATTCCAGCCCACACAACAAAAATGTCGTCAATATAATGAAGCCAGCACTGGGCATGGTAGGAGACACACGCACCCTCACAGAAAACTTTGCTCTCCCAGTAACCCAGGAAGAGGTTCGCGTTCGAGGGTGCGCATGCTGCCCCCATCACAGTGCCGTGTTGCCGGAGGTAGAACTCGTCACTGAAAATGAAACAAATTGTGTGTCAGAATAAACTCCAACAACTCCAAGGCCTAAGGGCCCCTTTACACACTGAGACTTTCCAGCAATCCCACCAGAGATCCGACCAGTCCGGGATTGCTGGAAAGTCTCTCTGCAGTCACTGGTGAGCTGTCAAACAGACAGACTCACCAGCGATCAGTCAGCAGTGACATCGCTGGTAATCAGGGTAAACACCGGGTAACTAAGAAGCGCGTTCTGCTTAATTACCCGGTGTTTACCCTGGTTACTAGCGTCCTCCCGCTTACAGGCTGGGCTAAGCGGGAGGATGATGGTAACCAGGGTAAACACCAGGTTTAGTTACCCGGTGTTTACCCTGGTTACCAGTGCCCAGCGTCTAATGTGCAGCGCTGGGCATTGGCTGTGAGGTCGCTGATCGTTGGTCTCTGGCTGTCACACGCAGTGATGTGTGCTGACCAGCTGAAGAATAAGGACCAAAAAATGGTCCTGAACGATGTGCAGTGATCAGCGACCTCACAGCAGGGGCCTGGTCACTGGTGCGTGTCACTCACTGCAACATCGCTGGAGAGGTCGCTGTTACGTCACAAAACCTGTGAAGTTTCAGCCACATCGCTAGCGATGTTGCAATGTGTGAAGTACCCCTAACCTCCAGATGTCCTCTTCCCAATTACTCATCTTGAGATAATGCTTGGCTGCTCTTAAACCGTTGTGATTATTATTATTATTTTTATTATTATTATTCATTTATATAGTGCCATTAAATTCCATGGCGCTTTACATGCTAAAAGGGCAGACAAGGACAAGTACAATAAATGTGGACAATTTGGTTGTACAGATACAAGAGGGGAGAAGATCCTGTCCGCGAGGGCAATCCTATCGTATAGAGCGACTCGACGTCTATTGTCACCAGTGATACTTCCCCCCTACTGGAAGTCCATCCAACCTCTTCAGGATGTCTGAAGTGTCTCTGACATAGGAGGGCAGTGTATCCACCAACAATTGCAAGTAGTACTCAATACATTTGCAAACTGGGTCACAAAGCCCTCTGATGCCAGATACAATGGGATGACCTGGGGAGATGGTTGCATTTTTGTGAATTTTTAATAACAGGTAGAAGGTTGGTATCACTGGTGACTAAGTTACAAGCACATCTCAGACTTTCTTTGGGATGATTCCCAGATTGTATGCTCTGTCGAGAATGGAGGGCAGTTCTGCTGCAAACCTGTTAAGAGGGCTGGATTGTTAGAATGGTGTAAAACTCCTTGTTTTTTAGTTGTTTCCATGCCTCCTTTTCATATAAAGTCAAAGGCCAGATGACCACACCCTCTTTGTCCGCAGGTTTGATGACTACATCCTTCAAACCATTGAGCACGTCAATTGCCTTCCTCTGTTTGGGGGAGAGATTATGATGTACCCCCTGTTTGCCCAACTCTTTAAGATCTTTCAGTTCAAGGTGAATGAAGATCTCAACCTGCGGATGGATTGAAAAAGGGGGAAACGTGGAGACCTGGGGTATATGTGCACACAAAATATACCTTGTGTATTGGTTAATTATCCTCATCCAGCTTCTCCAGGTTGTTCAATGCCTCCCTCTCCAGATCCGACAATGGAGTATTCCCGGTCCCTATTTTTGCATGTAATTTTTGTAGGACCAGTTTGCGTAGAAACAGGTTCACGTCCTTCATCACTGTAAAAAAATCCAAATTATTACTAGGAACAAAGGTAAGACCTAGTTTAACAACCTCCATTTGAGGTCTAGTAAGTTGATGTTCAGATAAATTAATTATTTCCAGGTCATTA
Organism: Allobates femoralis; assembly: GCA_033576535.1. NCBI lineage: Eukaryota > Metazoa > Chordata > Amphibia > Anura > Aromobatidae > Allobates > Allobates femoralis. The sequence continues at coordinate 362,054,995 of JARQOC010000005.1, read as the reverse complement.
CATCTGTTACGAGTCTGTGATTCCAGACGTGAACCTACCTTATTGGGATCATTCTGTCCTATACTCTTTACTGCAGCTCTGGTAACTGGTTCAAGGCGGCCGTTCCCACCCACTCCTGGGTCTTCCTCGACAGAGGATATGGAGGAAGTGTTGATGGGAAGCAGAGCCAGTGGTGCACTAGGGATTGTGGTTCTTCTTACCATAACCACTCCTCCAACGATATACCCTATTGCCCCTGAAATCTGCAAGGCCCCTCAGATATTTCTTGTTTTTTGTTGATACAATATCCTTCTCCCACTCGAGGAAGTCTTTTTCAATGGACTCAACTCTTCTGACGATAAACGAGAAGACAACTTGTCTTGCATAGCCCGATCTCATCCTCAATTGATTTGATGGTTTTCCCATTCAGATCAATAAGTAGGACCATAAGGCCATTGGAACATTGAGTCGCTATCTCCTCCCACTGCTTCTTAAATTAATCATCAGCGGGATTAAAGGATGAGAAGACTTGGACCCTAAGGCCTCTGAGGATCAGGCCCCGTTCCAAGTATAGCTGCATAAAGGCCCTGTTCCACCAAATCCTGATTTTCTGATGTAGAAGGGTTCTCATGTTGCCAACCAGTTCTTCATTCGCCTTAGAGCCAATAGCTACAGGTGCCTCCGCATCCATACCAAAGACTTGATTGAGTTTAGAAAGCAATGCAGACTCACAGGCTTTGTGGTCCATTGACCCTTGGCAGCTGTGAATACACACAGAAAACTGGTAATTAGAAAACAAGAACACCAAGGGATCACAACCGACATGATAAATCATGCGGGAATCTACAAACCACGTATGCGCGAAAGGCTAAATACGGAGCTTCCAATGGGTGATGTCACTGAAAGTGCCCTTCCAACCCTGGAAGTAGCTCCGATGCTTGTAGGAGGTCCGGACCCACAGATGCATGCAATCATGACCTAATAATGTTGTGGCACTTGGGCTATTTGGGCACACATTACCCTTCACACACCTCACAGTACCCCTGGAAGAAGCCAACAAAACAAGTGTCATGACTGTACCCAGACATGGTCCTCCTGCTGCCAGAACCTGCACTTTATGTAATGGGTGAGTGACCTAGATTGGATGACTGGTCTCAATGCACCTTTGGATAATACTTTGTTGCAGATTTTATTTGCAGCTACATGTTGCACATGTGATGTATTGTTATGCACACTGAACTGTCACTTATCATTATTTTATACTGTGCCACAGTGTACCATTAATTCATGAGGGACCTTGTCTACCCTATCGTGCAATGTATATCCATTCCTATTTTGTTGATGGCATCAGCTGGTCTGTGTCTACCCCCAAACAATACCATTATTCTTGATGTTCATCTATGTTATTTTTTGGCCCAACTTTTAATTTCTCTGTCGATGGAATATTAATAAACCATAAGCACCTGCAATTGATTCATCTACAGAGTCTTTACTTTAGTTGGTACTATCAAAAGGATACGTGAAAACACATTTCTTTTGTCTAATAGTGCTGAATATCTGCAATATCTTCCACAGGCCCAAAGGCCCCTCATGAAAGGGGAAGGGGTCTGTTACGTGAATTGATGTGTCACATGTAGACTGCTCTGCAGTCTCTGTGAACTACTCTGCAGTATTAAATGGAGTTAATTTCCTTTTGTCTGTTTAGTGTTAACTTCTGTGGCCCTGCAGTGTCATTTGCTGTTGCTGAGTTCATCACGTGATGTGATTAAACCACTCTCCCAGCCCTTAGGTATTCCAATGATCCATCAGCTGGTGTCGCTGATAGACTGTGTTGATTGCCTAGTGTCTAAAGGTCAGACAAGTTACCCTGAATGCCTTTTGTCCATCACTGCTATCCTCCTACCAAAGACCTTTGTATGCTACTACCACCCATGACAGGTAACGTGAGCTTGCGGTTGTGTGGAGTGATTATTGAAGCCTGACATATTTACAGGAGAAATAAATGAAATAAATATGTTTATTCAGCCCAACACTAGTGATGAGCGAGTACCGTAATATTCGTAATTGCTATACTCGTTACGAGTACTATGTAATAATCGCGTATTCGTTCCAAATAGCGAGTACAATGAAAGTCAATGGGAAACGCGAGTAATTGTCTGTGGGACCCTAAAAAAGGGTTCTGGGGCTTGAGGAACAGGCTGAAATGGGTGGGAAAGTGATAAAACAGTATGGGAAGAGCCTGGAGAATATGCCTGCAAGCATTTCTGACTCACATATGGTTTGTGGGATTAGCTTTGTCACAGGATTATGCCACTGTTACAGATAACATAGTAACATAGTAACATAGTTTTTAAGGTTGAAGGAAGACTTTAAGTCCATCTAGTTCAACCCATAGCCTAACATGTTGATCCAGAGGAAGGCAAAAAAAACCCATGTGGCAACACTAGCTCCACATTGGGGGAAAAAATTCCTTCCTGACTCCAGATATGGCAATCAGACTAATTCCCTGGATCAACGCCCTATCAAAGGATCTAGTATATATAACCGGTAATATTATAGTTTTCAAGAAAGGCATCCAGGCCCTTCTTAAATGTTAGCAGTGAGTCACTCATTACAACATCATGTGGCAGAGAGTTCCATAGTCTCACTGCTCTTACAGTAAAGAATTCACGTCTGTGATTATGATTAAACCTTCTTTCCTCCAGACATAGAGGATGCCCCCTTGTCCCAGTCTCAGGCCTAAGAGTAAAAAGATCATTAGAAAGGTCTCTGTACTGTCCCCTCATATATTTATACATTATTATAAGATCACCCCTAAGCCTTCGTTTTTCCAAGCTAAATAACCCCAAGTTTAATAACCTGTCTTGGTATTGCAGACCCCTCAGTCCTCTAGTAACCTTGGTCGCTCTTCTCTGGACCCGCTCTAGTTCAGCTATGTCTTTCTTATACACTGGAGACCAGAATTGTACACAGTATTCTAAGTGTGGTCGCACTAGTGACTTGTATAGAGGTAAAATTATGTTCTCCTCATGAGCATCTATGCCTCTTTTAATGCACCCCATTATTCTATTTGCCTTTGCAGCAGCTACCTGACACTGGCCACTAAATGTGAGTTTGTCATCTACCCATACACCCAGGTCTTTTTCAGTGCCAGTTTTGCCTAGTGTTTTACAATTAAGCACATAATTATTTGTTTCCTCTACCCAAGTGCATGACCATACATTTATCCCCATTAAAGCTCATTTGCCATTTATCAGCCCAAGCTTCTAGTTTACATAAATCCTCCTGTAATATAAAATTGTCCTCCTCTGTATTGATTACCCTGCAGAGTTTAGTGTCATCTGCAAATATTGAGATTCTTCTCTGTATGCCCCCTACAAGGTCATTAATAAATATATTAAAAAGAAGCGGGCCCAACACTGACCCCTGTGGTACCCCACTGTTAACTGTGACCCATCCTGAGTGTGTTCCATTAATGACCACCCTTTGTTTCCTATCGCTAAGCCAGTTTTTAACCCACTTACACATATTTTCCCCTATCCCCATTGCTCTCATTTTATGTATCAACCTTTTGTGTGGCACCGTATCAAAAGCTTTTGAAAAGTCCATATACACCACATCCACTGCATCTCTTTGCTCCAGTCTAGAACTTACTTCTTCATAGAAGCTTATCAGATTAGTTTGACAGGAACGGTCCCTCGTAAAACCATGTTGATATTGGGTCATGAGGTTATTTTTCTTCAGATACCCCAGTATAGCATCTCTTAGAAAACCCACTAGGATTTTACCACAGTAGAGATTAAGCTTACTGGCCTATAATTTCCAAGTTCAGTTTTTGTTCCCTTTTTGAATATTGGCACCACATTTGCTATATGCCAGTCCTGTGGTACAAAATAATATGAATGACTGGCATCAACCTCTAAGTGTAGGTGCAAGCAGAAAAAATACATTAATTATAAGGGAGTTATCTGCTGCGACACTAAACACTACGTACTGTGTACTATGAACACTTTAATGAGTGCCACCAGTAGCTAAACTGCACAGCTAATACAGACACAATGTGAATAGGGGTATAGCAATCACTACTCTAGATTCAATGTAAAATGGAAGACTTAGCTTCAACAGTAGCTACTGTGGAGTGCCCGGAAACCAGGCAGTGATTGCTATACCCCTAGGCAAACAAATGACCGCAAGTATCGCTTGTCACGGAATTGTTGCTTCATCATTCTCGATATCAGTCCGTGTGACACCTCACTAGCGATCACTGAACGTCGTTCCAGCAATGTAGGTCAAGTCGGATCGTTGGTCGGTTCACCGGCACATTGAAGCGTGTAACGGACCCTTAAGGGCAGTCTCTCCAAAATGTACATTACAGGACCATCTCTGGGCCCTCGGCAATCTCAGGTTTCCTGCCTAATGTCTGAACATTTGAATTTAGGGCTGCAAAATATCATGGAGGTGGAGAAGGAAGAGTAGAGGAGGAAGATTTTGCCAAGCTCTACAATAGACACATTGTAAAGTGCTATGGAATATGAATTCTGCTATCTGAGTCTCAATGGGGAAAGGGACCGCCCAAATGTCGAAGTAAGAGCGGACCCTCCAAAACGTATGTTACAGGACCACCTGAGGCCTCTGAGGTCAAAGATCAACATACCTGGTACGTTGTAGCTGGCCTTGTAAAGTACTGGGAAATAGCTAACTAAAAATTATGCATGACAGAGGGACCTACAAAATGTATGATTCAGAGCCATCCTACTTGTAAAAGGAAAAAAAAACTACAACAATACATGTGAACAAACGTTAAAAGCGATATTTTTTGTTTGTCTGGTTTATTTAGCCTTGTATACAAGTGATTACACATGAAAAACTGTTTGTGAACCTTTTTGGCCTTTTAAGGCTGGGTTCACATTTGCGGACCCCTCCGCAGCGTTCTGGAGAGGGGATCCGCAATGTGACCACAGCGGCTGCGAGCTCCTATATTTATAATGGGAGCGCACGGTGCTGCGCTTGACAGTGCATGACCGTGCGCACCCATTCACTCCCATATGTTATCTGTGCGCATCCGGATGCCTGCGCACAGATCACACACTCTCGTCCGCACCAGGAATGCAACATGTCGCGTCCCTGGTGCGGACGAGACTGTGTGATTTGTGCGCAGGAATCCACCTGCGCACAGATCACATATGGGAGTGAATGGGTGCGCACGGTCATGCGCTGTCAAGCGCAGCACCGTGCGCTCCCATTATAAAGATAGGAGCTGGCGGCCGCTGCGGTCACATTGCGGATCCCCTCTGCAGAACGCTGCGGAGGGGTCCGCAAATGTGAACCCAGCCTAAGTATGATTTAGGTTAGGTTTGGTAGTTATTCTTGTGTATCTTCAGGAAGGCAAATTTCCAACGGTTGAGAGATGATCTTAGTGCAATAAACTGGGACGATATCCTGAGACATAAAAGTACACAAAGCAAGTGGGAGACGTTTATTAGCATCCTGATTAGGGCCTGTGCACAATATATACCCTATGGGAATAAACATGCTAGAAATAGGAGGAAACCACTATGGCTAAATAAGGCTGTAAGGGGCGCAATAAATGACAAAAAGAAAGCATTTAGGCAATTAAAGCAAGTAGGTAGTGATGAGGCATTAAATAAATACAGAAAATTAAATAACATTTGTAAAAAGCAAATCAATCAAGGCAGCAAAGATTGAGACAGAGAGACTCATTGCCAGAGAAAGTAAAAATAATCACAAAATATTTTTTAACTACATGAATAGTAAGAAACTAAAAAATGATTGTGTTGGCCCCTTTAAAAATAATCTGGGTAAAATGGTGGATGAGGATGAGGAAAAAGCCAATATGCTAAATGACTTTTTTTCAACAGTATTTACACAAGAAAATCCCATGACAGACAATATGATCAGTGATAACAAAAACTGTCAATTAAATGTCACCTGCTTAACCCAGCAGGAAGTACGGCATTGTCTAAAAATCACTAAAATTGATGATTTCCCGGGCCCGGATGGGATACACCCCAGAGTGCTGCAGGAATTAAGTACTGTCATAGATAGACCATTATTTTTAATCTTTAAAGATTCCATAAAAACAGGGTCTGTACCACAGGACTTATAAGGGAGTTATCTGCTGCGACACTAAACACTATGTACTGTGTACTATGAACACTTTAATGAGTGCCACCAGTAGCTAAACTGCACAGCTAATACAGACACAATGTGAATAGGGGTATAGCAATCACTGCCTGGTTTCCGGGCACTCCACAGTAGCTACTGTTGAAGCTAAGTCTTCCATTTTACATTGAATCTAGAGCAGTGATTGCTATACCCCTATTCACATTGTGTCTGTATTAGCTGTGCAGTTTAGCTACTGGTGGCACTCATTAAAGTGTTCATAGTACACAGTACATAGTGTTTAGTGTCGCAGCAGATAACTCCCTTATAATTAACTAGCTGTGAGCCCGATGCAAATGCATCGGGATTCTAGAACGTGCATTAATTTGATTATAGTAGTTATAGCTGTTAGCCTGATGCAAATGCATCGGGTATCTAAAATATGTTTATTGTGTTTTTTTAAAGATTTTTAAATAATAATCGCATCATCAATAGCAATAATATAAGCCATAGCATTATTATTAGCAGTAATAGCAGTATTAATACCATTATTAGCAGTATTATGAGCATTAATAACAGTATTAATAGCATTAATAGCATTATTATTAGCATTAATAGCATTATTAATAGCATTATTAGCATTCATAATAGCATTAATAGCATTATTAATAGCATTAATAGCATTATTATTAGCATTAATAGCATTAATAATAGCATTATTAGCATTAATAATAGCATTAATAACATTATTAATAGCATTAATAGCATTATTATTAGCATTAATAGCATTAATAATAGCATTATTAGCATTAATATATAGCATTAATAACATTATTATTAATAGCATTAATAGCATTATTATTAGCATTAATAGCATTATTAATAGCATTAATAGGATAAATATTAGCATTAATAGCATTAATAGCATAATGAATAGCATTAATAGCATTATTAATAGCATTAATAGCATTATTATTAGCATTATTAGCATTAATAATAGCATTATTAGCATTAATAATAGCATTAATAATAACATTAATTAATAGCATTAATAGCATTATTATTAGCATTAATAGCATTATTATTAGCATTAATAGCATTAATAATGCCATTAATAGGATAAAATATTAGCATTAATAGCATTAATAGCATAAATAATAGCATTAATAGCATTATTAATAGCATTAATAGCATTATTATTAGCATTAATAGTATTAATAGGATAAATATTAGCATTAATAGCATTATATAGCATAATTAATAGCATTAATAGCATTATTAATAGCATTAATCGCATTATTATTAGCATTAATAGCATTAATAATAGCATTATTAGCATTAATAATAGCATTAATAACATTATTAATAGCATTTATAGCATTATTATTAGCATTAATAGCATTAATAATACCATGAATAGGATAAATATTAGCATTAATAGCATAATTAATAGCATTAATAGCATTATTAATAGCATTAATAGCATTATTATTAGCATTAATAGCATTAATAGGATAAATATTAGCATTAATAGCATAATTAATAGCATTAATAGCATTATTAATAGCATTAATAACATTATTATTAGCATTAATAGCATTAATAATAGCATTATTAGCATTAGTAATAGCATTAATAACATTATTAATAGCATTAATAACATTATTATTAGCATTAATAGCATTAATAGCATTATTATTAGCTTTAATAGCATTAATAATACCATGAATAGGATTAAATATTAGCATATAATAGCAATACTAGCATAATTAATAGCATTAATAGCATTATTAATAGCATTAATAGCATTAATAGATAAATATTAGAATTAATAGCATTATTATAGCATTAATAGCATTAATAGGATAAATATTAGCATTAATAGCATAATTAATAGCATTAATAGCGTTATTAATAGCATTAATAGCATTATTATTAGCATTAATAGCATTAATAATAGCATTATTAGCATTAATATAATAGCATTAATAACATTATTAATAGCATTAATAGCATTATTATTAGCATTAATAGCATTAATAGCATTATTATTACCATTAATAGCATTAATAATACCATGAATAGGATAAATATTAGCATTAATAGCATTAATAGCATAATTAATAGCATTAATAGCATTATTAATAGCATTAATAGCATTATTATTAGCATTAATAGCATTAATAGGATAAATATTAGCATTAATAGCATAATTAATAGCATTAATAGCATTATTAATAGCATTAATAACATTATTATTAGCATTAATAGCATTAATAATAGCATTATTAGCATTAATATTAGCATTATTAGAATTAATAATAGCATTAATAACATTATTAATAGCATTAATAGCATCATTATTAGCATTAATAGCATTAATAGCATTATTATTAGCATTAATAGCATTAATAATACCATGAATAGGATAAATATTAGCATTAATAGCAATAATAGCATAATTAATAGCATTAATAGCATTATTAATAGCATTAATAGCATTAATAGGATAATATTAGCATTAATAGCATTATTAATAGCATTAATAGCATTAATAGCATAATTAATAGCATTAATAGCATTATTAATAGCATTAATAGCATTATTATTAGCATTAATAGCATTAATAATAGCATTATAGCATTATAATAGCATTAATAACATTATTAATAGCATTAATAGCATTATTATTAGCATTAATACATTAATAATACATTAATAGGATAAATATTAGCATTAATAGCATTAATAGCATAAATAATAGCATTAATAGCATTATTAATAGCATTAATAGCATTATTATTAGCATAAATAGCATTAATAATAGCATTATTAGCATTAATAATAGCATTAATAACATTATTAATAGCATTAATAGCATTATTATTAGCATTAATAGCAATATTATTAGCATGAATAGCATTTTGAATAGCATAAATAGCATGATATATTAGGCTTAATAGCATTATTAATCGCATTAATATGATTATTATTAGCATTATTAGCATTAATATTAGCATGAATAGCATAATTATTAGCATTAATATCATTATTATTAGCATTAATATCATAATTATTAGCATTAATAGCATTATTATTAGCAGTAATATCATTATTATTAGCATTTTTTTTTTAATTATTATTTTTTATTTAATTATTTATTATTTTTTATTTATTTTTTTATTGTTTTTTTAATTATTTTTTAATTATTTTTTTTATTATTAAATTTATTATATATTTAAAGTGAGCCTGAGGCTGAGACCCAGTTCTCTTTCAGGTCCGCTGAAAGGGCTGATATTATTAGCATATATTTAATTTATTTATTATTATTTTTATTTAATTATTTATTATTTTTTATTTATTTTTTTATTATTTTTTAATTATTTTTTAATTATTTTTTTTATTATTAAATTTATTATTTAGGCTGAGACCCAGTTCTCTTTCAGGTCCACTGAAAGGGCTGATATAATTAGCATATATTTAATTTTTTTATTATTATTTTTATTGAATTATTTATTATTTTTAATTTATTTTTTTATTATTTTTAAATTATTTTTAAATTATTTTTTTTATTATTAAATTTATTATTTAGGCTGAGACCCAGTTCTCTTTCAGGTCCGCTGAAAGGGCTGATATAATTAGCATATATTTAATTTTTTTATTATTATTTTTATTGAATTATTTATTATTTTTAATTTATTTTTTTATTATTTTTTAATTATTTTTTAATTATTTTTTTTATTATTAAATTTATTATTTAGGCTGAGACCCAGTTCTCTTTCAGGTCCGCTGAAAGGGCTGATATTATTAGCATATATTTATTTTTTTTATTATTATTTTTATTTAATTATTTATTATTTTTTATTTTTTTTTTATTATTTTTAAATTAATTTTTTAATTATTTTTTTTAATTATTAAATTTATTATTTAGGCTGAGACCCAGTTCTCTTTCAGGTCCGCTGAAAGGGCTGATATAATTAGCATATATTTAATTTTTTTATTATTAATTTTATTGAATTATTTATTATTTTTTATTTATTTTTTTATTATTTTTAAATTATTTTTTAATTATTTTTTTTTTTATTAAATTTATTATTTAGGCTGAGACCCAGTTCTCTTTCAGGTCCGCTGAAAGGGCTGATATAATTAGCATATATTTAAATTTTTTATTATTATTTTTATTGAATTATTTATTATTTTTAATTTATTTTTTTATTATTTTTAAATTATTTTTTAATTATTTTTTTTATTATTAAATTTATTATTTAGGCTGAGACCCAGTTCTCTTTCAGGTCCGCTGAAAGGGCTGATATAATTAGCATATATTTAATTTTTTTATTATTATTTTTATTGAATTATTTATTATTTTTAATTTATTTTTTTATTATTTTTAAATTATTTTTAAATTATTTTTTTTATTATTAAATGTATTATTTAGGCTGAGACCCAGTTCTCTTTCAGGTCCGCTGAAAGGGCTGATATTATTAGCATATATTTATTTTTTTTATTATTATTTTTATTGAATTATTTATTATTTTTTATTTATTTTTTTATTATTTTTTTTATTATTAAATTTATTTGTTCCCATTGAAATACATTAGCGGTGTGTCGGCGATTTTATGGCCGCCGACCTGGTTCTATTTGTCGGCCCTAAAATCGCGGACACACCGCTAATACATGTCTATGGGCAGTGAGCTCGAATTCTGATTGGTCGGCGACCAATCCGAAATCGGGCTGACTGCCCATAGAGATGCATTAGCGGTGTGTCCGCGATTTTAGGGCCGACAAATAGAACCAGGTGGCCGGCCATAAAATCGCCGACACACCGCTAATGTATTTCAATGGGAAATGAGGGGCTCTTCTGATTGGCTGAGGGCAGTAGACAGCAACCAATCAGAAGAGCCCCTCACATCTCATTAAGATAGAATGGCGGATTTGTCGTCCATTCTATGTTAATGATAACTGAAGAGGACGTCGGAGCTGGAAGTTGGCGGAAAGAAGACAGAAGATCCCCGGGGCCGGACGAAGAGGCGAAGATGGCGGAAAGAAGAGAGAAGACCCCGGGGCCGGAGGAAGAGGACGCCTGGCCGGACGGAGGACTTGTGGATCGGACGGACGATCAGATGACTAAGAAGGCATGTAAGTGATCGACGGGGACGTTAGGTTAGGGGACGCGGGGGCTTCGGGTGTAGGGCTTTAGGTGTTAGCGACAGCGGCGGGGGAAAGCGGCGGGAGCTTAGGAGGCGGCGGGGCTTAGGGGGTAGGGGCATAGGTGCGGCGGGTCGGGGCTTAGGGTGTAGGGGTGCGGCGGACTTAGGGGGTAGGGGCATAGGTGCGGCGGGTCGGGGCTTAGGGTGTAGGGGTGCGGCGGACTTAGGGGGTAGGGGCTTAGGTGCGGCGGGTGGGGGCTTAGGTGCGGCGGGGCTTAGGGGGTAGGGACTTAGGGGCGGCAGAGTTAGGGGGTAGGAGCTTAGGTGCGGGGTGGCTGTGCGGACATTGCGGGGTGGGTGTGCGGACATGGGGGGGCTGTGTGGACATGGGGGGGGCTGTGCGGACATGGGGGGGCTGTGCGGACATGGGGGGGCTGTGCGGACATGGGGGTGGCTGTGCGGACATGGGGGTGGCTGTGTGGACATGGGGGGGCTGTGCGGACATGGGGTGGGCTGTGCGGACATGGGGGTGGCTGTGCGGACATGGGGGTGGCTGTGCGGACATGGGGGTGGCTGTGCGGACATGGGGGTGGCTGTGTGGACATGGGGGGGCTGTGTGGACATGGGGGGGGCTGTGTGGACATGGGGGGGCTGTGTGGACATGGGGGGGGGCTGTGCGGACATGGGGTGGGGGCGAATTGTGGGTAGCGGGGAGCGGAGGCGGCTGTGCCGCCTCCGCTCCATGGTCCCCGGGGAGCGAGTTACGGCTCAGGCAGCGACTCGCAATGGCCTCGCGGCCATTGCTCGCGCTACCTGAGCGGTAAATCACTAAGGTTGTGGCCGAGCCTGTGGTTCGAATTTGGGCCAGCGACTCGCAATGGCCGCTTCGCGGCCATTGCTCGCGCTGAGCCAGCGACTCGCAATGGCCTCGCGGCCATTGCTCGCGCAGCATTGGGCGCTTCGCGCCCAATGTTAAATTCGTATCCGCATGACGACACCGGAAGTAGCGCGCGGAGGGCGCTTTTCCATTCGCGATTATATAATAGATGTATTTTTTCTGCTTGCACCTACACTTAGAGGTTGATGCCAGTCATTCATATTATTTAGTTACTATTGTATTTCTTATGACTGAGCTCCCTCCCTATCCCCCTTCCCCCGCCCTGTGACCAGCTGAGGTCTCCATTTTGTCTGAGTCCAACACATACTTTTCTTGTTTTTAATCAGAATAGAGGCATATAAACCCAGTATCTCACATATCACCATTAGTCATAGCGTTAGGACCCGGAAAAACGGAAGCACCTTGTCGCTGGTTTCCGGGCACTCCACAGTAGCTACTGTTGAAGCTAAGTCTTCCATTTTACATTGAATCTAGAGCAGTGATTGCTATACCCCTATTCACATTGTGTCTGTATTAGCTGTGCAGTTTAGCTACTGGTGGCACTCATTAAAGTGTTCATAGTACACAGTACGTAGTGTTTAGTGTCGCAGCAGATAACTCCCTTATAATTAATGTATTTTTTCTGCTTGCACCTACACTTAGAGGTTGATGCCAGTCATTCATATTATTTAGTTACTATTGTATTTCTTATGACTGAGCTCCCTCCCTATCCCCCTTCCCCTGCCCTGTGACCAGCTGAGGTCTCCATTTTGTCTGAGTCCAACACATACTTTTCTTGTTTTTAATCAGAATAGAGGCATATAAACCCAGTATCTCACATATCACCATTAGTCATAGCGTTAGGACCCGGAAAAACGGAAGCACCTTGTCGCTGGTTTCCGGGCACTCCACAGTAGCTACTGTTGAAGCTAAGTCTTCCATTTTACATTGAATCTAGAGCAGTGATTGCTATACCCCTATTCACATTGTGTCTGTATTAGCTGTGCAGTTTAGCTACTGGTGGCACTCATTAAAGTGTTCATAGTACACAGTACGTAGTGTTTAGTGTCGCAGCAGATAACTCCCTTATAAGTCCTGTGGTACAGACCCTGTTTTTATGGAATCTTTAAAGATTAAAAATAATGGTCTATCTATGACAGTACTTAATTCCTGCAGCACTCTGGAGTGTATCCCATCCGGGCCCGGGAAATGATCAATTTTAGTGATTTTTAGACAATGCCGTACTTCCTGCTGGGTTAAGCAGGTGACATTTAATTGACAGTTTTTGTTATCACTGATCATATTGTCTGTCATGGGATTTTCTTGTGTAAATACTGTTGAAAAAAAGTCATTTAGCATATTGGCTTTTTCCTCATCCTCATCCACCATTTTACCCAGATTATTTTTAAAGGGGCCAACACAATCATTTTTTAGTTTCTTACTATTCATGTAGTTAAAAAATATTTTGTGATTATTTTTACTTTCTCTGGCAATGAGTCTCTCTGTCTCAATTTTGCTGTCTTGATTGATTTGCTTTTTACAAATGTTATTTAATTTTCTGTATTTATTTAATGCCTCATCGCTACCTACTTGCTTTAATTGCCTAAATGCTTTCTTTTTGTCATTTATTGCGCCCCTTACAGCCTTATTTAGCCATAGTGGTTTCCTCCTATTTCTAGCATGTTTATTCCCATAGGGTATATATTGTGCACAGGCCCTAATCAGGATGCTAATAAACGTCTCCCACTTGCTTTGTGTACTTTTATGTCTCAGGATATCGTCCCAGTTTATTGCACTAAGATCATCTCTCAACCGTTGGAAATTTGCCTTCCTGAAGATACACAAGAATAACTACCAAACCTAACCTAAATCATACTTAGGCTGGGTTCACATTTGCGGACCCCTCTGCAGCGTTCTGCAGAGGGGATCCGCAATGTGACCGCAGCGGCCGCCAGCTCCTATCTTTATAATGGGAGCGCACGGTGCTGCGCTTGACAGCGCATGACCGTGCGCACCCATTCACTCCCATATGTGATCTGTGCGCAGGTGGATGCCTGCGCACAAATCACACAGTCTCGTCCGCACCAGGGACGCGACATGTTGCATTCCTGGTGCGGACGAGAGTGTGTGATCTGTGCGCAGGCATCCCGGATGCGCACAGATAACATATGGGAGTGAATGGGTGCGCACGGTCATGCACTGTCAAGCGCAGCACCGTGCGCTCCCATTATAAATATAGGAGCTCGCAGCCACTGTGGTCACATTGCGGATCCCCTCTCCAGAACGCTGCGGAGGGGTCCGCAAATGTGAACCCAGCCTTAAAAGGCCAAAAAGGTTCACAAACAGTTTTTCATGTGTAATCACTTGTATACAAGGCTAAATAAACCAGACAAACAAAAAATATCGCTTTTAGCGTTTGTTCACATGTATTGTTGTAGTTTTTTTTTCCTTTTACAAGTAGGATGGCTCTGAATCATACATTTTGTAGGTCCCTCTGTCATGCATCATTTTTAGTTAGCTATTTCCCAGTACTTTACAAGGCCAGCTACAACGTACCAGTAGGTATGTTGATCTTTGACCTCAGAGGCCTCAGGTGGTCCTGTAACATACGTTTTGGAGGGTCCGCTCTTACTTCGACATTTGGGCGGTCCCTTTCCCCATTGAGACTCAGATAGCAGAATTCATATTCCATAGCACTTTACAATGTGTCCATTGTAGAGCTTGGCAAAATCTTCCTCCTCTACTCTTCCTTCTCCACCTCCATGATATTTTGCAGCCCTAAATTCAAATGTTCAGAGGGCCTACAGTAGGCAGGAAACCTGAGATTGCCGAGGGCCCAGAGATGGTCCTGTAATGTACATTTTGGAGAGACTGCCCTTAAGGGTCCGTTACACGCTTCAATGTGCCGGTGAACCGACCAACGATCCGACTTGACCTACATTGCTGGAACGACGTTCAGTGATCGCTAGTGAGGTGTCACACGGACTGATATCGAGAATGATGAAGCAACAATTCCGTGACAAGCGATACTTGCGGTCATTTGTTTGCCTAAGTCCTTCAGTTCTGAATAGATGTAGTCGTAAACAACATCGTTTACAAGGTGTCACATACACCGATGCTGCAGGTTGGATGGACGATCAACGACTGATTTATGGTCCGGTTCATTAACCTCCGATCAACGATCAGCCAACTTATCGTTGGTTGATTCTACGTGTCACATGCAACGACATCATTACGACGTCGTTGCTCTGCCCCAAAACCCGTGACATACCCGTGACATACCAACGATATTGTTAACGATATCATAGCGTGTAACGGGACCTTTTCATAGACATTTGGGTAGCCCTTCCCCATTGAGACTCAGATAGTAGAATACATACAGTATTTCATAGCATTTTACAATGTGCCCATTGTAGTGTTGGGCAAAATCCTCCTCCTCTACCTCCTCCTTCACCTCCATCGCCGTGTGATTCAGTGGCCATATATTCAAATGTTCAGAGGGCCTGCAGTAGAAAGAAACCTGAATTTAGTAAGAGCCATCATGTGGCCCTGTAACATATGTTTGGAAGTGCCCTTCTGTAGTAATTCCACGGTCGCTCTTGTGTACATTTTAGAGTGCTCTCACTTATTCATATTTTAGGGCCCTCACTCTATTTTTTAACTCATTAAAGGGCAGAGACTACATGGGAAAAAGGCAAGCAACATGGCGTAATAGAAGGTAGCTGTGAGTTCAGCCTGCGATCCTCAGGTTTGGCAGAATTCTGTAAATCAGAAAAATAAAGCTGCAGTAGTCAACTGGATGACGAGCTGAAATATATCTCTTGTGCAAGTGAATGGACAAAGGATATATGCTGCCCTCCTCCCGGATGGGTTGGAGAAGCTTCTCCAATTGGCTCAGAGATTGTGATTTACAATATTCCCCAGATTATATAGGAAGAGAAGACTTATAAATATTGTACAATTGGTCCACTGCATAATTTGCATCATATTTCCAAAAATGACTCCTGCGGGCTGTGTCATAGGTGCAGGAAGATACTATGACAAGGGCTCCCCTTGACAAACATCTCAGATGGACTACTGTAGTAGTTGTGGTCCTCAATATCAATTTTTCAGAAAGCCATGAGTCGGTCAGACTCATCAAGAGTCAGTGTAAATTTGTATATGTATATGTATCCCCAAACTCAGTTTTGGATATATATATGTACCCCCAAACATTCCTGGCTTACGAGCCAGGCATGTTTTTTCTGCCAAATAGGGTGAGTGACAGTAGATTTCTATTGAACATGTATCCCTTATCTCAGTCACAATGTGGCACAAGTTATGACAAGGGTCTCTAATGACAAATATTACCTTGTTAGGACCACTCTATATTCCAGATTTGTCCACGGCAGATTGTGCATAAGGTTTGTAAAAATTAGTCACATGAGCTGAGTGAAGGTTGATGCAAAAAGACACCATCCCAATGGTCTCCAATCACAAATAGTAGCTAGACTAGAGTAGGAATACTGTCCTGGTTTGTGCACTGCCGAATGTGCATAGGGTTTGTAAAAATTAGCCCTACGGGCTGAGTGAAGGTTGGCGCAAAAGACACCATCCCAAGGGTCTTCAATAATAAATAGTAGCTAGACTGGAGTAGGAATACTGTCTTGGTTTGTTCATTGCACAATGTACATAGGGTGTGCAAAAATTAGCCCTATGGGCTGAGTGAAGGTTGACGCAAGAAGACAGCATCCCAAGGGTTTTCAATCACAAATAGTAGCTAGACTGGAGTAGGAATACAGTCCTGGTTTGTGCACTACAGAATGTGCATAGAGTTTCTAAAAATTAGTCCTATGGGCTGAGTGAAGGTTGACAAAGGAAGGAAACAGGTTTTTATGTGAACGGGTTAACTTTCACAGCAGTAGCATGAAGAATCTACATTTTGGGTGAATTTAGGTTGGCTTGCTGTCATTTGTAGTGATTGCAAACAGTGACTAGATATCTAGTCCTTGTTGAATTTTATCAGAGTAAGTCTGTCTGCATTTTCCGTTGAGAGGCTTGAGCGCCTATCAGTGATAATTGACACAGCGGAACTGAAAACACGCTCTGACATGACACTAGCAGCCAGGCAGGCCAGCACCTCTAAGGCATATAAGGAGAGTGTGGAGACTCTGGGGTCAGTGGGTGCTCTCGCCCGCTGGCCCAGCTGCCTTTCGAAAGACCGCATGGACCAGGGCTCATTCCAAACTGAACGCCCGAGCTCCTAAACCGTGGGCGGAACACTACTCAGACAACACAGGGTGAGGGAACCACAATAACAACAGTTTATTGGATCCCCAACAGTTAACAGCATATAACACATAACCAGCAAAACACACAATGTAACAAGCAACAGAGTCTCACCCTTCCGCTGGCTCACCAGGGTTTAGAATGTTCGTGTCCCAAAGCAATCACAGCAAAGTCTGTAGCCTAGTGACTGGAATGTCCCAACCTGTGTTGCTTCCTTTTGCAGTCTTTTGATATCCCAGCCGAATCCGAACATTCGATGCTGAAGTCCTTGTAGTATTATAATCCAAGTTCTGATCCCCTTGGTCAGCACCGAAGTGCCTAGGCCTGGGGTTATGGCCTGCTAATCGGACCTGTAGATCATAGATTAGCTGCCTGTATCAAGTCCCATGCACCTCTAGTTGGGGCCGAAATCCCTAGACCGAGGTCGCTAGACAAAATCAAAAATCACCCTGGTTAATGAACAGGTCTCCTTATATACCTGAGTCCTCATTGCAGGATATTGGGGACGTCACGATTGGTGCAACAAGACTATGTTCTCATTGTCTCGATTTCAAGCTGCCTGGACAATGTTCATTTAAATGATGAAGATAGAGAGGGGACAAAGCGAAGCCCATCCAGTCTGCCATCCATAACAACAAACAATGGCGGCTGAAGTAGTTTACATAGAATCAGCAATAGGAGGATTAAGTTATTTGGCTTTCTATGACAAAGGGGTGAGATAATTACATTACACATGGTCAACATCACCAGGCATCTACAAGACTTGTAGTAACAATGAGTGGCCTCTCACAAGGTAGAAAATAAAATACAGTACAAAATGGTGAGATAATAACACTGCCCACGTTAACACTACCAGGCATCTAGAAAACTTTTAGGAACAATGAATTGCTTATCACAAGGTAGAGCACAAAATACAAATAATTATCTCGCTACATAGGATGATTTCTTATGTTATATATTAAAGGAGTCCATTTCGTCACAGAGAGGTCCAAATGTTCA
This sequence comes from Allobates femoralis, assembly GCA_033576535.1. NCBI lineage: Eukaryota > Metazoa > Chordata > Amphibia > Anura > Aromobatidae > Allobates > Allobates femoralis. The sequence goes on along the minus strand of JARQOC010000005.1, from coordinate 362,036,599 downwards.
GCTTGGACACCCAATAGTTAAAGGGAACTGAAGCATCAGAAAGGATGCACACATGGTCACTTAAGTACCCCTTGAGCATGTTCTGCAACTTCTCCCTTCATGGCATTGTTACAGGCACAGATAGCCCTTGCTGTTGAGCTGGTTTATGGAAAATTGCAGAAATTCTGCACATCTTCCTCACACCTCTGTTGGACCTGGTGTTCATGTCTCTCGCTATTATACCTTGGTGTTGAAAAGAGTCGGTACTTCTGCCACCAGCATTGTCTAATAGTGATGTTTTTAGCAACTGTTCTACAACGACGAGTTTGAAGGATTCCATTGTAAAACTGGTGGGTGACTCCAAAAGGAGAGCAGGAAATTTCTCCTTGTAACGTGGATCGTGACAGGTGGCCAACCAGTATAGGTTATTGGATAAAATGTGTATCACCCGATGGTATTGCCACAGACAGTTACACATGAACTGTGCCATGTGGGCCAAGCTGGCAAAAGGCAAATCTTCGGTGTCCCCAACAGTAGCACCAGTACCCATCCTCTCCTCATGCTGACTCTCCTCCATCTCCTCCTCTCCAGGCCATCCAATCTGGACAGACATGAAGCTTGGGTTGGGTGTCCTCTCTGTAGCACTAGGAGGCCCCTTGGTACCAGAGTAAAACAAGTCCTCTTCCTCCTCATCCTCCTCATCTTCCTCTGCAACACCCTATGTTTGCCTCAGAATATTGTCTGGGCAGTATCCCACATTCTGAAATTTGTCTCCATGCCAACATGCTGGCCACTCAAAGCTTCATCTTTGAGATTAACCAGTAATCGTTTCAGGAGACACAGCATCAGGATGGTTACGCTGATAATATCCTGATCACCGTTCACGAGGTTGGTGCAGTACTCAAACTTCTTGAGAACCTCACAAATGTCAAGGATCCACACCCACTCTACATTAGTTATGTGTGGTGGCTGACTCTTAATCTGACGGGCATGTTGAAGTTGATATTCAGCTACTGCCCTCTGCTGCTCACTAAGCCTCACCAACATATGATAGGTAGGAGTTCCACCGTGTGGGCAGGTCGCAAATGAGTTTGTGATTTGGCAAATTGAAGCGCTTTTTTCAGTGCTGTACGAACAGCAAAAGCAATAAAGGAATGGAAGAAATGGGCGCTAATACGGCGCAACTTGTCAAGGAGGTACGTCAAGTCAGGGTAAGTTTTTAGAATTTTCTAAACAATTAGGTTCAGCACATGAGCATGTGTACCAGCATGGCACATGTACCAGCTTGCCGACCTTTAACCCAGCCTATTTTGACCCTAAAGACCTTGCCATTTTTTGCAATTCTGACCAGTGTCACTTTATGAGGTTATAACTCTGGAACGCTTCAACGGATCCTAGCGATTCTGAGATTGTTTTTTCGTGACATATTGGGCTTCATGTTAGTATTAAATTTAGGTCGATAATTTTTGTGTTTATTTGTGAAAAAATCAAAAATATGGCAAAAAGTTTGAAAATTTTGCAATTTTCAAATTTTGAATTTTTTTTCTGTTAAACCAGAGAGATATGTGACAAAAAAATAGTTAATAAATAACATTTCCCACATGTCTACTTCACTTCAGCACAATTTTGGAAAAAAAAAATTTGGGGGTTAGGAAGTTATTATAAGGGTTCAAAGTTCAGCAATTTTTCATTTTTCCAGCAAACTTTACAATTTACAAAACCATTTTTTTTATGTTACCACATCACATTTGAAGTCCCTTTGAGGGGGGTACATGACAAAAAACACCCAAAAGTGACACTATTCCAAAAATTGCACCCCTCAAGCTACTCAAAACTACATTCAAGAAGATTATTAACCCTTCAGGTGCTTCACAGGAACTAAAGCAACATGGAAGGAAAAAATGGGCATTTAAATTTTTCCAACAAAAATGTTCTTTTGGCCTCTATTCTTTCATTTTCACATAGGCAACAGGATAAAATGGATCCTAAAAATTGTTCGGCAATTTCTCCTGAGTACACCGATACCTCATATGTGGTCATAAACTACTGTTTGCGTGCACGACAGGGCTCAGAAGGGAAGGAGCGCAATTTGACTTTTGGAGCTAATTTTCCATTCAAAAAGTCAATTGGAGTTCCTTCCCTTCTGAGCCCTGCCATGTGCCCAAACAGTGGTTTATGACCACATAAGAGGTATCGGTGTACTCAGGATAAATTGCCCAACAATTTTTAGGGTCCATTTTTTCCTGTTCCCCATGTGAAAATGAAAAAATTTAGGCTAAAGGAAAATTTTTGTGAAAAAAAAGTACTTTTTCATTTTTACGGATGAATTTGTGAAGCACCTGGGGGTTCAAAATGCTCACCACCCATCTAGAAAAGTTCCCTGGGGGCTCTAATTTCCAAAATGGGGTCACTTGTGGGGGAGCTCCAATGTTTAGGCACACAGGGGCTCTCCAAACATGACATGGTGTCCGCTAACAATTTGAGCTGATTTTTCAGTGAAATTGTTAGCGGACACCATGTCGTGTTTGGAGAGCCCCTGTGTGCCTAAACATTGGAGCTACCCCACAAGTGACCCCATTTTGGAAACTAGACCCCCCAAGGAACGTATCTAGATGCACAGTGAGCATTTTGAACCCCCAAGTGCTTTACAAATTGATCTGTAAAAGGAAAAAGTACTTTTTTTTTTCACACAAATTTCTTTTTTCATTTTTACGGATCAATTTGTGAAGCACCTGGGGGTTCAAAGTGCTCACTATGCATCTAGATACGTTCCTTGGGGGGTCTAGTTTCCAAAATGGGGTCACTTGTGACAAAGCTCCAATGTTTAGGCACACAGGGGCTCTCCATACGCGACATGGTGTCCGCTAACAATTGGAGCTAATTTTCCATTCAACTTGTTAGCGGACACCATGTCTCGTATGGAGAGCTCCTGTGTGCCACCAGCATTGCCACCAGCACAAGGGCAACTGGAAGAGTTGGGGTACAGTACCAGAAAATGGCACCTCTAATTAATGTGCTATTTTCTGGGGTGGCTGTGGGTTGCAATTTGCAGCGTGGGGGGGCCACATTTGGGTCTCTCCATGATGAGGATTGCAGCCCCCCAACTGCCAAGATGTACCTGGCTAGCAACCAAAAATACATCAAAGCTCCATGTCATTTTATTGGTAGAAGTAATAAAAAAAAAATTATGTGGGGCTTCGCCATATTTTTGGTCCAGCCAGGTACAACTTGGCAGCTACGGACTGCCACCAACCCCTGCTGCTTCGTTGTACCTGGCTGACAACCAAAAATACAGCGAAGCCCATTTTAATTTTTTTTTCTAGGACTAATTCTAGAAAAAAAATGGCGTGGGGCTCCGCCATATTTTTGGTCTAGCCAGGTACAACTAGGCAGCTGGGGGCTGGAATCCGCAGCATGGAGAGGCCCAAGCGTTCTGTGCCCCCCATGCTGCGAATTGCAGCCCGCAGCCGCCCCAGAAAATGGCGCATTCATTGAAGCGCCATTTTCTGGCACTGTACCCAGACTCTTCCAGTTGCCCTGGTGCCGGTGGCAAACTGGGTAATAAAGGGGTTAATGACAGCTTTTTCATTGGCAGCTGGCACTAAGCCCGAGATGCATAATGTCGGGCCAATGTTAGACCCGGCCATTAGGAATCTCTAGTAAATAGTCAAAAAAATACACCAGAGAAAAATCTTTTTATTTGAAAAAAAAAACACAAAAAAAATTCGGACACCATCGTTATTATAAAGATCTGACGTAGTCCACAACGAAGGTCCCACGATGCTCGATCGCCTCCGACGTAGTACACAACGAAGGTCCCTCGACGCTCGATCACCTCTGCTCAATCCATAGACTGCAGCAAGGGATCAAGTGTCATTTTCCTACAGTCTTCTGGGGTCAGAGTTATGGTGCACGGTATGACAATGATCTGTCATACAGTGCACCATGACTATGATCCCAGAGACTACAACAAGAGGACACTTGATCCCTTGTTGCATCAATCCATCTACCCATGCACCCATCATCCACGCACGCACACATCCACGCATGCACATCCACATCCACGCACGCTGACATCCACGCACGTACATCCATGCATGCACACATCACGCACGCTGACATCCACGCACGCACATCCACATACGCATCCACGCACACATCCACGCACGCACACATCCACGCACACATCCATGCATGCACATCAACATCCACACACTGACATCCGTGCATGGTGACATCCGCGCATGGTGACATCCACGCACACATCCATGCACGCACATCCACGCACGCACACATCCACGCATGCTGACATCCATGCATGCACATCCAGATATGCATCCACGCAACATCCAGCACACTGACATCCACGCACACTGACATCCACGCACGACTGACATCCACGCACGCTGACATCCACGCACGCTGACATCCACGCATGCACATCCACGCATGCACACATCCACGCACACATCCACATCCACGCACGCTGACATTCACACACGCACACATCCATGCACGCACTCATCCATGCACGCACTCATCTACGCACACACATACACGCACACATACATACACGCACGCACATATCCACGCACGCACATCCACATATGCATCCACGCATGCACACATCCACGCACGCTGACATCCACACATGCACACATCCACACACACATCCACGCACGCTGACATCCACGCACACGCATCCACGCACGCATCCACGCATGCACACATCCACATCCATGCACGCACACATCAATCCATGCATGCATGCACCCATGTATGCACCATCCCATCCATTCATTCATTCATTCATACTCACCAATGATGAGGAGGAGGGGCCACACTGGAGGAAGCCGACGGGCGGGTGCACCAGCGCGTGCAACCCGCCGGGATAGGGGCCACACAGAGGGGGGGCTAGGCAGGGAGTGGGGGGAGATGAGCTGAAGGGGGACAAATTAGCAGAAGAGGGGGCTGTGCAGGCTGACCGGCGGGCGCATGAGCCCACCGGCAGATGCATGACAGTAGGAGGAGGGCGGGTGGATGGCGGGGACAGCGGGAGATGGGAAGCCGGAACACAGGGGGGGCTGCAGGGAGGGACAGGACACAGGGATGGCTAAAGGATAAAGGGGGTGGGGGCGCAGAAAGGGATGACCAGCGGGTGCACCGGCGGTGTAGCCCGCCGGTGCAGCCCGCTGGCAAATAGCTATGATCGGAGGGGCGGATGGGAGAGAAAGGGGTCTGCAGGGAGGGGGACAGGACACAGGGGTGGTTGGAGGTGGAAGGGTGTGGGGGCGCAGAGAAGGATGACCGGCGGGTGCATTGGTGGTGCAACCCGCCGGCAGTCACATATGATCGGAGGGGCGGGGGGCGGATGGGAGAGAAGGGGGGGCCCTGATAAGTTTGAGAGCCTGAGGGGGCTGAGGAGAGGGAGGGCACCTGCTGATCTGCTCCTCCAGATCTGATTGGAGAGCTTCAATCAGATCTGGAGGGGTGAATCCCTATGATTCGCTCCGATGGCAGTTTCACTTTTACACTGCCAACCCGAGGGGCCCTGGGCTCAGAGGGGTTAATCCACCGCCCATGGGGTCAACTACAGGTTGTTATCTAGCATTAGCTACAGTGACACCTGAGTGATCCCCTTCACACGCGCCGCACAAGCCCGATCATTGGGTGGCCCACCCCCTGGGCCATGGGTCGGGAAAGCACCGAATTTCATGGCCCAAACGATGGGTCATGGGTCGGGAAGGGGTTAAACCCGCCCACCAGGTTACACCCATTACCACAGACGACAAGACTGAGTTGGAGATGTAGCGGTAGAGCCACTGACAGGTCTGTTGTTTTAAAACTTGCCACAGCTCTGCTGCAGTGTGTGGTTTCTGACCTAAGCAGATCTGCTTCAGCAAAGCTTGTTGCTGCTTTGCCGATGCGCTGCTGCACAGGTCCAAACTTGGCATTGATGGGGAGTGTAATTCTGTGCAGGATAAGGAGCTGGAGCAGAGGAGAGAGGAACTGGAATATGAAGAGGCGGAAACCATGATAGAAGTTCAGGTCGCTATTTTTGGCATCGGAAGGACGTGCGATGTTCCACTTTGCGCCTTTGTCCCACCTCCATCAGGTTCGCCCAGTATGCTGTGACAGAAATGTACCATCCCTGTCCACAACAACTTGTCCAATTGTCTGTTGTTCGGTGGACCTCCACGGTTACGGCATTGGTGAGAGCACGGTTCAGATTGTTTAACACGTACTTGTGTAATGCAGGGACACCGGGCAAAATAGTGGTGGTTGGGAACACTCTATTGTGGGGCAGCCACAGCCAAGAGATCACAGAAAGACTGTGTTCCCACAAGCCTATATGGCAACATCTCCATAGCTAGCAATTTGGCAGTGTGAGAGTTTAGTATTTGTGCCTGTGGCTGTGTGGCTGGGTATTTACGCTTTCTTTCCAAGGTCTCAGGCAAGGACAATTGGACGGTTTGCTGGGACAAGGAAGTGGACATGGTTGATGTTTGTATGAGTGACAGATCGCAGCTTGTGGGCAGGAGGTATGAGCTTCCTGAACTGCAGATTTGTATGGCTGTAGCCCAGCTAACATAGCAGTGGTTTAACCCCCAGATGCAGACTTGGTACTCTGGTGTTCCGCCCACCCACTGGGGTGTTTTTCTGCCATGTGGTTTTGCATACTGGTGGTGCTGAGGTTGCCTTTGACCTGGCTTCTGCTCAATTTGGTATGGCAGATGTTACAAACTACAGTGTTTTTCTCTAAAGGACTTTCACAAAAAAAAATACACACAGCAGTTGAATGCTCCCTTGCCGTGTCTTGGCCCACAGCGGGGGTGGTGTTTGGAACAGTTAACCCAGTTGTCACTCTGGGCAAACCACATTGATGATCTCTTGGTGCCTGTGTGGGTGCTACATATCTATCTTCTTCTGTGTTGCTGTTGACCCGCCCAGGGATCTATGGGAACTCGGTATCCGGGCTTTTACTGTAAAGACATGTCGCTGGTGGCCTGCCCAGAACGTACCCTGGGGTCACTTGATAAAGGGAAAAAAATAATAAAAGAAATAATAAAGTCTCGTGACACCACCTGCAGTTTCTGGTGATCTCACCAGCGGCGCTGTCTGACCGCCGGGGATGGTGGTATTGCAGCCAGTTGATAATGCTCCCTGCAGGTGGAGCGGGATCCCCGGGCCAGTGTTGAGGGGATGGGGATTTGCCCAGGGAGGTGATTAGGCAGCCGGGCAGCGGCGACAGTCTCTAGGCCAGACAGGTTCAGGGATGGACAAACTTACACACACACTGTGGATCGTTTCTGTACCTTTACTGATGGTATTGCAGGCACTGTCCAGGGTACACTCCATGTGGTCGGGATGGCACTTCTGGGTTTCTACAGTGAGTGATTGGATAAGGCCTGATTGTCTCTTTTCCCTCGTTGAAGTCTCTGACCTGTGCAAAACTAAGCCTCACCTCCTCTGTGTCTCTCTCACCCGTCTTGTAGTGTTGAGAACCTCTGTGTGGGCTACCGCTATGACTTCTCCTGCAGTCCCTGGTTCCCCTAGTGGTTGCGTGGCAGGTGTCCCGGAGACTGGAGTTCTCGGAGAACCGGTGTTTCTGCTGGGCTTGATGCTCTCCTGCAGACTCGGACTCCGGTGTCCGGGTTGCTTCCTGGGGTGAACTGGTATGGCTCCTCTGCCCCCAGTCTGCTTCTTTACTTCTTAAGCCTTGCCATTGACCTCACTCTCAGGGCCTCACACTGGCTAGGCTGGTCATCTGGCTCGGGCCTAGTACGGCCTAGTACACATCATGACATCTTCACAGTTCTCTTAGCGACTGCACACTCTAGCTAACTCCGCCTCCAGCACCAGTATTTATAGGGGATCTTGCTTAAAGAAAGCAAGTGGAGCTCCTCCTACTGTTCTGGGGTGGAAGGTGTTGGGTGTAAGTAGGTTACCTGTCGTGAAAATCCATCCATGCTGTAGATGGTCTTGTGGCTATCTGTAATGGCAGGGTGCCACACTGTCATGGAGATGAGTGCCAATGGTCCAGTTCAGATCAGTTGACACATCATCGACCACATCATCTTTAGTCTTATCCTCCTTCCCAGTTGACATTGTAGGCTGACCTGATGGCAACTGTGTCTCATCATCATCAGTCTCCACCTCTGGAGACAGTCAATGACGTTCCTCCAAGTAGCTTTCTTCTGGCCGTAGGTCTTCAAGCATCAATGCACGACACCTCCTCAAGTATCTCTTCGATGCAGCACGCTGATAGGCTAGAGCCAATTAAACTATACAAACCAAATAGATCCTCTGAGTGGCCAAGCTTGGGGGTCATATGTCTGCTGTGACTGATAATGGCGGGAGGAAGAAGAACTAGCTTCAGGATTGGATGGGCCAGCCTTCTGTGTAACGATATTAGACTGTGTGGTCGTGAAAGATTTGTTGCTGCTTTATAATTGCGTAGAGGCCATGTCTGTTATCCAAAATACTGTAAAAAGAAAAATAGGGAGGGGGACAAGAGGCGCAATAGTGCCCTATCACTGATGACACTTGTGTAAGGTGGTGGTGCTGTGAAGCTGCTCACCTGGTCCAGTTGTGATCCCCACAACTGGTTTGAAGGCGTTTTGGAATCAGTGTTCCAGCTGCTGCAGGACCTCCACCGACCACTAGATAGTGGTTTGAATCCAAGACAATGATGGGAGTGCTGGTGTGTCACGGTCCGCGCTGCTGTGGCATGAATAAACTCACCAAAGAGACAGAAGTTATTCCAGAGAGGAGGAAATAAAAGGATGGAATAACTTCTGTCTCTTTGGTGAGTTTATTCATGCCACAGCAGCGCGGACCGTGACACACCAGCACTCCCATCATTGTCTTGTTATCCAAAATAAAAATTCGGTTGCGCCACACTGTTTGCTAAAGGCAGAATCTCCGTTATATTAATTCCTCACTCACCTTGTCTGGTTGTGCCGTCTCTGCACAACCAGATAGTAGGCTCAGTGGTGAGGAAGGGATCCGAGACCTTTGCTCGCCGGTTCCTGGTTCCAGAATGAGCGCCCAGCTCCAGCTCACTTCTCCGGGTCCCGTGATCAATCACGTGTCTATTGTGTCAGCCAGGTCCTTGTGTACAAAGCTGCTCTCTTCCACCACACTCCCCATAGGGAGGATAAATTAAGGAACAATGCAGAAATGGTGGTATTTAGATTATGAGCGCTATACAAGGACACTGCACTGATTAGTATTACCTTTAGGTCTTTATTGAATATTGACAAATGTGAGTCCTCGCCACAACATGTTTCAACGCTAATGCGTCTTCCTCAAGTGGATCCACTTGAGGAAGACGCATTAGCGTTGAAACATGTTGTGGCGAGGACTCACATTTGTCAATATTCAATAAAGACCTAAAGGTAATACTAATCAGTGCAGTGTCCTTGTATAGCGCTCATAATCTAAATACCACCATTTCTGCATTGTTCCTTAATGTCTGTTATCCAAGACAGAGTCTGCTCTTGGTCTCCTGGCTTATACGCTCGTTTACTCTCCAGACTGGGATTTTTTTCCAGGAATAGAGTGGATACATGCTTCTTCATATGAGATGACACAGAGTCAGTGCTGTGTGGGACACCACTGACACCACCACGTCCACATCCACGTCCCTGTTCCTTACCAACAGCCTTTTTGGGCATTTTGGGTTTTCTTGACAGATTTTGGTGTGGATGGCACAAGCCAAGCTAGATATCACAGCCAAAATAGTGGGTTAAATGGCTTTCTGAGAGGTCAGTATTAGGCAGTAGCAACTTTTAGAGTACTGCTCTTTTGCATTGGGCAAACTGCCTTTTTAGAATTTGGACACAAGTGCCAGTGGATTAAATGCACTACTGCAAGGTTAGTAGCAGGTAGTAGCAACTTTTGGAGTACTGCTGCTTTAAGTTGACCCTGCTGGACACTGATCCTGCTCCAGTCACTCGCCCTCCCTGTAGTCTAACTCTCTACTGTCTCTTCAGCTCTCAAAAGAGCTATTGGTTCGGTGGTATGATGCAGCTATAAATGCATCCTTTCAACTCTCCCTGCTCCAATATGTCTCCCTTCCTAATCTACATTGCCACTGAGGTACAATTTAGGTAGCCCTCAAAAGTGCTTTTGTGTTTTGAAGAGACATAACACGCCCTGTCAGCTAAACGATCTCTTCCTATTCTTCTCCAATGCAAGCACTGCATGCAATGCAGGTAAAATGTCGGCAGCAGGGCTTAAAAAGCCCTATGAGTCATCTATGACGCTGGATGGCCAGCCAATCACTGTAATAACACAACAAAGATGTCTGTGGCATTACTGTGATTGAGTAAGAAGCCCAGCATAATCAGTGGCTGCAAAGGAGGCGTCAAAACTGCAGGACATCCGAATATAGCGAGGCTAGTACACAAAAACTCGCCAAATAATGAATAATGTGAATACTGTAATATTTGTGCGAATAGCAAATAGTGACGAATACACTCGCTCATCACTACCCACAACCAATTCGTCTGGAATTCTGAATAAGGCTTAATATTGAAAAAAATTAAACTAATTGATTTCACATTTCAAGAAGCAATATCCATAGTATGGTGTTTCACAAGTGTAAACAGACCTATAAGACCATGTATGTGAAGCATATACTGGCCATATGCTATTTCTGTATGAATTGCTATCACATAAGTGTAGAAGAGAATGCTTCACATGCTGCTGACCCACTGCAATAATAAAGATGTGCTCGCTAAAAAAAAACAAAAAATAACTAATAATAATAATAATAAAATATTAAAAAAATTATAATAAGCTGTTATATATCAAACTTTTTTCCAAAACAATGCTGCGTTTGCTGATTTTTTGGCAAATTGCTTTGGTTTCCAATCGCGAAAAGAATCTACAATATTCATGCCGAATTTGAAATTAACGAAAGTTTGCTTATCTCTAGTTATAATTGGTGGATCTATTTTTAGTCTTCAATCTAAACAAATATATGAACACAACTTTTATTTTTGCTCCCATTTTTCATGAGGTGAACTCAAAGATCAAGGAGTTTTTCTATGTACACAAGGGCTTTTTCTGTGAAATATTGTTTACAAACTCGTCTAAATCTGTGTTAGGCTGGCTTCAGACTTGCGGACCCTTCGTAGCGTCCTGCGGAGGAGATCCGTAAGCTGACTGCAGCCCCTATGTTTAGAATGAGAACGCACGGTGCTGCGCAGATCCACGCATGACCGTGCGCTCCCATTCACTGCAATATGTGATTTGTATGCAGGTGGATGCCTGCGCACAAATCACACACTCTTCTCCGCACCAGGAATGTGACCATGTCGCGTTCCTGGTGCGGAGGAGAGTGTGTGATTTGTGCGCTGGCATACGCCTGCGTATAAATAACATATTGCAGTGAATGGGAGCGCACGGTCATGCGCAGACCTGCGCAGCACCGTGCGTTCTCATTCTAAACATAGGGGCTGCGGTCAGCTTGTGGATCTCCTCCGCAGGACGCTGCGGAGGGTCCGCAAGTCTGAAGCCAGAGATAGTGAACCCTTCGCTTTTGCTGAGATAAACTTTTCACCTCATTGATTAGACAGCATGATTATTTCACAGGTGTTCTTTAGGCTGGCAACAATAAAAGGCCACTCTAATATATACAGTTGTACATTATTTGGTGAGTGAGTTTATCATTTGCCACACTGCCATCTGCCCTGTACACTGAAATCCTGGATTCTTAGGTGAAGAGAACACCTCTACAACATGCCAGACACCATAGAATGTGAGTATTTGCCAGATCAAGTTGATTATGATGATGAACTGCAGACAGGTGGAGACACCAATGATAGTGATGAGAAAGTGTAATCATTACTATTCGCTACTTGCATGGATAGTGCACTATTCGGGTTACTCGTTACATTGCGAGCATTTATGTACTCGCCTCGCGATAATCATACCACCCGCCCACCAGTTTTGGCGCCTGATTTTCAGCCACTAAACATGCTGGACTTCTTAACCAATCACAGTAATACCGCAGCCATCATGATGAGACACAGTTGCCATCAGGTCAACCTGCAATCTCAACTGGGAAGGAGGTTGAGATGGAAGATAAGGTGGTCAATGATGAGTCCACTGATCCGACCTGGACCATTGACATGCCTAGCCACCACAGCAACACAGAGGAAGATGGATATGTATGCACCAACACAGGCATCAAAGGGTACTGGTTTGCTCAGAGGCAAAACTGGGTAAACTGTTCCCAAGAGCACCCCTGCTGTGCTCTAAGTCAGGACAAGGGGGCGTTGAGCTGCTGTCTGGAAGTTTTCTTCTGACAATCCTTCAGAGACAAACATTGTAATCTGCCATATGAAGTTGAGCAGTGGCTAGGGAAAAGGCAACCTGAGCACCACCAGTATGCAGAACCACATGGCAGCCAAGCACCCCAGTAGTTGGGTGGAACACCAGGGTACCATATCTGTATCTGTGGGTCAAACCACTGCCGTGTATCCTGTGCTACTTCCTTCACAATCTTCTGTCCAGGAAGCAGGAACTCATACATCCTGCCCACAAGCTGCGATTGCACAGACACAGCAAACATCAATCACATCCACTTCCTTGTCCCAATGAAGCATTCAGTTGTCCATGCCTAAGGCTACTTTCACATTACAATTTTGAAGGGAGCCGATGCTGTCCTATAAATTCGGACAGCATCGGCTCCCTTCTGATGCCTGAAATCGGATGCCAAATAGGCATCCGATTCCAGCATAAAATTGTAGCCTCCGGTCTGTAAAAAAAAAAAACAAAAAAAAAAACTTTATGCTCACCTATCTCCGAGCCCTGCCGTCTCCTGCCGTTTCCCGCCGTCTCCCGCAGGCTCCCGGTGTCTGCAGAGGTCTTCTACTGCAGTACAGGACCTGCTGTGATGTCACAGTTACGTGACCGCAGGTTACAGCATGGTAACCTGCGGTCACGTGACTGTGACATCACGGCAGGTCCTGTACTGCAGTAGAAGACCTCTGCAGACACCGGGAGCCTGTGGGAGCCGGCGGGAAACGGCAGGAGACGGCGGGGCTTGGGGATAGGTGAGCATAAAGTTTTTTTTTTTTTTTTTTTTTTTAGCCTCTGCCTTCCAGTTTGGAGCATTTTTACTGTACTGAGCATGCTCAGTACAGTAATATCGGGTCCGAGGAGACATCAGATGTTTCCTTGGACCCTGGTCCATAGGGCCCCATGCTAAATTGATCGGACCAAATCGGATGTGCACTAAATGCCATCCGATTTTGTCCGATCCGATTTCGTCCGATTTTATTTTCGGTGCAAAAATCGGAGCATGCTCTGATTTTTGCACCGATTAAAAAATCGGACAGAATCGGATCGGACCAAATCGGATGGCATTTAGTGCACATCCGATTTGGTCCGATTCCCATAGGGCTGCATGGGGCCCAAAATCGGTCCGATGCTGTCCGATTTTTATCGGACAGCATCGGATTTAAAAAATCCGTAGTGTGAAGGCAGCCTAAGAACTTGGAAAGGAAGGCACATTGTCAAACTGCTAGCTGTGGACATGTTGCCATTTAGGCTTGTGGGAACACAGTATTTCCATGATCTCTTGACTGTTGCTGCCCCACGATACATTCCTAGCCACCACTATTTTGCCTGGTGTGCTGTTCGCGTGTTACACAAGCACGTGTTGAACAATCTTAACCGTGATCTCTTTAATGCCGTAACCGGGAAGGTCCACCTAGCAACAGACAACTGAACAAGTTGTTGTGGAAAGGGATGATACATTTCTGTTATGGCACACTGGGTGAACCTGGTGGAAGGAGGGACAAAATCACAAACTGGAACATCACAGATTCTATCCATGCCATGAATAGCGGGCCCAACTTCTATCAGGGTTTTCACCTTGTCATATGCCACTTCCTGTCTCCTCTCCTCCTGCTCCTCATCCTCTGCTGAATTACTCTCCCCAGCACTGCCAATCTGGGAGCTGTGCAGCAAGGCATCGGCAAAGTGGTAACATGTTCTCCTGAAGCTGATCTGTGTAGGCCAGAAACCACACACTGCAGCAGAGCTGTGGCAAGGGATAAAAGAACAGACCAATCAGTGGTTCTCCATCTCCATCGCGGTGTGGTCATCTGCGATAATGGGCATATCCTGGTTGGCAAGCTGGTGCATATGCTTTGCATGGCAGACATGCTAAACCTAGTTGTTCAGAAATTTCCAAAACATACCCTGACTTGCCATACCTACTTGAGAAGATGCACCGTATTAGAGCCTATTTCTGCCATTCTTCTACCGCTGTTGCTCGTCTTACAGCACTGCAAAAGTGCTTGAATTTGCCAAGTCACTGACTTATTTGCAAACTGCCCTCTCGATGAAACTTAACATATGTTGACAAGAATTAGTGAGCAGCAGAGGGAAGTACCTGAATACCAGTTTCAACATGCTTGTCAGACTGACAGTCAGCCACCACACATAACTGTCGAATGGGTGTGGATCACTGACATTTGTGAATTTGTGAGATTCTTGAGAACTTTGAGTACTGCACAAAGCTTGTGAGCGGTGATCAGGCTATTATCAGCATAACCATCCTGCTGCTGTGTCTGTTGAAACAATCACTGCATTATCTCAAAGATGAAGCTTTGAGTGCCCAGCATGTAGCTATGGAGGCAGATTTCCCAATAGGTGATACTACCTAGCCCAGCCAATATTCTGAGGCAAAATTGGATGATGATGAGGAAGATGAGGAGGATGAGGAGGAGAGGATTTGTTTTTCTGTGCTACAGAGGGGGTCCCAACCCCAGCTTCATGTCTGTCCAGCATGTATGGGATGGAGACGAGGAGGTGGAGGAGGAGTCTAGTCAGCGTGAGGAGAGGATGGGTATTTTTCTCCTGGTGTGGACTCAGAACCTTTGCCTGTTTGCAGCTTGGCCCACATGTTCATGTGTAAGTTTCTGTGTCAATACCTGCACATGATACACCTTTTATCCAACAACCTATACTGGTTGGCCACCTTTCTCGATCCACAGTACAAGGAGAAATTTGCTTCTCTCCTTTTGGAGTCACCAAAGAGTTGCACAATGGAATCCTTCAAGATGGTCGTTGTAGATCAGTTGCTAAAAACATCACCCTCAGACAACACTGGTGGCAGAGGTACCAGCTCTTTTCAAAACCAAGGTTTGATAGGGAGAGACACGAACACCAGGTCCAACAAAGGTAGGGGGAAAATGTGCACAAAGTGGGTCATTTTCAGTAAACCAGCACATCAGCAAGGGTTATCTTTGCCTTTAACAATGCCAAGGAGGGAGAAGTTGCACAACTTAAGTAACCATACCTGCGTCCTTTCTGACGCTTCGGTTCCCTTTAATCATTGGGTGTCCAAGCTGATCACTTGACCCAACCTTATATGTGTTGGAGGTTCTGGCCTGCCTGGCTGCTAGTGTGATGTCAGAGCGTGTTTTCAGTTCTGCTGGAACAATCATCACTGATAGGTGCACAAACCTCTCTATGGAAAATGCAGACAGACTTACTCTGAATAAATTCAACAAGCACTGGATTTCTCCACAGTTTGTAATCCCTCCAGATGAGAGCAAACCAACCTAAATTCACCAAACATATCGACTTAGACTACTGCTGTTAACATCCAACCCTTTCAACAGAAACCCGTTTCCTTCCTGCGTCAACCATGACACAGCCCATAGAGGTAATTTTTGTAAACACAATGTATATTGCGTAGTGGAAAAACCAAGACAGTACTCCTACTCCAGCCTAACTAATATGTGTCATTGTAGGCCCTTGTGTTGATGTCTACCTATGTCAACCTTGACTCAGCCCATAGGACAAATTTTTGAAAACACAGTGCACATTGTGTAGTAGACAAACCAGGACAGTATTCCTACCCCAGCCTAACTACTATGTATCATTGGAAGCCCTTGTCACTGGTTGTCCCACATTTTTTATAGAAATCTACTGTCAGTCACCATATTTGGCAAAAAAACATGCCAGGTTTGTCCTACATTGTGACTGAGATAGGGGATACATATTCAATAGAAATCTACTGTTAGTCACCATATTTGGCAAAAAAAAATGCCTGTGTTGTCCCACATTGTGGTTGAGGTAGGGGATACATATTTGATAGAAATTTACAATCAGTCACCATAGCTAGCAAAAAATCATACGTAGGTTGTCCCACATTGTGACAGAGATAGGGGTACATAACTGATAGAAATCTACTGTCCATCACCATAGCTGGCAAAAAATTATATCCTGGGTTGTCCCACATTGTGACTGAGATGGATACATATTTGATAGAAATCTACTGTCAGTCACCATATTTGGCAAAAAAATATGCCTGGGTTGTCCCACATTGTGCTGAGATAGGAGATACATATTCGAATGGAATCCACTGTCAGTTACCATATTTGGCAAAAACACATGCCTGGGTTGTCCCACATTGTGACTGAGATAGGGGATAGATATTCGATAGAAATCTATTGTCAGTCACCGTATTTGGCAAAAAATCATGCCCGTGTTGTCCCACACTTTGACTGAGATAGGGGATATATATTTTATACAAATTTACACTGATGGACCTCTGAAAATTTGAATTGAGGGCCACAACTATTATAGTAGTCCTACGTAGATAATATTTGTCATGGGAGGCCCTTGTCATGGTGTTTTCTTACATCTATGACACAGTCCCCTAGAGTAATTGTTGGAAATCCTATGCACATTCTGCACTGGACCAAGTAATATAATAACAGGTCTTCTCTTCCTATATAATCTGTAATATGGAGGTGGAAGAGAAGGGTAAAGCCCAACGCCACAATGGGCACATTGTAATCTGCTATGGAATATTTATTCCACTATCTGAGTCTCAATGAGGGAGGGACCGCCCAAATGTATTAGTAAGAGCAGTCCCTCTCAAATGTATGTTACAGAGCCACCTCTGGTCCCTCACCAAACTCAGGTTTCCTGACTACTGTAGGTGCAACAGCCACAAGGGCCTGGGGTACTCGATAGCCAGGCCGGCAATCTTTCAGGGAGGTCACGGTGGCGAAGGTCCAGCTCCGTGGCCCTGGCTGTGCAGATTAAGGGGTAGTTACAGGGGATTATAATGTCTTTACGTGATGCCACCTGTGGTATCTAACCAGGGATTGCTAGCGCTGCTTGGATGAGCCCCAAGGGATAGGTGTTGCGGCAGCCAGGATAGTAGCAATCCCCATAGGCAGAGTGGGCCCATGGCGTTTTATGCAAGAGATTTTGGGGATGTTGGTGTTGGTAGTTATGGTGTGGGAGGCGGCAAGGAGTGTGCGGGAAATAAGCAGGAGGACACAAAGGATACAGTTCTTTTACCTTTACTGAAGAAGCGTAGTGAAGTCCGGGGGCACTGGTTGCCAGGTCCAAGGGGGTCCAGTCAGGCTGAAAGCAGTTGGAGTCCACCTCACCAGGTGAGTTTTGAGGTCTGCCTGCTGCGCTTCTCAGTTTGAGTCTCAACTGCCTGAGAAATATCCTGCAGCCTGATCCTTCCTTCTCGCCCTTGTTGCCAACTAGCAGACAGCACGAACCTGTAATGGACACTGCTGGGCTGATTGCAGCTCTGGGCTCTCATTAAGCTGTTGTGCAGTTGAGTCTTTACGTGCAGCCAGGAAACTTGCAGTCTCCTGTCCTCCAGATTTGATCAACGGGACATACAATTCCCATCTGACCCAGGATTCTGGCATCCTCTGTTGCGCTACCTGGGGTGAGCTCATCAACAGCTCCGCTCCACGGGACCTTCTTCTTCCTCATCCTCTACTCGACTTCTGGCCACTGCTTCCTCTCCTTTCCCGCACTTTTCTGCTTCTAACCCCTTCTCCTTGCTGGAAACAGGGCAGCTCCCCTGAACTCGGGTGTAGAGCTCCCCCTTCTGGCCAGGGGTCAGGCCTGGTGTATGCATGTGTGGGGTTACCTCGCGTGGGGATCTCCTCCAGCTTCCAAGCATGACATCACCGCTAGTGAAGGAGGCAATATTACTGTGGCAACCGGACCTTAGGGGCGCCACACAGGCCCTCTGAAAATTTGAATTCATGGCCATAGAATGACATGGAGATGAAGGAGGACGGTAAAGCTCAATGCCACAATGGGAACATTGTAAACGGCTATGGAATATGTATTCCACTATCTGAGTGTCAACGAGGGTGGGACCACCAAATGTATAAGTAAGAGAAGTCCCTCTCAAATGTATGTTACAGGGCCACCTGTGGGCCCTCACCAAACTCAGGTTTCCTGACTACTGGAGGCCCTCTGAAATAGGTCCTCCTATATAATCTGGGGAATATTGCCAATGAAAATTCTAGAGGGCACAATATATCCTTTGTCCTTTCACTTGCACAACAAGTGATATATTTGAATTAGTCATCCAGTTGACTTGTGCAGCTTTATTTTTTCGGAGTTTGACAGAGTTCATCCAAACCTGAGGCTTGCAGGTCTCAGTCACTGCTCCCTTCTTGTATTCCATGTTGCTTGCCTTTCTTAACTGTAGTCTCTGCCCTAAAATGAGTTAAATGAGCGAGTGAGGGTCCTGCAATATGAATAAGTGAGGGCAGTCTCAAATGTACAGAAGAGGGACCTCAAAACTTTATAGAGGAGGGCCCTTCCAAATGTATGTTACAGGGCCACTTCTGACCCCTCATGAAACTTATTAGTAAGAGCAGTCCCTCCCAAACATATGTTACAGAGCCACTAGGGATGGGCGAATCTACTCGCTAGGACTCGTTACTCGGCGAGTAGTAAGGGACTCGCAGGACTCGGTACTCTGCGAGTTTCCCAGTGATTACTCGCGAGTCTAATGCAAATCAATATCAATCCTAGTTTTGTCAGAAACGCTGACAAAACTAGGATTGCCATTGTTTGCATTAGACTCGCGAGTAATCACTGGCTACTGTGCCAGTGATAGCAGGGAAACTCGCAGATAACTGCTGTTTCTTTGGGAGCCGAGTCCAGCTGTCTTCTCTGTGCAGCTCCAGGGTCCTAGAGCCCGCCTGCTGCCTGATGTAGCAGTGCTGAGATTGTTCTCAGTCTGCTCATTCCCTGTGTACAGACATGAATGTCTGTGCACAGAGATGATGTAGCAGTGCTGAGATTGTTCTCAGTCTGCTCATTCCCTGTGTACAGACATGAATGTCCGTGCACAGAGATGATGTAGCAGTGCTGAGATTGTTCTCAGTCTGCTTATTCCCTGTGCATAGACATCTATATTTATGCACAGGGGATGTAGCAGAGAGGACATCGCGTTTTGGACTGCGTCGGACGGAAGAGGATTTTTTTAATCAAAGATGGAGTCCCTAATGGCTTTTTTTTTTATTTCTAATAAAAAATTTTCCTTGTGTTGTGTTTTTTTTAAAACAATTTAATAGAAATTCATGGTGGTCATGTCTAATATTGGCGTGACCGCCATAAATTTCGGGCTTAGGGCCAGCTGATAATACAAAGCTGGTCCTAACCTCTTTATTACCCAGCGTGCCACCGCTACCAGGGCCGCTGGAAGAGCGGGGTTCAGCGCCAGAGGATGGCGCTTCAATGAACGCGCCATCTTCTGGGGCGGCTGCGGGCTGCAATTTGCAGCGGGGGGTGCCCAGAAAGCTTGGGCATCCCTGCGCTGCGGATTCCAGCCCCCAGCTGCTTAGCTGTACCTGGCTAGACATAGAAATTGCGCGGAGCCCCACGCATTTTTTTTTTAATTATTTCATGAATTTCAGAGTCAGAGTCTCAGAGTCAGAATCTCAGAATTTCATGAAATAATTAAAAAAAAATGCGTGGGGCTCCGCGCAATTTCTATGTCTAGCCAGGTACAGCTAAGCAGCTGGGGGCTGGAATCCGCAGCGCAGGGATGCCCAAGCTTTCTGGGCACCCCCCGCTGCAAATTGCAGCCCGCAGCCGCCCCAGAAGATGGCGCGTTCATTGAAGCGCCATCCTCTGGCGCTGAACCCCGCTCTTCCAGCGGCCCTGGTAGCGATGGCACGCTGGGTAATAAAGAGGTTAGGGCCAGCTTTGTATTATCAGCTGGCCCTAAGCCCGAAATTTATGGCGGTCACGCCAATATTAGACATGACCGCCATGAATTTCTATTAAATTGTTTTAAAAAAAACACAACACAAGGAAAATTTTTTATTAGAAATAAAAAAAAAAGCCATTAGGGACTCCATCTTTAATTAAAAAAATCCTCTTCCGTCCGACGCAGTCCAAAACGCGATGTCCTCTCTGCTACATCCCCTGTGCATAGATATAGATGTCTATGCACAGGGAATAAGCAGACTGAGAACAATCTCAGCTCTGCTACATCATCTCTGTGCACAGACATTCATGTCTGTACACAGGGAATGAGCAGACTGAGAACAATCTCAGCACTGCTACATCAGGCAGCAGGCAGGCTCTAGGACCCTGGAGCTGGGGCAGCCAGAACACAGAGAAGACAGGATCTTATCTGTGCGAGTCAGCGATTACTCACAAAGTAAACGAGCAATGCAAATAAATGACAAAACTAGGATTGCTTCAGGCTGAAGCTTCCGAGACACATCTGCGATTTGTAAATCTC
The DNA here is from genome assembly GCA_033576535.1 of Allobates femoralis. Taxonomy (NCBI): domain Eukaryota; kingdom Metazoa; phylum Chordata; class Amphibia; order Anura; family Aromobatidae; genus Allobates; species Allobates femoralis. The sequence continues at coordinate 362,016,054 of JARQOC010000005.1, read as the reverse complement.
ACACTACTCGCTATTACTCGCTTCCCCATTCATTAACATTGGACTCGCTAGACTCGCAACGAGTAGCGAGTCCTGGGCTCGGACTCGCTAGAGTCAAGCGATTCCGAGTAATTTAGGATTCGCCCATCACTAAGAGCCACCTGTTGGCCATCACCAAACTCAGGTGTCCTAACTGTTGCAGGCCTCTGAAAATTTAAATTTAGGGCTACAGAATTACATGGAGGTGGAGGAGGAGGAGGAGGGTAAAGCCCAATACCATAATGGGCACATTGTAGATTGCTATGGAATATGTATTCCACTATCTGATTCTCAATGAGGGAGGGACCGCACAAATGTATAAGTAAGAGCAGTTCCTTTCAAACATGTTTCAGGGCTACTCTGGGCCCTCACTAAAGTCAAGTTTCCTGACTACTGCAGGCCTTCTGAAAATTTGAATTTAGGGCTGCAGAATGACATGGAGGTGGAGGAGGGTAAAGCCCACCACCACAATGGGCATATTGTAAACTGCTGTGGAATATGTATTCCAATATCTGAGTCTCAGTGAGGGAGGGACTGACCAAATGTATTAGTAAGAGCAGTTTCTCCCAAACGTATTTTACAGAGCCACCTCTGGGCCCTCACCAAACTCAGGTTTCCTGACTACTGCAGGCCCTCTGCACCAGATGAAAGTTTCACACCTGGGAGGAAATATAATAGAATCTCTTCACCTGTTATCTCCACATGCTATCATTGAATGAGGGCTTTGTTGAGGGCCTGCTGCTCTCTGTTTGGGGCAGGCTCCAAATATATGTTGTAAAATAGCAATGACTTCACTCAGACAATTTTCAATGACATTTGTACCTAAAGTAATGGTAGGGTTACACTCTTCTTTTTTGAGATCAATCACCACAAGATCTTAAGATTTAAGTTCCACCCTCCTGACCTTGATAACAACCTCTTTGTACCCCACCTGAGTCAAGGGCTGACCATTGCTTGCTATTAGTGACAAGCCTCCATCAGGGCATCTGGTAAGGTCAATATCAGCCCAAAATCCTTTACAGTATATAGTGTGTGAGGCATGGTGGTTACCTGCGAAACAGTGTCCTGGAGGGTGGTGAAGGGGATGCCATCAATCACGACTGGATTGAATGGCCGTCCTCCGACATATTTATTTCTCCAGTTTGTTGGACCATACTGTCTTTCTTCTTGTTGTTGGTCTTTTAAAGGACCCTCTCTTACAATATGACCTTGCTGCAGCGTCAGATGGGTCATCCTGCAGGCTCGAACTCATCAGTACATCTCCTGGTGTAGGTCAGTTGCCTCTGCTGTGGTGGCATCCTTTTCTGTTGGTGCCATGGCAATTCATCCGGGCTTGAGGCTAGTTGAATTCTCTCTGCAGGGGAAGATATCTGGAGAGACTGTACAGTTTTATGCAAAGCAGCTACACTTTTGGTCAGTTCCTCCACTTGTAGATGTAAATCTGCAGAAGGGTCATGAACCTGAATCTGAGCATATGGAACTTCAGACATTTGGGGTGAAGACACAGCCTTCCTGGTAGTACATAATTTCCGGGTGTTTAGTTGGCACAGTGCTGGCATAGGTTGACTCCCATAGTATGCAGATTGCCCTGTCTTTGAACTGAGCGAAGTCCATATTAAGGTTCTGCAGGTGTGGCACCCCTGCGGGGGATTGCCACAGGATCCACTGGTGCAAGGAAGGACTTACACCTTGGTTAACACAGCACACACCACCTTCCACTCCAGACCTCAAGGGGGAGCTCTACTGGCTGCATTATGCCAGTTCCCCTTTAAGAACACCCAGGCCTGAGGATAGGAGTTAGTCAGTCCCTGTAGTTTCAGTTCAGTCTAGTGTGAGAAGGTAGAGAGATCAGACGGAGGAGCTGGTTGCTGGGGGAAGATCCAGGCCCAGGACCAGGGACCACTGACTGCTGTGCGCACCCTAGGGAAAGGGTCGGAGGCAAGTGGAGAAGCAGGGAACTAAGTAAAGGGAACAAGATAATACAGCCCTTTAGTACACCCGGACACTGGAGTCCGATGCTGCCAGCATACAGGGCTACAGCAAAAAGCCCAGAAGACTCAGGAGGAGTTCAGCCCTGAGGAGAGCTAGTAAGAGACACTAAAATGACCAAGTACAGGACCAGGGGCCATAGGAGAAACAGGGACCCCGCAGAAGGACCTCATTGCCAGTTTAGGACATAGCCAAAATTGGGAGAAGAAGCGGTGGGTTCAGGCTCAGGCAGGACTCAACTCACACCACAGAGCAGAGACACAGAGGAGGCCTCATAACTTTCTAGGGTGGAAGTTCCAAGTTGCACCGGGGACCTGGTTACTACTCTGGACTGTATCTGTTACGTTATCATCAGTAAAAGGTACCGAAACAACAATACCTGTGCGTCTGTGTGCCTGTCTATCCACCGCCATTCACCGCTGTATCAGCAAAGACTTAACTACTACTCCCCTCATCCATCCCAGCTGCCCTGAGGTAAAGCTCCACCTGTGGGAAGCTGTTCCACACTCTGCTGCACCCACCATCTCCTCAGCGGCCGTCTTGCAGTGCCGGTACCATATTACCGGGAACTACAGGTGGCATCACGTTTGTAAATAGTCCCCTTAACCCCCACCATTCCCCGGCATTGAGGATCCAGGGCACGGGATCGGGGATCGACCAGCCGTGATCCCCCCATCAAAGCCACCATCAGCCCCGGTACCCTAGTACCCCATTCCCTGTCGACTGCCTCAATCCTGGTGTCATGAACAGGATCCCGTGCCTGGTAAAACTGAACTGAACTTTATTAACCGTGTATGTACTGTAAAGTCAAGCCGCCATTACAGAAATTGAGCTGTGCCACAGCGCGGGTGGTAAAGAGCGGGAAGATAAGCTCTGTCTCTTCACTCTGCCGGAGATTCACGAAGCGCAGCTCCCTGCTCCGGAAATACCCGAGGTGCTCCGCTCCCTCTGCAGAGCCGCCGATGACCGGAAAGGTTCGTTTCATCTCACCGGTTGGCAGTGATTAACTAGGGGGGCCCCATCATGAGTGATTCGGATGATGTGCGGGTCCCTGACGGGGGAGATGCCCAGAACGCAGCACCCGGAGCAGTGGCCCAAATAATGCCAATGGCCTTGCCGTATATACTGGGTGCCAAATGGTTACCAACATATGAAGGCAGACCCGGTACGTTAGCAACCTTTAAACAAAAGATGTGTGCAATGCTGGACATGTATACAATGACACAGAAGCAGCGGGCTACCTTTGTGCTGGGACAATTAACAGGCGCAGCGGAGCTGGAAGCTGAGTCCTGGAGTGATGTTGACAGGGACTCTGCTGCTAAAGTGTTTGATAAGTTAAAACTTGTTTTTGAAAAACGCACACAGTCTGAGTTGAGGATGCTGTTCTACCAGTGTAAACAGAGAGCACAAGATACCATCAGAGACTATGCCATCCGTTTACAAGGGGCACTCCGGTCCTTAAAACAGGTAGACCCGGCAAGTGTATTGGAAGAGGATAAAATGCTTGCTGAACAGTTTACAGAGGGATTGAGGTCAGACTACCACCGCCAGCAGGTACATATGTGGGTATTGGATCACCCAACTATGAACTATAGTGACTTAGGAGATCATGCTATAACTGTTATAAGTGGGCGAGGGGTCGCATAATTGATGTGAGGTATGTGTCACAGAGATACCTGTTGTCTGTGACATAAGTTGGAGAATTTTCCTTAGTGCATGTCAGCACTGGGAGTTTTCTTAGTCCAAAAGGGGCCAGCTTATGGGTCCTGTGAGAGACAGGCTGGTCCAGGACCCACATACCTCACCAAGGGGCGTGGTGACAGGCCCATATAGTGGAGCCTGGTGTTAGCACTGGGCGGGTCTGTGTGTTTCATTGTCAGTTTGCTGTGGAATGACTTGTGAAGGAAAATAAACCAGTCTGGTGATCACGTGTGAAAACGCTGCCTCCTCGTACTTTTTGTCGCCGCAAGTGAGTCGCCCTGCTGCAATTGGTGGAGAATGTGGGCAGAAATCCCAGCAGACACGTGAGACAGGTGATAATAGGATCCTATGTCCTGGGTGAAGTCTGCAATCACCCAGCCACAGACTCCAAGGATCATGGAGGATCTGCTGAAACACCTGTTACAAGCTCAACACACGCAACAAGCACAGAACCAGCAACTGCTACAGCAGCAGCAGGCAGCGCAACAAGAGACCACCAAACTGCTGACGCAGCAGATCCAGCTCCAGTGACAGCAGCAATAAGACCAGCAGCAGCAGATCGACATACTGGCTGAAGCGGTCCGAAGCATAGCGACAGCAGCAACAAGGTCAGTGGGCGAGTTTTCCATCCGAAAGGCTGTAAGAGGAACCATGCAATAGATGACTCCAGGGGACGATATAGAGGCCTTTTTGACTGTCTTTGATTGTGTGCGGAGAGAAAGGGTCTCCCATCCGCACAGTGGGCGGAAGTGCTGGTGCCATATCTGAAAGGGAAACCTCAGAAGGCCTACTATGATTTAGCGCTGCAAGACGCCAAAGAATACGGCAAATTGAAAACTGAAATTTTGGCACGCTTGGGGGTGACAATGACTGTGAGGGCACAGCGGGTTCACCGATGGGCGTATCATTGGGACAGACCGACAGACCGCCTCACTACCAAATGTATGACCTGCTACACTTGGTCCAAAAATGGTTTCAGCCGTAGAGCTCTATGCTAGCGCAGATGGTGGAGCGTGTTGTGATGGACCGCTTTGTACACTCCCTGCCACGATCGGTCCAGACCTGGGTTGCCCAGGGGATCCCCAGAACGCTGACTACCTCATTGGGCTGGTGGAAAGATACAAGGAGATGGAAGGTCCCGGGACCAGGTTGCCAACTCCATACTGGGGGTCCCAGCAGGGGGTAGAGGCCCAGCAGGGGGGGGCGTCCAAGGTCCCTACGGGCAAGATTATTTGTTGGAGGTGCCATGGACCATGCCACATTGCGGCACGGTGCCCCCTGACCCTTGAATAGATGGACTGCAGCATGTTCCTATTATGGGTACTCAGTCTGCAGTGTGAACAGTTTATTCAGCGAGGGGCCGACAGCATATTCTGTGAAGTTGAATGGGAGGAAAGTGGTCAGGCTGCTGGACTCCGGGAGCCTCGTGACCCTGTTGAGGGCTTCCTCGTCCCTTCACCTGATCCCGGGGAAAAAGGTCAGAGTACGGTGCATCCATGGGGATGCCAAGGACTACCGCATGGCCCGAGTGGACCTTCAGATGGCCCACGGTACTAGGACCCACGAGGTTGGGGGTTGTTCAGGACTTGCTACACCACATCATCATAGGCCGGGACTTTTGTTTTTGGGAGCTGTGGGGGCAGGGTCGGGGAACGGGTACCCTGGAAATGACCTCCCCCCACCCAGACATAGCTGAGTTCCCATTTTGTGTCCTCGTAGGGGACGAGGAGGATGTGTCGCCCGAGACAGACGTACCAGACTTGGGGGTGACCAGGGGGAACTTTGGGACAGCCCAACATAGGGACCTGACTCTGACGGAAGCCTTCAACAACTTAACTGTCATAAATGGGATCGCGCAGGGACCCGGGGGCAACACCAGATTTCCCCATTTCATGCTGAGTGATGAATTGTTGTACCGGGTGACAAAAGTAAAGAAGGACTGGGTGGAGCAGTTGTTGGTGCCGAGGCCATATAGACAGCAGGTACTGGACATGGCCCATACCCATATCTTAGGAGGGCATCTAGGGGTAAAAAAAACGCAGGACCGGATATTGCAGCGATTCTATTGGCCTGGGTGTCATGTCATCGGGAGATAGCAAGATACTGCAGATCCTGCCCTAAATGGCAGATAACCACTCCTACCAGTCACTTTTGTAGTCGCCTGGTACCCTTGCCCATCATTGAGATACTCTTCGAGAGAATAGCCATGGACTTAGTTGGCCCTCTGGTAAAATCAGGTTGGGGTCATCAGTATATATTGGTTATCCTTGACTACGCCACTCGTTACCCTGAAGCAATTCCCTTACGAAACTCCTTGGCAAAGAGTATAGGTCGAGAGTTGGTTCACGTGTTTTCCCGAACGGGTTTACCAATAGGAATCCTGACAGATCATGGTAACCCCTTTATGAGTAAGGTGATGAAGGAGTTGTGCAGGGTCTTACAGATCACCCAGCTGAGGACTTCCGTATACCATCCTCAGACAGATGGCCTCGTCGAGAGGTTTAATAAAACCCTCAAAGGCATGTTGAGGAAAGTTGTACAGGAGGATGGAAGGGATTGGGACTGTTTCCTTCCGTATCTGTTGTTTTCTATTCGGGAGGTTCCACAGGCTTCTACGGGCTTCTCACCATTCGAGCTCCTATATGGACGACATGCGCGCGGCCTCCTAGATGTGGCAAAGGAAACTTGGGAAGTTGAAGTTACACCTCACCGGAGTGTTATCGAGCAAGTCGCAATGATGCAGGAGAGAATTGAAAAAGTGATGCCAATCCTGAGGGAACATCTCCTCCAGGCCCAAGAAGCCCAGGCCCGAGTCTACAACTGCTCCGCCAGAGTCCGACAGTTCCTTCCCGGAGACAGAGTCCTGGTTCTGATACCCAAGGTCGAAAGCCAGTTTCTCGCCAATTGGCAAGGGCCGTATGAGGTGGTCGAGAAACTTGGTGAAGTGAACTACAAGGTTCACCAACCGGGACGAAGGAAGCCATACCAAATATACCACGTCAACCTCCTTAAGCCATGGCAAGACAGAGAGACCCAGAACGCACCATGCTTGGTGGACCTACCGGCAAACGACATTGGAGCGGTCACCATAGCGGAAACCTCACCGAAAGCCAGACGCAGCAATGTTGGGAGCTGCTTTAGAGGAACAGGAGCTTGTTCTCGGAGCTGCCAGGGTGCACCAGCATGGTAGAACACGACATTCTGACGGAGCCACAGGTGCGGGTGAACCTGAAGCCCTATCGGATACCCGAGGCCCGAAGGGAGGTGATCTCCAAGGAGGTTGCACCGGATGCTGAAACTTGGGGTGATAGAGGAATCTAAGAGTGGTTGGTCAAGCCCGATTGTGTTGGTCCCAAAACCCGATGGAGAATGGAGATTCTGCAACGATTATCGGAGACTGAATGAGGTCTCCAACTTCGACGCGTATCCCATGCCGCGCGTCGATGAGCTGATTGAGCGACTGGGACCAGCCAGGTACATCACTACCTTGGACCTGACAAAAGGTTATTGGCAGATCCCTATGGCACCGGGAGCCAAAGAGAAGACCGCGTTCTCCATGCCTGATGGGCGTTTTCAATATGTCTGAATGCCGTTTGGACTGCAGGGGGCTCCTGCCACTTTTCAGAGAGCCATGGATCGGATCCTTACTCCTCATAAAGAATACGCCTGCAGCATACCTGGACGACATCGTGGTTTTCAGTCTCGACTGGCAGAGTCATCTGGTAAAGGTCCAGATGGTGTTGGATGCCCTGAGGTCGGCGGGGTTTACAATCAACCCGAAGAAACGTGCCCGGGGGAAGGCTGAGACTAAATACCTGGGTTATGTCGTCAGCAGAGGCGTGATTAAACCCCAAATTACGAAGGTCGAAGCAATCCAACACTGGCCACGACCCCTGTCCAAGAGACAAGTTCAAGCCTTCCTGGGAATCGTTGGATACTACAGGCGGTTCATTCCCGACTTCACTATGGTGACTGCACCCTTGACTGACCTCTTAAAGGGGACCAAATCGACTATAGCCAAGTGGACTGCGGAGGCGGAAGCGGCCTTTATGGAATTGAAAAGGTCTCTCTATAGACAACTGGTCTTGATTGCCCCCGACTTCAGAAGGGAATTCGTCCTCCAAACAGATGCCTCAGATACCGGTTTGAGGGCAGTCCTCCTCCTGAGCTGGAAGCTATTCCAGTGTGAGAAAAACTATTAAGTAATCAAAAAGGAATGCCTGGCCATAAAGTGGGCAGTGGACATGTTACTCTACTATCTATTGGAACGACAGTTCAGGTTGGTGTCTGACCATGCCCGGCTCCAGTGGTTGAGGGACTCAAAAGGGAAAAATGCCAGGGTCACTACCTGGTTTCTGGCCCTGCAGGACTTTAGTTTCCGGGTGGAGCACCGATCGGGGAAGTTCCATGGAAATGCCGATGCCCTTTCTCGTGTCCCCTGTCTGGTTGTCCGAAGTGCAGAGCCCCACGGCTTTCGGCAGAGGGGGAGGTATGTAAGGGGGCGAGGGGTCGCATAATTGATGGAAGGTATGTGTCACAGAGATACCTGTTGTCTGTGACATAAGCCGGCTTATGGGTCCTGTGAGAGATGGGCAGGTCCAGGACCCACATACTTCACCAAGGGGCGTGGTGACAGACCCATATAGTGGAGCCTGGTGTTAGCACTGGGCGGGTCTGTGTGTTTCATGGTCAGTTTGCTGTGGAATGGCTTATGAAGGAAAATAAACCATTCTGGTGATCACGTGTGAAGACTTTGCCTCCTCGTATTTCTTGTAGCCGCAAGTGAGTTGCCCTGCTACACTGTGTTAAGAGATCCAGCACCTGCAGATCCTGCAATCCAATCCTGGCAGGTTGATACCTCTCCCATAGACTTCAAACATGTTTCTGCAAAACCTGCAAAACCAGAAAGTCAAGCTGTAGCTAATGAAGACATGCGTAACCAGGTGCTGCAGCTAACCAAAAACATGGACTATATACTAAAGCTCTTGCAATCTATGCCTGGAGCACCACCACCAAGCAAAATCCAACTAGCTGATAGCCCTGAGGATGTCCCATGGATGCGGAGGAAGACCAAGTCGCCCGTGCAGGGGACCAACACACCATTCCAACGTAGACCCATGTCGCCCGTGGAGGGGACCAACAAGTTGCCCGTTCAGGGGATGCACCATTCCAATGCAGAGCTAGGGACTACATAGATTCTTCAGGACAACCCATCTGCCTGCGATGGAACAAACCAGGACACTTTGCAAGAGGATATCCTTTAAACACGAGATTCCTGGGCCCGAGGGCCAGCACCCAGGAGTAGAGCAGCTGGGCTCAAAGGACTGGTGTAACCGGTACACCTCAACATTACGCTAGATGGAATCCCCATGTCGGCCCAACTGGACACCGGGTCGCAGGTCACTTCGATCCCACATATCCTTTATAAACAATATTGGTCTAATGACGATCTTGAACCCCCAAACCCAAATTTTTATATTATTGCAGCTAATGGCCAACCACAAACAGGTGGAGTTCAGAGCAGCTACAATAAAGTTGGGGAGGGAGGAATTAAAAGACCAAGGGTTATTTGTGGTTGAAGATAATCCTAATGAAAAATGCCCCTACATGGTAATTGGTACAAATGTTATTGAAAACTGCTTTGGGGAAGTGTTGTTTTTACTCCGACAGATTTCTCAGACTGCTGTTTATGGGCGGACAAGAGCCATCCAGAGCCCTAATCCACAAGCAGCAGGTAAATCTGTCTGGGGGAGAAATTGGCAGTATGCGGGTAACAGACCCGGTTCCCATTGAACTACCACCAAAAAGCGAAATGATGATATGGTGTCGACCAGCGATAGGTCGCAGAGGACAGGAATACCAGGCAGTTGTAGAGCCGGTATTTTCAGAGCACAAACCTCCACACTACTGAGAGCCAGAGGGGTGGTGGATGTACGCAAGGGACGAGTACCAATCCGTGTATTAAATTGTGGGGAAGAGGAAGCAAAGCTACCCCGGTATGCTACTGTAGCAAAGCTGTATACTGTTTGTAACAACAACATACAGGCAGTGGGACCTGTTTCCTCGTCTAGCCAGGCGGAGGATAACAACTCCAAAGGACAGCTGGAGGAGTGGTGTCAGCACTTGCATGTAGGAACTGATGCCACCCCTTCTCACCAGAAGCACGGAGTTTACCGGGTAGCACAGGAATTCGAGCAAATATTTAGTAAGCATCCATTAGAATTTGGGAGGATTAAAGGGGTACACCATCACATACCCACAGGAGATCATCCCCCAATTAAATTGAGACATAGACCCATTCCACCAGGTCACTACCAACATGCCAAAAAGATGCTGAGGGACATAAAGGAGGCTGGGGTTATAAGAGATAGCTGTAGTCCCTGTGCAGCCCCTTTAGTCCTAGTCAGAAAGAAGGATGGCATGATGAGGATGTGTGTGGATTCCGTTGCAGAAAAAGACCGAGAGAAGACTGCATTCACAACACCAATGGGACTATGCGAGTTCAACAGCATGCCATTCGGGTTATGCAATGCACTAGGAACATTTCAAAGAATCATGGAAAGTTGCCTGGGACACCGGAACTTCGAGACAGTACTCTTATACCTGGACGATGTCATCATGTTTTCCAAAACCAACCAAGAACACCTGAAACAGCTGGCAGAGATATTTGAGGCTTTAGCAAAGTACGGAATGAAGCTCAAACCATCTAAATGTCACCTGCTGAGACCTAAAGTCCAATACCTAGGACACGTGGTCGGCGCAGATGGAGTAGCACCAGGCCCGGAAAAAGTAACAGCAATCCAGGATTGGCAAAGACAAACCACTGTCACCAAGGTACGTCAGTTCTTAGGTTTGGACGGGTACTATAGAAGATTTATTAAGGGCTACACAAAGATAGCAGCGCCCTTACAGGATCTTCTGGTAGGCCAATCTAAGAAAAGGAGATCTTCAGAGCCACCATTGGAAAGGCGAGAACAGCACGAAAACTCCTTCCAACAGATGAAGCAGGCTCTGACCAGTGAAGAAATCCTGGCTTACCCTGATTATAACCTACCATTTGTCCTTTACACCAACGCAAGCAATGTAGGCCTGGGAGCAGTCCTTTCCCAGATTCAAGATGGTAAACAGCGAGTAATAGCCTACGCCAGCAGAAAACTTTGACCCACCGAGAGGAACCCAGAAAACTACAGTTCCTTTAATTGCCATTAAGCAGCCAGACACTGATATAAAAGGCTGCAGCAATAGTTTGTGGCTGGCAGCTGGTACAATCTACCCCCCTGAGGAAGGTCGTTCCGACCGTAACGCGTAGGGGCCATAGGGGCTACGGATGAGCACTCTCTATACTGCACTAATGTAGGTAATACACTATTATGTGATCTGTGATTACTTGCCCTGTTTTCCCAATGGTATATGTATACTAGTGTGCAGGCTGGACATATAAACCTCCCTAACTACAAAATAGTGTTGGTATTTCAACAGGTGACCAATTTTAGGTACCCTTTTTGTTGATATGCTCAACTCTGAATGTATATCAAGGTGTAGGATTGGGGTTTGAGTTTGCACATTCGTGCCTGTAAATTCCAGTTTGGGTAATTGCAAGTGCAGGTAATCCTGACATTTGAGATAGAATTATAGGCTATATACTCTCACAGTGTGGATTATGGTTTATGTCCAATACTGTGAGATACTGTTAGCAATCTCATTGTACATAAATTGATGTAACCGCAATGCAGATTTTTTGAGCGTTGCTCTCCGGCCCCTACAGCATGCTGTGAGGCATTGTCCTCTTGGTAAAAGATACTGTTATCTAATTCTCCATACTCATACCATTCTTCTATTTTGTCTCTATTCTTGTAAAAAAATTACTATTGATGCTATTAAGCTATTTTGGTTTTAAGCTTGATAATAAAAAGACTGTGATTTTAAAGATACCCTTGATTCCTTCTGGAATTTGTTGATTTGGTAATGTAGTCAGGGTGGACTATACGCATGGACATGTGATTAGTTCCTTTAAGTTGGAGTTCCTTGCCTTGTTCTGGGCCATAACAGAAAGGTTCAAGCATTACCTCGCAGCTTCAAAGTTCACCGTCTTCATGGATGATAACCCGTTGACACATCTGGATACAGCGAAGCTTGGTGCACTGGAGCAAAGCTGGATGGCTCGACTATTGAACTATGACTTTACTATCAAATATCAAGCAGGCCGCAACAATGCAAATGCTGATGCCCTCTCCAGAATCCCTCAAGTTCATCTACAAGGAATTGAAGAAGAGGATGACTTAGAGGAAATATAACTAGCAGCTTTCCATAAAAGTAGAAAATGGAAAATCGCTGAAGATCACATCTACCAGAATATTCTAGTCAGAATATTGAACTAAACCCGTTGCCTCACTATGGATGGAAGGAGACTCAAGACTGTGATCCGGCAGTGAGCCTTGTAAAGAAGTTGATATCCCAACTGGATTCCAAACTTGAAAAGGATGCTCCACTAGAAGCCCAAAACCTGTGGAAGGAAAGAAGCCGGTTATTCATATATCAAGGTCAATTGTGCAGACGGTACATCAACCCAAGAACACATGAAATAGTATGGCAGGTTGTGGTTCCAAAGAGAGATGTCTAAATGGTATTGGAAGCGTACCACGATGGATCGGGACACTTTGGATTGAGAAAACTGGAAATACTGTTATGTGAAAGATTCTATTGGATCAGCATGAGGTCTTCCATAGAGAGATGGTGTAAAAACTGTGGACCATGCTCATTAAGAAGAAGAGACCATAACAGCCAGAAAGCACCAGTCAAGCCTATCATTACCAAACAACCATTAGAACTGGTAGCTTTAGATCATGTCAAACTCACACCCAGCAAATCAGGCTACACCTATGCTCTTACCATGTGTGAGATAATGTTGCCGGTTGCACGGACGCAGGCACGGGGTCCAGGCACCAGGGTTCACACAAAAACGTTTATTGCAACACAAGTCCAATATATCACAGACCTCGGGTTCCGGGACGCAGCCGGAGTAGCCGGTTCCTCTTACTTCCTGGGCCTCCTGGGCCACTTACTATGCTCATGAATTTCCAGGGTGAAGCCACAAGGATCTGTGTCTGGCTCACGCTCCTGCTCTGTCTGAGCCTAGGGAGTTGTGCTCACTTCTTCACTAAGGACCACACCCAGGGTTCCTGTTTCCCTTTTAACACTTTCTGTTCCTGGAGGTAAAACAACTTCAACACCCCGGAGTGGAACTATTCCTACACATGGAGGGAGCACAACCTAGGTGAGACGTACTGGCCATCATAGATAACCCCCGTCACAGTCTCACACATGGTAGACCACTATTCCAGATTCCTTGTGGTAGCTCCGGTAAAAGACTTAACAGCTGAGAAAGCAGCAAGAACATTTCAAGCTTATTTCTGCAGACCCCATGGTTATCCAGACCAGGTATTGACAGACCAAGGACCTGCCTTTGAAGCTGAAATATTTCAAGAGTTCTGTCGCCTATACGGATGCAAGAAAATTCGCACCACGTCTTACCATCCTCAAACAAATGGAATGTGTGAAAAGATGAAACATGTGGTAATTGAAATGCTGAAAACTCTGCCTTTAGAAGAACAAAACTGTTAAATACCACTATGCGTAAATAATTATCATGCTTATCGTCATGTACTTAATTTGTGAGAAAAGATGGAAAAATATGTATAAAAATTATCTTCTCAGTTTAATTGGTATTAAAATAGCCAATAATTAAACTTATTAAAGTATAATGTTCAGATAGTTACAAAAAGATAATCTATGTATTCTTCTTGGTGGCAATCCATGGGTATTGGGACATCCATCTCACCAAGACTGCTGATCGGTTCCTGTCCGGCATGATGAGTCTGTTACGTTGTCTCCGATGGTCAGCATGGAGTGGAGTGAGCCCTTGAGCAGGTGTTAGATCTCTGTCTTCCAGCAGTGCCTGTCCCCAGCAGGGAGAGCCCCAGCAGAGCCTTTTCCCCTTACATCTCATGTGCGTTATTCTTATAGAGTGACATTAACACATGTGTGACTATATATGGGAACCTAGACTATACTATGCGTTACTCCCTTACAGCTAAATATACAGTATGTATAGCCACATGTACAGTCCATGTCAGCAATACGTACGTTCCAAATATCAGCAGATCAATATACGAATAAATTAGTATGCTATTTCTTTGATAACTATACCCAGTATTTAAAGTAAATATTAATGAAGATATTCATGTTCTTACAATTCCCCCTATTTTGAGGAATTCAAATATTAATTGATTGGATGCCTCAAAATTAATTCATTAATACCATAATAGTAATTTATGAGAAAAGGAGGACCGGGTATGACCATGTTAAGGGGCAGACTACTCAGAACACATTGTAAAAGAAAGAGAAAAATGAGAGTTCTACAGCCCAGGTATCTAGACCACGTATTTGCTGTCCACACCAGTGTATTTTGCAAAAATAGTATTTTATTCAATGCAGTGGATACAGTAAATGAACGTGTACAAGGTAACAAATGACAAGGATACAAGACTAAGAGGGAGACAAATGACAGGTGGGCAGGACAGGCAAGGACTGTGTATAGGGTTCAGAGGGGTAGTAAAGTGACATGTGCTAAGGTGCATAGATCCGGGTAAGGTGCAGTTCAACTAAATAAATGTAGCATTTCCCTGATCTAGACAACATAAAGTGCACAGTAGTAGCTTACCCATAAACCTCGTCAGGGGTCCCTGTCAAATCTGCCCACCGGTCCAGTAGCCCCGACACGTGTTTCGCGTCGGCTGCTTCGGGGGGCTAGTGGTGATGAGTGCTCATAGGTGAGGGGTTTTTAAATGGAGTCCTAACCAATAAGGGACCGCTGATGTTGCTGCAATTGCAGCACTGGCAAAATGGTTGTCAGACGGCGGGGAGGGCATTCTGGGTTGCACCGGGTCCGGAACGCAACTTCCGGTGACGTCATTTCACCCGGTGCACCCTTGATAGACGTCCCCCTCGCCGCCCACTTCCGGTTCGCCAGTGCGCATGCGCACAGCGTCTGGCGCCATTATAGGTGAGGGCAAACGTATGGGCATAACAGTGGCGATATGGGAATGATCCTCCCCGCCGTCTGACAACCATTTTGCCAGTGCTGCAATTGCAGCAACATCAGCGGTCCCTTATTGGTTAGGACTCCATTTAAAAACCCCTCACCTATGAGCACTCATCACCACTAGCCCCCCGAAGCAGCCGACGCGAAACACGTGTCGGGGCTACTGGACCGGTGGGCAGATTTGACAGGGACCCCTGACGAGGTTTATGGGTAAGCTACTACTGTGCACTTTATGTTGTCTAGATCAGGGAAATGCTACATTTATTTAGTTGAACTGCACCTTACCCGGATCTATGCACCTTAGCACATGTCACTTTACTACCCCTCTGAACCCTATACACAGTCCTTGCCTGTCCTGCCCACCTGTCATTTGTCTCCCTCTTAGTCTTGTATCCTTGTCATTTGTTACCTTGTACACGTTCATTTACTGTATCCACTGCATTGAATAAAATACTATTTTTGCAAAATACACTGGTGTGGACAGCAAATACGTGGTCTAGATACCTGGGCTGTAGAACTCTCATTTTTCTCTTTCTTTTACAATGTGTTCTGAGTAGTCTGCCCCTTAACATGGTCATACCCGGTCCTCCTTTTCTCATATTGTATTTACTGTGTTTTTTCACAGCAGCTCTCCAGGGACCGATGGACCATAAAGCACGTGAAAAAACGTGGCTCACACAGCTTGACAAGGTTTTTGGCACGGAGGGAGGAGTGGTGCCTCCAGCTGACACACGCTTGAACGGCGAATTAGTGGGCGGCATGAAGGCCTTGCTGCACCGGAAGACTCGACTCTGGTGGAACAAGGCCTTCATGCAGCGTTACATCGAGAAAGGTCTCATACCAAGAGGCCTGAGGATTCAAGTCTTCCCCTCATTCAGTTCGATTGAGGAGGACTTCAAAAATGATTGGGAATTACTAGCTACTACTTGTTCTCATGGCTTTATGGGCCTTCTCATCGACTCCAACGAGAAGGCTATCGAGACGATTGAAGGAGAAGTTGAGGTTATTAGAGCCAAACTAGCGGCTGAACTCTCCCCTGAGGCATTGAGTCAGGTTAACATCAACCTAGATAAAGAGTTTATTAAATGGGAGAAAGAAATCGTCTCAGTAAAAACGAAAAAATATCAAAGGGACTTGGCGGACTATAAAAATAATCGTGTATACCGATGGAGAGGCAAGAAAAGACCCAACAAGCCAAACACGCCTGATTTACCAAGTGAGCCACTGCCTGAAATAGTCTCTGCCTCATCTATTTCATCCTTGGATGAGGAGCCATTGGCACCAAACCCAACACCTAGACCCCAGACCAGAGCTGAGGCGGCGAAGGGTAATGGAGCAAAAGATCTGAATAAACGTGTGCCGGTTTCCCCCAAACAAGTGAATAAGAAACCTGGGAAAAGTGGGAATCTAGAGGTAATTAACCTCTCTAAACACGTTCTAACCCCCACCCAGATTGAGGTCTTAAAGCTAGGACTTACTTTTGTGCCTAATCAAAACTTTGACTGTTTTACAGTGATCAAAGACCTCCACTTGTTTCTGCGGAAAGTGGTTCTTCGTAAACTTCATCACAAAAAGGATACTGCACGAGTGGAACTGTCTGAGGTGGAACTGGAGACTCTGAGAGAGCTGGAGGAATTGGAGGGAGAGATGGTCCAACCAGTAACAGGTACTTTCCCTAGGGAGGTGATGCCAAGAGCAACCACGTTTCCCCCCTTTTCATTATGCCCCCAGGTTGATATTTTCAACAGATTGGTCACTCGGGATTTGAGGAATATGAACAAACGTCACCATAAAGACAATCTTTCCTTTCCCCAGAGACAGGCCTTAAAACAACTTGGGGACCTGAGTGGAGTTGTAATTAAACCAGCGGATAAGGGGGGAAACGTGGTCATCTGGCCTACCAACTTATATGAAAAAGAGGCAATGCGCCAACTAAAAGATAAAACCTATTATGAAATGCTCCCCTCCAATCCGATCAACAGCTTCTCTGTGGAGCTCCGGGCCATCCTAGAGAGGGCGTTCGAGGCAGGTATTATCCCCAAAAAGGTCATGGATGGACTCCTCGTCGAGGCACCAGTAACCCCCACTTTCTACCTTTTACCAAAAGTTCACAAGAACCCAGAGGTCCCCCCTGGGCGTCCGATTGTCTCTGGCATAGGAGGGCTGTGTGATACAACTTGTAAATTTATTGAATATTATCTACACCCATTAGTGGAGACGCTGCCCTCCTATGTCAGAGACACCTCGGACGTCCTTCGTAGGGTTGATGGTTTATTTCTAGAGAGGGGTGGGGTGTTGCTGGTGACCATCGACGTGGAGTCCCTGTATACCAACATAGGGCATACCGATGGCCTTGAGGCAGTCAGCTATTTTCTGAGTATGTCCAATTGGAATCAGGAGTTGAGAGATCTGATCTTGGAACTCTTGGAGTACGTTTTAACCCACAATTTCTTCGTGTTCGGGATCGGTTCTACCTGCAGCGGTGCGGCACAGCGATGGGGGCGGCCTGCGCCCCGTCATATGCTAACCTCTTCCTGGGTCGCTGGGAGGGGGGGATCTTTGGCGGGGGGCAGGCACTCGTCCCCCATGCGCTGTGCTGGCTCCGTTATATTGACGACATATTTGTCGTCTGGAGTGGGACCGTCCCCGAACTCGAGATGTTCATCCAATCCCTCAATAACAATAACCTCAACATAAAACTAACCTTCAAATATGCCAGGGATGAGATTGACTTTTTGGACATTAAGGTGATCATTAAAGAGGATGGAGAGGTGGCTACAGATATTTTTAGAAAAGAAACCTCAGTGAATTCTCTCCTCCATGCCACCTCATCACATACACCATCAACCATCAGGGCGATACCGACTGGCCAATTTTTGCGGCTTCGACGTATTTGCTCAGAGGGGGATGTGTTTAATGAACGTGCAGTGGATATGAAGGAGAGATTCCAAGACAGAGGCTATAGCATGAGGAGCATTAAAAGGGGCTATACAAGGGCAAAAAAGACCCCACGCTGCGACCTCTTAGCTAGCAAAAACAATAAAAAAAGCGAGGAGGGATCCCCTGTCCTGAGATTCATCTCCACATACAACAATCAGTGGTCAGCAATCAGGGGTATCCTCACTCGCCACTGGGGCGTCCTGAAAACTGAGCCGACTCTATCCTCTTTTATCCCAGATCGACCCCTGATGACTGCCAGGAGGGGCCGGAGCCTGCGAGACAGACTGGTGCACAGTCATTATATAAAAAAACCTTTATTCCCCTTTAATACCGGACGTGCGCTAGTCGGTTGTTTCCCATGTGGCTCCTGCCTGTCCTGCAAAACCAGTATTTTTCGCACCAAGCACTTTAGGAACCATGATGGATCTAGGGAATTCAATATAGGGAAATACATCACTTGTAGCACTTCAGGTGTTATTTACCATGCTACATGTGGCTGTGGTCTCGTGTATGTGGGTTTGACAACCAGGGAGTTGAGACGTCGTGTAAGGGAGCATGAGAAAAGCATAATGGCGGCTGAAAGCATTGAGGATTTGAGTACTCTGCGCACTCTCCCTCGTCACTTCAAAAAATATCATAACTGCAACCCAGAGACACTGAGAGTCTGTGGGATAGATAAAGTGCAGCTTGGAGTACGAGGGGGAGATATTAAAAAAGAACTATCTAAGATGGAATGCCGGTGGATCGTGACTTTGGGCACGATGTCACCGGCGGGTCTGAATGAGAGACTGAGTTTTTCGCCCTTTTTGTGACTCAGAATACTCCTTTTTCCCTTGCAAAAGTTACTCCCCTAACAATTTGGGAATAACCCGAAACATGTACCACTGTATATGGAGATGCTTGTATGCTTTTTAGATATTCAGCCCAGTATTGTTCTTCCACATCCCCTTACTAATGTATTATATGCGTCCTTTAGATGTTGTGGCAACGCGATTTATATGTTATGTCGTCTAGGGTGTTTATGGGGATTTTTATATTTTATATATATGTATTTTAGTCTTATACCTCCGGGTGGTTAATCTTTTCCTGGCTGCCTATCTGGGGTCAGGATAATCTGCATGAGTCATGCTGCCCCCGTAAAAATGATCGCCGTTTAACGTATCCATAGGTACTTTGGATTGTCAGCTTTTTAATTTGTGCTTGTTCACCTTTTTAGATTCACTTATCACTTTGTGTACTATGGGATTTGGAGATGTGAGTCGACCTATAAGAGCATTGGATTGGATTCGCATATGTTGAGTCGGGAGTTATGGAGGAATCGGGATGAACCATTGGAGAAATGCTGGCATCACACCGCTTGATATGAATAGACTGTGTCAGCATATATAACTACGTATGAATTGCCGTATAGTTGATACTATGTTCTCCTCTTTTACCTATTCCTCTTTACCCGTTTCATATCTGTTGCGTTCCAAACCACTACCCTGTAGTCTGTTTGCCCCATTAAATGGTAGTGCAGAAGCATACATGTTTGTTATTTGTGGCGATTGGGATCATTCCCATATCGCCACTGTTATGCCCATACGTTTGCCCTCACCTATAATGGCGCCAGACGCTGTGCGCATGCGCACTGGCGAACCGGAAGTGGGCGGCGAGGGGGACGTCTATCAAGGGTGCACCGGGTGAAATGACGTCACCGGAAGTTGCGTTCCGGACCCGGTGCAACCCAGAATGCCCTCCCCGCCGTCTGACAACCATTTTGCCAGTGCTGCAATTGCAGCAACATCAGCGGTCCCTTATTGGTTAGGACTCCATTTAAAAACCCCTCACCTATGAGCACTCATCACCACTAGCCCCCCGAAGCAGCCGACGCGAAACACGTGTCGGGGCTACTGGACCGGTGGGCAGATTTGACAGGGACCCCTGACGAGGTTTATGGGTAAGCTACTACTGTGCACTTTATGTTGTCTAGATCAGGGAAATGCTACATTTATTTAGTTGAACTGCACCTTACCCGGATCTATGCACCTTAGCACATGTCACTTTACTACCCCTCTGAACCCTATACACAGTCCTTGCCTGTCCTGCCCACCTGTCATTTGTCTCCCTCTTAGTCTTGTATCCTTGTCATTTGTTACCTTGTACACGTTCATTTACTGTATCCACTGCATTGAATAAAATACTATTTTTGCAAAATACACTGGTGTGGACAGCAAATACGTGGTCTAGATACCTGGGCTGTAGAACTCTCATTTTTCTCTTTCTTTTACATAATAGTAATTTAGTGTTCATAATCGTAATATAAAAAAATCATGATAATACAATACTAATATTAATGATAATCATCATTATCAACATAATAATCTTACTTCATGATATAATCAGTAATGTGATTCATGTTATGGTAAGCCATGAATTGTAAACCCAATACTGTCATTATACTTTCCTGTTCTAATGGAATCACTCGGATGGATCTGTTGTCACTCGGCGTCTTCTCATCTTCATCTGATGATTCTCTCCAATATAACAGTCTTTTTGATAATAACATCTTTGAAAGCAGTTATTGCATATTGCCCAGTTCTTTATTGTAAAGTCTATATTTTTATTAGCGTTTATTTGGTAGACAAACAATGTCCGTGATGTGACCTGTGCAGTGTTGGCTGGATGTACTCTGGTCACTTCCGGAATCCTCCACGCTGCCTCTTATCACTTCTAAATCAGGTGACGTCTTTGGTCAGCATAGCAAGAGTTAATGTTGATTGCCGGTAACCATACACAGAACAGTCCTTAATGCACAGAATAGGTCACACAATAGATCACAGTGTAGTGAAGCTTTACACTGGATCACAACAAACCTTGGAATTGGCACAACCCCTTTTGGCATCATGGGGTCATCATCATCCTCTGCAATCCTGGTCAGCACTGTGAGAATGAATGAGTTTATGAACAAATGAATGAATGAATGTGATGATTCGGTCTTTTTATGACTTTGTGAGAACAGTCTGTTATTAAATGAAAAATTTAAACCTCCTGGATTGTGGTTTTCTTCTTGCAACTTTTAAAAATCAATTGTAATAAAAATAATGTAAAGTCTTTCTTTATTAAAATGGTACAGTCTTTACTATTATTCTGGAATCTTGATTGAAGTCTTCTTTCCCTATTCTATACCAAAAGTTGGCAATTTTCCTAACCTATGATATCATAGCATACCATAGCAATCAATAATCTTATATATAAAAGCCGGAGGGATTTGTGACGTCACATCCGTCACTTTGTCCCAACGTCCGGTCACTCTCTACCTCTGTACACCCGCTCAGGGTGAGCCAATATGGCGGCCGTAAGCGGGAGCCGGGACTCATAGAGCCCGGTAACGCTTACGGCCGCCCCTAACACACACACACACCACACACAACACACAAACACACAGTCGGCTATACTTACCACCTCTCCTCCGTCTTCTCCGCCGCCGACATGTCGCCGCCCCTGGAGAACTGGATCCAATATGGCGTCCGGGAAGTCTTGCAAGAATTGTCTACCCACCGTCACAATTCCAGGCTCTCCACAGGTTTCCCTGATCCAAGATGGCGCTGGTTTACTTACGCCCGCCTCCCCCGGCCTCCAGCAGCAGCTCTGTGCTCACATTCCTTCTCTGCTTCCGGCCCCATTCTTACACAGTGCTCCAGGGGGATCCGCCCCATCCATGCAGCTGCCGGCAGCCCAGCACTATGAGGAGCTGGGGAAGTGAGAGTGAGGAGGACAGGAGCCCTCTGCTGGGAGAGCACAGTGGAGGGACTGGCAGCATCCAGCACAACCCCCCTGCCAGTGGCACTCCTGTGCTGTGCGTGTGTGTGTGTCCACTCCTGTGCGTGTGTGTGTCTCCACTCCTGTGCTGTGCGTGTGTGTGTCCACTCCTGTGTTGTGCGTGTGTGTGTCCACTCCTGTGCTGTGCGTGTGTGTGTGTCCACTCCTGTGCTGTACGTGTGTGTATGTCCACTCCTGTGCGTGTGTGTGTGTGTCCACTCCTGTGCTGTGCGTGAGTGTGTGTGTCCACTCCTGTGCTGTGCATGTGTGTGTGTGTCCACTCCTGTGCTGTGCGTGTGTGTGTGTGTCCACTCCTGTGCTGTGCGTGTGTGTCCACTCCTGTGCGTGTGTGTGTGTGCCCACTCCTGTGCTGTGCATGTATGTGTGTGTGTGTGCCCACTCCTGTGCTGTGTGTATGTGTATGTGTGTGCCCACTTCTGTGCTATATGTAAGTGTGTGTGTGTGTGTGTGTGTTCCAGCTCCTGCGCTGTGTGTATGCCCACTCCTGTGCTATGAATGTATGTCTGCTCCTGTGCTGTGTATGTGTTTGTGTGCATGCTCCTGTGCTGTGTGTGCATCTATATGTGCGTGAGCACCCACTCCTGTGCTGTGTGTGAGTGTATGTATATGTGTGTGTGTGCGCCTGCTCCTCTGCTGTATATGTGTGTGTATGAATATATCCTATATAATAATTCCCCTAAGCCAGCTTCCGTCACTATGTAACGTTTATGACATCACATCCGACTGAAGCTTTTTTAGGGGATGATTATCCCTAACTAATATGGCCGCCGCTTACTCGGTAGTGGGGACTTTCAATGCCCCACTACCGATTTTACAGTGGTCCCTCTGCCCTTCCAGCTCTGCCCCTATTATACTTACCACTCCATCGCATCCGCCTCTGTCTGCCGCCGCTGCTATCTTGGTTGTCGCCGCCCCCTAAATAGCAAAACCAAGATGGCGCCCGCTAATTATCGCGAGAGTTCCCGGCCGCCATCTTGGTTTCGCACTCTGCACAGCCGTGACATGCAAGATGGCGGCCGCGAAGACTCGCCTTCTTTAATGTCGCCAGCCCGCACAACCCAAAACCAAGATGGCGGCCGGGAACTCTCGCGACACTTCCCGGCCGCCATTTTGAGTCCGGGATTTTTACCTCACACCGCTGCTGCGCCGCCCTCACTTCTGTGACCCCGCCTGCTCACCAACACTTCAAGTATTTGCCTTCAAGTGTTTGCCTTCTGCTACTGCCTGCGCGCACTGACCACTCTGCCCATGGCGCTGCGCTGACCACTTTGCCCACGGTGCTGCGCTGACCGCTCTGCCCACTTTCACCGCACGCAGTGCTAACCACTGAGCCACCGCGCAGTGCTAAACACTGAGCCACCACGCAGTGCTAACCACTGAACCACCGCGCAGTGCTAACCACTGAGCCACTGCGCAGTGCTAACCACTGAGCCACCGTATACTCTGCTACCCACTGAGCCACCTGTATGCACACAATTCATTTCGCCGCACTCCCCTAGCTATTAGTAAATAAACTATATATGGATTCTAGACTACCCAATTCTTTAGAATCGGGCCACCATCTAGTTCTCATATAATTATCATCAAAATATGAGTCTATAATATAATTATTACCAAAACATGAATATCTCATATCATAATTAAAATATGAATATACTTGATGTTCAGAATAATAGTACGATACTATATAATAATACATTATTAATCATGTGTTTCATTTAATATGGCTTATGTAATAGGTGTAATTCCCCCTTTCAACCTGTAGGTGACAGTATGTTTTGATATGTCAAATTTACATTTTAATGTAATCAGTACCCATTTAAACATGTATATATGAATAACGTTCGCAACTCACATAACACAATATTCCTATCATAGACATTACTATCTTAAGATGTTCATGTGTTTCCTTAATTGAGATGTTAAAACATATCTTTGATTTAAAATCAAGAATTATTAAAAATCGAATTTAAAATTCCTGACAAAAATATTCATAATGACAAAAATGGAAATTTTCAAAATAAAAATAATAAATAAGTCAAAATGTAAAATTATAAAAATATTTATATTAAAAATAGGTACCGTATATACTCGCGTATAAGCCGAGTTTTTCAGCCCAAAAATTGGGCTGAAAAGTACCCCCCTCGGTTTATACGCGAGTCAGTGCTGTATACCGATGTATACATCGGTATACAGCAGCCCCCGCATCCCCAGTAATGCAGGGCCCCCCCAGCGTCTCTCCGGTCACCTGTAAAGGAAACTATACTTATCACAGTGCCGCTGTCCGCGCCCGCTGTCCGCGCCCGCTCGCAGCTGCCGACCGCGATCCTCCATCTTGCGTCTTCTTTCTCTTTCTGTGCTCGTCGCCGGCACTGACGTCATTCCCTGCGACGAGCACAGGAAACAGGAAGAAGACACAAGATGGAGGATCGCGGTCGGCAGCTGCGAGCGGGCGCGGACAGCGGGCGCGGACAGCGGCACTGTGATAAGTATAGTTTCCTTTACAGGTGACCGGAGAGACGCTGGGGGGCCCTGCATTACTGGGGCTGCATGTATACTACCGCTGGGGCTGCTATATACCTCTGAGGCCCTGTATACTACCACTGGGGCTGTATATACTACCACTGGGGCTGTATATACTGCTGGGGCCCTGTATACTACCACTGGGCTGTATATACTACCACTGGGGCTGTATATACTACCACTGGGGCTGTATATACCTCTGGGGCCCTGTATACTACCACTGGGGCTGTATAAACCACTGGGGCTGTATATACTGCTGGGGCCCTGTATACTACCACTGGGGCTGTATATACTACCACTGGGGCTGTATATACTACCACTGGGCTGTATATACTACCACTGGGCTGTATATACCTCTGGGGCCCTGTATACTACCACTGGGGCTGTATAAACCACTGGGGCTGTATATACTGCTGGGGCCCTGTATACTACCACTGGGGCTGTATATACTACCACTGGGGCTGTATATACTACTAGGGCTGCGTCTATACTACCACTGGGGCTGTATATACCACTGGGGCTGTATATACTACTGGGGCTGCGTGTATACTACCACTGGGGCTGCTGTATCTACCTCTGGGACTGGTGTATACCACACTGCTGGGGGCTGTATACTTGTGCTAGGGTCCACCTCGCTTATACACGAGTCAATAGATTTTCCCAGGTTTTGGGGCAAAAGTAGGGGGTCGGCTTATACACGGGTCGGCTTATACACGAGTATATACGGTATATTCAAACATGAATAAATGAAAAATAAAACCAACAATTAAAAATAATAATAAAATGAAAAAATTTAAATTGCAATCTATTAAGATTGATAATAAAAAGAAAAAGAAAAATTAAAAAAATTAACATAAAATAAAATAAGGCCTTTGTTTACACGAATGACAGATTTATAATATTGATAATGTGTACCCTTAATGTTCTCATACTTTGTGTGATCATATATCTGTCCCAATATTGAATTACCAAAATTATGTAATTATGTGTCTAATACCTTTTTACTAAGTATATAGAAGATATTGTTATCTATAATATCATGTCCTTGTACCTTATTGATATTCCTCTTTTATCAAACTGGAAAATATATTGAAAATGTATTTCTCAGTAATAATGTAATCATTTATAAACATCTATTTTCCTTTCATATCCTGAGATATGACTTCATGAAAACATTCTTATATAAAACCAAATTAAAGATAATTATTTGTTAAACCTTTGGATACATTTCCAGTATCAGCCTTATATCATGTATTTGTGTGAAAATAAAATCCTCACCTATCAATGTTTAATTCCAAAAGAAATGTTTCTATTTATGCTAAAGGAACCAATATCTATCCATGAATGGATCTATTCTAAAACCATAAAGTGTTATAAATTTAGGAAATATCAAATAATTCTAGAATAATGTGAATGAACTATCTTAATGTATTGTTTCATTTTTCCAAATATGAAAATTCATTTTGTGTAAATCCTTTGTTAGTTGTTCCTTCTAGGTCCAGTTTTCCATATGCACTCAGCTTTCCTGCTTCATCTGCACACATCAATCACACAAGAGGCCTCAGGGTGGGTTTACACGTTTCAATATCGTTGCGATATCGCAATTCAATGGCGCCGGAGCGCGCATTTAGTGCACGTTTCTCCCGCATCGCATCGGAGGTTTACACGTTGCGATTTCTGGATCCAACGTCCGTACGATGTGTACGCCCCCCAACCCAGGAACGACCATTTAACATGGGAGTGAATGGGTGACGTTGAACTTCACATTGGAATTGGGCTGTCAAACAGCACGATCCGGCTCCAAACTCCATTCAATATCGGAGCATTGGAGAGCACGCTCATTCAATCCCCGATATCGCATTGACATTGTTCATGCATCGTATTGGACGTTCACACCATACAACGCAGGAACGATATCGGCTCCAACGATTGAACCACGTGACTTTTCATTGAAATTGGACGCCGATATCGCAACGTGTAAAGCGCCCATCACACTCACACACACTCTTCACCTGCTATGTTGGCTCAGCTATTCTGCTCACATATATTCCTGTGTTTTGGACACTTGTCACTAACATTTATATATATACCAAAGAGTTTGACACAAGTCATGACTACAAACCTATTGTCTTCCCTCACTGAGAGCGATCAACTAGTTCTTGATGTCTCATAAAGCAAATTGTTACTTTATATTCCCAGTTTAAAACACATAATTTTAACAAACCATATACCGGTATATAGACACACACACATGTATAAGTCATCTATCTATGATACAAGGTCGTAATTTTAACCTAAAGAATTGTGGAGATGATCTTGTGTGCGTCAGCTTCGTCTGATCGGATGTAGCAGCTGTCAATGTCAGATTGACAGAAGATGGCATGGAAGAGGTTAATTTCACAGCACACTGCACACAGTATTAGTTAGATGCAGTACAAAAAAAAAAGTGTTAATAGTTGAAATATACTTATCCTTTCCCGTGTAAAAAGAAAAATATTATTAATCTAATATATAAAGCTGAATGTGTGTATGTATGTGTGTATATCCGGGATTGGCATCTACACCGTCGCAATTACAGCTACAAAAATTTGCACAGTCACACGTCTGGACCCCGGGAGCGTGAAATTTTAACCCTGCGCGTTCCAGTTGACGAAACAATTTTGCCCCTATCTATATAATGGGGAAAGAGTGCATGGCAAAGTGTTGGAGGAAAATCGACAGCTGTCAGCTATAGAGACAAAATTTTGCACAGTCACACGTCTGGACCCCAGGAGCGTAATAGGCTATATTGTGAGGCGAAATTCACCAAACAATTTTGCCCCTATCTATATAATGGGGAAAAAGTGACAGTTACCAGATGACAGTTGTGAATGAGAGGGGCTTAATGATAGCACCAAAGACTAACAGCACATACCAGCATATAGTCACTAAGATGGGGCCCCAACATGAGATATTCACCATGCACGGGGACATGTATACACACCACACGCACACAAAGCGTAACAGCAAGTGTATAGTCGCTAAAGTGCAGCACCAACATTGGATACTCACCACGCACCCGAACAAACACACACACACACACACCACAAAGAGACACACACAACACAGAGACACACACCTCCCTCAAGGGGACACACACACACTCTATAGCGACACATGCACTCACCCCACAGGGACACACACACACCACAAAGAGACACACATAACACAGACACACACACCACACAGACCCCCCCCACAGGGACAAACACACATAGCCACCCTATAGGGACACATGCACTCACCCCACAGGGACACACACACACCACAAAAAGACACACACAACACAGATACACACACACACACACACCACACAGACCCCCCCCACAGGGACACACACACATACACTCCCTATAGGGACACATGCACTCACCCCACAGGGACACACACACTACAAAGAGACACACACAACAGAGACACACACCACACAGACCCCCCCACACAGGGACACACACATACACACCCTATAGGGGCACATGCACACACCCCACAGGGACACACACACACCACAAAGAGACACACACAACACAGATACACACACACACACCACACAGACCCCCCCACAGGGACACACACATACACTCCCTATAGGGACACATACACACCACACAGACAAACACAGATGTGCACAAATCACCTCACACAACTCGCCTCATACATGTGCTATCTTTATTTTCCAAACATAAACATCTGATTAAAAACAGCCAATGTGCAACACATGTGCCATATAGGGAATTAAGGCAGATGTCAGTCACATGAGCCGTCTATTATGTGTATGTGTGAGGTAACATATACTGCCCGGCCAGGGGGAGGGATTACTGTTGGCTGGAGATTTATTAGGCTGCCTATAGCAATCAATCACAGCTCAGCTTCTATTTTCCTACAGGTCATTAATATGACATATTCAAATTCAATGTTGTTATAGCTAACAGCAGTTATTTATTAACCCGGGCGTAGCCAGGTACTACAGCTATCTAATATAAAAAGCTGAATGTGTGTATGTGTGTATATCCGGGATTGGCATCTACACCGTCGCAACTATAGCCACAAAATTTTGCAAAGTCACCCAGGAGCGTCATAGGCTATGTTGTGAGGTGAAATTTTAACCCTGCGCATTCCAGTTCACCAAACAATTTTGGCCCTATCTACATAATGGGGAAAAAGTGAATGGAAAAATATTAGAGGAAAATCGACAGCTGTCAGCTATAGAGACAAAATTTTGCACAGTCACACGTCTGGACCCTGAGAGAGTCATAGGCTATGTTGTGAGGCGAAATTTTAACCCCGCGCGTTCCAGTTCACCAATCAATTTTGGCCCTATGTACATAATGGGGAAAAAGGGAAAGGAAACGTGTGGGAGGAAAATCGACAGATGTCAGCTATAGAGACTAAATTTTGCTCAGTCCTACGTCTGGACCCCGGGAGCGTCACAGGCTATGTTGTGAGGCGACATTTTAACCCCGCGCATTCCAATTCACCAAACAATTTTGTCCCTATCTACATAATGGGGAAAAAGTGACAGTTACCAGTTGACAGTTGTGAATGAGAGGGGCTTAATGATAGCGCCAAAGACTAACAGCACATACCAGCATATAGTCACTAAGGTGGGGCCCCAACATGAGATATTCACCACGCACGAGGACATGTATACACAACACACGCACACAAAGAGTAACAGCAAGTGTATAGTCACTAAGGTGCAGCCCTAACATTGGATACTCACCACGCACCCGAACAAACACACACACACCACAAAGAGACACACACAACACAGACACACCCCCAAGGGGACACACACACACTCTATAGCGACACATGCACTCACCCCACAGGGACACACCACAATGAGACACACACACCACACAGACCCCCCACACAGGGACACACACACATACACACCCTATAGGGACACATGCACTCACCCCACAGGACACACACACCACAAAGAGACACACACACCACACAGACCCCCCCACAGGGACACACACATACACACCCTATAGGGACACATGCACTCACCCCTCAGGGACACACACACACCATAAAGAGACACACACAACACAGAGACACACACACACCACACAGACCCCCCCACAGGGACACACACACATACACACCCTATAAGGACACATGCACTCACCCCACAGGGACACACACCACAAAGAGACACACACAACACAGATACACACACACACCACACAGACCCCCCCACAGGGACACACACACATACACACCCCAGGGACACACACACCACACAGACAGTCACACAGATGTGCGCAAATCGCCTCACACAACTCGCCTCATATGTGTGCTATCTTTATTTTCCAAACATAAACATCTGATTAAAAACAGCCAATGTGCAACACATGTGCCATATAGGTAATTAAAGCAGATATCAGTCACATGAGCTGTCTATTATGTGTAAGTGTGAGGTAACATATACTGCCCGGCCAGGGGGTGGGTTTACTGTTGGCTGGAGATTTATTAGGCTGCCTATAGCAATCAATCACAGCTCAGCTTCTATTTTCCTACAGGTCATTAATATGACATATTCAAATTCACACACCACAAAGAGACACACACAACACAGAGACAACCCCCCCCCAAGGGGACACACACACACCCTATAGTGACACATGCACTCACCCCACAGGGACACACACACCACAAAGACACACACACAACACAGACACAAACACCACACAGACCCCCCCACAGGGACACACACACATAGGCACCCTATAGGTACACATGCACTCACCCCACAGGGACACACACACACCACACAGACCCCCCACAGGGACACACACATACACACCCTATAGGGACACCTGCACTCACCCCACAGGGACACACACACACACCACAAAGAGCCACACACAACACAGATACACACACCACACAGACCCCCCCCTACAGGGACACACACACATACACACTCCACAGGGACACCCCCCCAAGGGGACACACACACATCCTATAGTGACACATGCACTCACCCCACAGGGACACACACACCACAAAGAGACACACACAACACAGACACACACACCACACAGACACCCCCCCCCACAGGGACACACACACATAGGCACCCTATAGGTACACATGCACTCACCCCACAGGGACACACACACACCACAAAGAGACACACACAACACAGAGAGACACACACCCCACACAGACCCCCCCCCCCCACAGGGACACACACACATACACACCCTATAGGGACACATGCACTCACCCCACAGGGACACACACACCACAAAGAGCCACACACAACACAGATACACACACCACACAGACCCCCCCACAGGGACACACACACATACACACCCCACAGGGACACATGCACTCACCCCACAGGGACACACACACACACCACACAGACACACACCACACACACACCCCCACAGGGACACACACACATACACACCCTATAGGGACACATGCACTCACCCCACAGGGACACACACACACCACAAAGAGACACACACCACACACACCCACAGGAACACACACACATACACACCCTATAGGGACACATGCACTCACCCCACAGGGACACACAAATACACACACCTCAGGTACACACACACCACACAGACACAGATGTGCACAAATCACCTCACATAACTCGCCTCATATGTGTGCTATCTTTAATTTCCAAACATAATCATCTGATTAAAAATAGCCAATGTGCAACACATGTGCCATATAGGGAATTAAGGCAGATTTCAGTCACATGAGCTGTCTATTATGTGTATGTGTGAGGTAACATATACTGTCTGGCCAGGGGAGGGTTTACTGTTGGCTGGAGATTTATTAGGCTGCCTATAGCAATCAATCCCAGCTCAGCTTCTATTTTCCTACAGGTCATTAATATGACATATTCAAATTCTATTTTGTTATAGCTAACATCAGTTATTTATTAACCCGGGCGTAGCCGGGTACTACAGCTAGTATATATATATATATATATATATATATATATATATATATATAATATAAATTTAACAACATTTTAAACCCTAAGAGATCTCATCATTTCCTTTTGTCCAAAAGGTTAAATGAATGAGATTCTTTCCATGGTGCTCCTCTGCCATTTGCTGTTCTAAATCAAACCTGTCAGAAACCATTCTGTTCTTCGTTTTAAATATTATTTCTTTTACTTGCATTATGTGGTACAGTATACTAATCAATTTAAATATAATTTTTCCTTATTATATTTCTGTATATCTATAATATAAAACCCGAAGGCCACTTCCGGCCAATCCGCCCAACTTCCGTGATGAACTCCGGACCTGTGTAATGACACTGGAACCGGAAGCGGGCGCTTTAGCGCCCACCAGACCCCCTCCGGACCTATGCGGTGACGTCACCAGTGCGGGGTAGCCGGCGGCGACCTTCGTCACCGCCCGGCTACAGGAAACGAGGGAGGAACGTTCCGCTCTTGGAAGTTCCGCCCTTCGTCCGTGCGCCTACAGGGACCCGAAGTTCCGGCCAGGAACGTTCCGCTTTCGGACGGTCCGGCCACGAACGTTCCGCTTTCGGAAGTTCCGGCCAGGAACGTTCCCGTCTGTCCCGGCGCCTCCTCTCTCCTCCGGCCCAGTCCTCCCGCTCCAGCCTCTGCCCTCCAGCCTCTGCCCTCCAGCCTCTGCCCTCCAGCCTCTCCCCTCCAGCCTCCCCCCTCCAGCCTCTGCTCTCCAGCCTCTGCCCTCCAGCCTCTGCCTCTCCAGCCTCTGCTCTCCAGCCTCTGCCCTCCAGCCTCTGCCCTCCAGCCCCTGCCCTCCATCCTCTCCCCTCCAGCTTCTGCCATCCAGCCTCTCCCCTCCAGCCTCTGCCCTCCAGCCTCTGCCCTCCAGCCTCTGCTCTCCTACCTCTGCCCTCCAGCCTCTGCCCTCCATCCTCTCCCCTCCAGCCTCTGCCCTCCAGCCTCCCCTGTCCTCTGCCCTCCTCACCCCTCCAGCCTCCCCCCTCCTCACTCCTCCTCACCCCTCTAGCCTCCGCTCTCCTCACCCCTCCTCACCCCTCCAGCCTCCGCTCTCCTCACCCCTCCATATGCAATGTACAGTATGTGTATATATGTGTGTATGTAGGCACTTCCGTCACTTTGTCTGCACTTCCCTCACTTTGTACACACACATACACACACACACACACACACACACTCCGCTATACTTACCACTGGCCCTGCGTCCGCTGACTGGATCCTCAGTCGACATGTCGCCGCCCCCGAACTACTGGATCCAATATAGCATCCAAGATGTCTCACCAAACTACCCGGACGACATATTGGATCCAGTCGTCCGGGGGCGGCGACATGTCGACTCAGGATCCAGGCGGCAGGGAAGACGCAGGGTCGGTGGTAAGTATAGCGGAGTGTGTGTATGTGTGTGTGTATGTGTGTGCTGACCACTCTGCCCATGGCGCTGCGCTGACCACTCTGCCCACGGCACTGCGCTGACCACTCTGCCCATGGCGCTGCGCTGACCACTCTGCCCACGGCGCTGCGCTGACCACTCTGCCCACGGCGCTGCGCTGACCACTCTGCCCACGGCGCTGCACTGACCACTCTGCCCACGGCGCTGCGCTGACCAATCTCACCGCACTCACTGCTAACCACTGAGCCACCGCACTCACTGCTAACCACTGAGCCACCACACTAACTGCTAACCACTGAGCCACCGCACTCACTGCTAACCACTGAGCCACCGCACTCACTGCTAACCACTGAGCCACCGCGCAGTGCTAACCACTGAGCCCCTGCGCAGTGCTAACCACTGAGCCCCTGCGCAGTGCTAACCACTGAGCCCCTGCGCAGTGCTAACCACTGAGCCCCTGCGCAGTGCTAACCACTGAGCCCCTGCGCAGTGCTAACCACTGAGCCCCTGCGCAGTGCTAACCACTGAGCCCCTGCGCAGTGCTAACCACTGAGCCACCGCGCAGTGCTAACCACTGAGCCACCGCGCAGTGCTAACCACTGAGCCACCGCGCAGTGCTAACCACTGAGCCACCGCGCAGTGCTAACCACTGAGCCACCGTATACTCTGCTACCCACTGAGCCACCGTATACTCTGCTACCCACTGAGCCACCTGTATACACACAATTAATTTCACTGCACTCCCCTAACTATTAGGAAATAAACTATATATGGATTCTAGACTACCTGATCCTTTAGAATCGGGCCGCCATCTAGTAATTTAATAATTATCAAGTAATACATGTGTGAATATAATATATATATATATATATATATATATATATATATATATAGTGTATATTTCTACGTTTACACATGTACACATACCCTTCACAATATAATCAGGATTAGGACTGTACTTAAAATCTATACATGGATGTCAAAGAGTAACATGAACCATCAGTGAGCGTTGTAATTTTAGATTTGGCAAGCAATGGGTTAACACCAGCAGTATTCTGAATGTCAAAATTATTAATCAACTTCTGTGAAGAAGGATCTGATGACATACGGTTCAAATTATAATAATTGTAAGAAATATGAATTTTCCTACGTATTTCATACATTTTGTCATGAAAACCATTTGGTTTAGACAGATTTGAAAAAGAAGAAAAAGCCATTTTGTTGTGGATCTGTGATTTACTACATTTTACATAATAATTTCTGCTTTGAGATGTCCTTGCAGTGTCCAACAATTTTGTACATTCATATAGATTTGATCTCTGTGAAGCCAGAGCACATATTTTTAAAGGCAAAAATTAAAATTTACTGATCAGATTTCCAATTAAATTCTTTTCATTTCCTATGACCGCATTATAGAGTCATTTATATATGGATGACAATTCGTAAGTACACTCCTTCCGTTTTATTTGAAGTGTTCTTAAATCATGCAAATCTGGACTTCCTTTTGTTTGACAAAAAATCAAATCTTGTAATCGGGAAACATCTGAGCATTCATTAGATTTTGAAGCATGAAAGGAATTCCTGAGCTCTAACCTTTTCCTATGTAAATCAGGTAACCACATTTTAAACAATTGTTTTTTCTCATCATTGGAAAGACTATATTTTTCAGCAAAATTCTCGAATACCTCTGAATTTCTTGCTACGTGAAGGCCAGGGTCATACACGGGAATCATTTTACTTACTTTCAACAGATTCTTTCTGATCTTAATCGGAAGAATCTTCTCTATTTTTGGTGACTGACCTTCACCACTCCCCCGAGCTACGTCTTCTTCTGTATTCAATATCCCTGATGAAGGTGCCAGGATAGACGCCGAAACGTGTTGGAGGAAGGAGAATAAAGCTTGGAAATCTGCTTAAGGAAAGTTTCCCAAAAGAAAGATCCCACGTGCAAGTGGTCGGTGGAAGTCCAGCAGCAGCCATCAGGATTTAATGCTTATACGTCTACATACCAGTTGTGGGTCTCACAACTGACATAGGTGAGTGGTTCCCTATATACCACCTTGATTTCTAGTGTCTTAGTGATAAGGCACTATTGCGCCTCTTGTTCCCCTTCCCTTTCTTTTGTAAGGAATGTTTGACTCTTTGGTGAGTTTTTTGAGCCTGGAGCAGCGCGGACCGTGACACACCTGCATTCCCATCTTCTTTCCGGATTTCACCACTGGTTAGTGGTCGGTGGAGGTCTTGCAGCAGCTTTTGATTGCTTCACGCTTTCAAACCAGTTGTGGGGATCACAACTGCACCAGGTGAGTGGCTTCATAACACCACCCTGATTCAGAGTGTCACTAGTGATAGGGCACTATTGCGCCTCTTGTCCCCCACCCTTTTTATATTTTCAAGAGTACAAGAACCACCCGTTGTACCAAAACCAGAGAATCCTGCAATCGGTGTACCTGTGTTAAGCAGATCAACACATGGGTCAGTAAGTAGTGTTCACTCTACACCAGGCATACGTACCAGTGGCATACCAGTTTTACGTAGGTCAATCAAGGACACCCACCACTCAGGTACAGAGAGTAAACAGTAAAATGTGGGAAAATGTAAATATGTGCAGAATGTAAATATGTTATTAATGGTAGTGTACAGAGGGGTGGAGGAACTGGATTAGCCCCGATGCACATCAAGTTAGGAAACAAAAGTGCCTGGGGGTGGTATAAGTGAAGCCAGGCCTCCTAAGCACAGACACCCGTATTGTATATAGTTATGTTTTTGAACTTTAAGAGACTTAACCTGTTGAACTTTTGAATTTCCTTTTCTTACTTTTTCAAAAATGGACCATAGCCACAGGACTGGTAGTGGCAAAACCCCTGTTTCAACACCCCCTAAAACAGCCTGCAGTGGATGGACTAGCGCATGATTTGGACTGGTTACCTGTTTTCTTATTTACCTGTTTTTTGTAATTTTTTCATTTTAAGACTCTGTACAATTGTCAAATGTAAATAGTTATGTTGTGGTTATGAAAAACGTTTCCGTCCCGGAGGACTGTATTTAACTAGGGGGGAATGTGGCACCCCTGTGGGGGATTGCCACAGGATCCACTGGTGCAAGGAAGGACTTACACCTTGGTTAACACAGCACACACCACCTTCCACCCCAGACCTGAAGGGGGAGCTCTACTGGCTGCATTAAGCCAGTTCCCCTTTCAGAACACCCAGGCCTGAGGGGAGGAGTTAGTCAGTCCCTGTAGTTTCAGTTCAGTCTAGTGTGAGAAGGAAGAGAGAGGAGACGGAGGAGCTGGTTGCTGGGGGGAGATCCAGGCCCAGGACCAGGGACCACTGACCGCTGTGCGCACCCTAGGAAAGGGTCGGAGGCAAGTGGAGAAACGGGAAACTAAGAAAAGGGAACAAGATAATACAGCCCTTTAGTACACCCGGACACTGGAGTCCGATGCTGCCAGCATACGGAGCTACAGCAAAAAGCCCAGAAGACTCAGGAGGAGTTCAGCCCTGAGGAGAGCTAGTAAGAGACACTAAACTGACCAGGTAGAGGACCAGGGGCCATAGGAGAAACAGGGACCCCGCAGAAGGACCTCATTGCCAGTTTAGGACAAAGCCCAAAGGGAGAGAAGATGCGGTGGGTTCAGGCTCAGGCAGGACTCATCCCACACTGCAGAGCACAGACACAGAGGAGGCCTCATAACTTTCTAAGGTGGAAGTCCCAAGTTGCACCGGGGACCTGGTTACTACTATGGATGTACCTGTTATGTTATCATCAGTAAAAGGTACCGAAACAACAATCCCTGTGGGTCTGTGTGCCTGTCTATCCGCCGCCATTCACCACAGTATCAGCAAAGACTTAACTACAACTCCCCTCATCCATCCTCGCTGCCCTGAGGTAAAGCTCCACCTGTGGGGAGCTGTTCCATACTCTGCTGCACCCACCATCACCTCAGCGGCTGGCTTGCAACGCCGGTACCATATTACCGGGAACTACAGGTGGCGTCACGTTCAATTGTAAATAGTCCCTTTATCCCCCACCGTTCCACGCCATTTAGGGTCCAGGGCACGGGTTCGGGGATCGACCAGCCATGATCCCCTCATAAAAGCCACCATCAGCCCCGGTACCTGAGCACCCAATACCCTGTCGATCGCCTCACAGGGACATGATGCACAGTTGAGTCTTATTGGAGTCAGACAAAAGACCCTCAATAAACTGCTCCTTCGGAATTTTGTTTTCATCCTGCACACTGTCTGTCTGGATCTATTTGTTTGATCGCCCACAGCACCTCCTGCAAGTTAAGTGCATAGTCTCTGACAGTGTTCTGAGCTCTCTGTCTGCAGCTGAAAACTCTCATCTTTATCTCAGAAGCAGTACAAGTGTCAAAGGTGCCCCGAGTTTAGCAAAAATGTGCTTTACAGTTCTTTTATCAGTATTTCGCAAGGATTTAGCCTCTCTCTGGGCAGCACCAGTGAGTTGGCTGGTCAATAGACTAACTTTCTGCTCTTCTGACAGAGGAAAGATATCAAACAAGCTGCACAGTTTTTCCTTAAAGTCACTTAAGGAGTGGGGTTCACTTGTATACTGTAGCAGCCATGCGGTATCCGATATGTAAGACATGGTCAGCGGTTGTATGGAGGCCGCAGTGGCCGCTACAAGGGGATTGCTGGTGTTCAGGCATCTCCCCCCTAGTTAATCCTTACAGGGGTGTGACTCACCACCCCAGAAGCTGCAGATCGTTGCTCCACTGAGGTGCTTTCTGGTGGGTTCTCGGGTGCTTGGAGTCTTGAGTGGTGTGAGATAGCAATGCTCCACCCACCGTGAGTCCTGTTGCTCCACGTATAGCCGGTCACCAGGATTGAGGTCTCTGCTGGTCGCAATACAGCTGCTCCTGCTCTGCAAAGCATGAACGTCTGCATTGCTCTTCACATGTGGATGCAGGCACAATACAGCTCTTGGTCAGTCACACTAGTTCAGGCACAAGGGAAATTGGAGAGCCTACTTTTGGTGCTGATTCTGAGGCTCCAGCCACAATGTGACAGTTTTGCATATGATTAGCTGCACATGTCTCCTCTCACAGCAGTAATGGCCATTTTCACAGTTCAAAAGCACCATTCAGTATGCAGCATTTTTATACAGTCTTTTCAATAAGGCAAGTTATAAGGCGCACAGGACCCGGTTCTCAGGGCTTCTTATCTGGTTTGT
Organism: Allobates femoralis; assembly: GCA_033576535.1. Lineage (NCBI taxonomy): Eukaryota > Metazoa > Chordata > Amphibia > Anura > Aromobatidae > Allobates > Allobates femoralis. The sequence continues at coordinate 361,978,338 of JARQOC010000005.1, read as the reverse complement.
TACACCAAGATGATGAGCCTGCTGGTCTGGGAAACTCAAACACTGGGCCAGGGTGTAAAGTTGGTATCACGGTGGCAGCACCCATTGCTGTGGCACGAGCTCCCGTTTAAAAGGGCACAAAAAATTGGAGAAAAATAGAGTTTGTGACACCAACTGAGGTTGTTGTGGCCACTAGGTGGCCAGCACTGCAGATGTAGGTATCAGGGACAGGGATGTAGGCTCCTGCTTGCCTCAGGCATCCCACTATTCCCCACACACTTTCTCACCTGGTCTGTGCTCCCGCAATGTCTCTCCAACCTGAAGCTCTATCCTGACGCATCTTCCTTACCTCCTCTCACCTGAGGATTGCAAGAGAGTTTGCATAGGGAGCGCAAGCTGCTGACTGCTTACATTTAAAGGGCCAGCGCACCCTTTCTTAGAAATCACCTCTCAGCCAATTGATGAGAGGTTTTTGTGTATTTAAGGCCCTCACTTCTTTAGGGAGGTGCCTGGGCAACTTTGAACTACTGTTCAAATGTTGTTGTGCTCAAGTCTTGGAATCAGCACTTGCCTGCTATACTGTAGCCTTGCCACTGTTTTGTTATTAACAACTGGTGTTTTCCTATTAGTGCTGGTGTTCCTGTCCTGATCATATGGTTCCTGGAGTCTTGCCATTCAGGCCTCCAACCCTGCGGTCTCAGTTGGTACACTCCGGACCCCTCTGGATTCGGTGACTCAGCTTCACGCTTCCTCTGGACTCTTCTGGCTATCCTGGTCCCTCGCTGGTTACTTCCATCTGATTCCCTGGACCCCTCATTCCCCCTTATAGGCTGTGTTCCTGTTGGGTCGCCCCTTTGGTCTTGGAGTCGTTGCACTCAGAGCTTCTGTGGCTGTGCCAGGGCAACCCATGTACTGGGGTTCGCTTGCCAGTGCTCCCTCAGGGGCAGGGCCGTATTTGAAGTTCCTGCTGCCCTAGGCACTGTCAGCGGTCGCGCCCCGCCCATTGCCCTCCCACAGTCCCTCCCCTGTTGTGGCCCTCCCCCGTCATGGCCCCGTTGCGGACAATCCCCTCCCCCTCATGTTGCAGACCCCCCGTCGCAGATCCCCCAATCGCGGACAATCACCCCCCCTGTCGCAGCCGTCCCCCCAAGTTTCATGTAGCTTCTCCCCCCAATTTTGCAGCTTCTCCCCCCACATTCCATGTAGCACATATAAAAGGTTTGTAGGGGTAAAATCCTGCAGACAGACCACCTTGAGATGAATACAAAAAATAATAATCTTTTAATGATTTTAATTGGTTCATGTGCAAGTTTATTCTCCAAGTGTTTGCATGGGTTTCCAACCACACTACAGAGACATACTGATAGGATGTTTACATTGTGAGCCCCAATGGGGACAGTGTTGATGTATGTAAAGAGTTGTGGAGTTCATAGTGTAATATAAATGCAAAAAATATTATTCTTAATATTATGTCACAATACCAGGATCTGAGGATCTTCTATTTCGAGGTCAGGGGCTCTCTGACGTGATGTTGCTGCCTGTCTCACTGTCTTCCTCTTTTGACACTGCAGTTCGGTAGACAAGAGAGCATTAACTGGTTAATAACAAGAAGTATGGTGTGTGTACTAACTGAGCAATAAACGCTCCGCATACCATGTCCAGCAGACATTGTAGGATTACTATATGGATTTTATTATTAGGGTATAGACACAATGACGTGAAACTCGGACGACTGCAATGCGTGATTTTATCGCATTGTAGTCGGACCAATGTTATTCAATGTCTGAGAGCAAATTGGCGAATTGGCGTGTGTCGGACACTTTTTTTCTCATCCAGATTAAGGATGAGAAAAAAGTCGCAACATGCTGCGACAGTATGTGATTCACGCGCGAGACTCGGCAATGCAAGTCTATGGGTCCGACAAAATCACGGACAGCACACGGACCACACACGGACCATCCGAGAGGTATCCATTTTTTTCACTGATGCATTCTCATTCTGTAGCTCAGAACACTGTAAAATGTTCCTGTAAATCATTATAAAGTAATAGCTGCTGAGAAAAAAACAGATTGCACACTGACAGCACACGGATGTGATCTGAAAAAAATGTCGGACACTCGTGTGGCACCCCAGGGGTTAATGTGCCACAATAACATCAAGGGTTAGTTCCTCACACAACACTGCACTAGCGCCTCTAGGCCAGAAGTGGAAGCTAGAGCAGCTCCCTATATATTCTGGTGTAGAGAGGAAGTGAGTAGCTCAGTACGTAACAGTACTGTGAAGAGCTCAGTTCCTGGGAGACCTGAGGAAGAAGGACTGTGGTGTAATGGAGCTGCCTTAGGCTTCTCCACGGTCCGCTGCTCAATTCCAGGCCTAGCCAGGGTCTGAGGGAAGGAGTCCATAGAAACAGAGGAACACGTCTGGGAGACTGAGTTACCTCATAACTCACCCCGGAGGAGTGCAAAGGAAATTGTGCCTGACACCTACAGCACAGTAAACACCGGACTAGTGGAGGTTACAGATCTGCACTGTACCATAGCGAAGCAGCACAGCGGGGTCAGAAACACACGGATAAGACTGAAGTTGCCTAGCAAGGGGGTACCTGTGGGGAGAACCAGGGCCAGCAGCTTAGCTAAAGCGGCAGCAGGGCCTCACACAAAGCGCAGGAGTAGGAAGCCAAGGACTCGGTCAGGGTGGGAATAACCCGGCCCCGGTCCAGACTCCGTGGACAGTACTCTGCTTACCAACAACTGCAGTAAAGACGTGGAAAACTACAAAACCGTGAGTCTGTGTGATCCTTGTGCTCAAACCCTATGTTCCCTCACAAGCAGCTATAATCTCCACCACTATCCCTATTCAGCATCCATCATAGACTGTTACCATCACTGCCCCGGGGAACCAGGCTCTGCCCGCGGAGAGCCATTACATCACCGGCTGCCAAACATCATCCCCGGAGGTTCTGCAGCAGCAGTGGTCACCCTGACCACGACCCGTGGGTGGCGTCATGACAAACATCCCCTGTAAATATTCCCCCATTACTTGTGGGCTCAGGACACGGTCCAGACCAAGACCGCCGTGATCATCCCCAGTGCTACCCCCAGTCCGGTACCGAGTAACCCGTCCCAGTGGGATCCACACTCGAATAACAGTTGCATTCCAAACAGACCAAAAAAACAATGACAGTCATCCGACTCTCCTGGATGAGAAACGGACGGATTACCGTTTTAAGGCGGCGGCAGACCGTGTACCACCATGTCCCCAGCTCCGTGCTGTGCACAGACAGTGTATGGTACACTGTCTGTGCACAGCACAGAGATGAGGCCATGGTGGTATACTGTCTGTGCACAGCACGGAGCTGAGGACATGGTGGTACACTGTCTGTGCACAGCACAGAGATGAGGACATGGTGGTACACTGTTTGTGCATAGCAGGCAGCTGGAGACATGGTGGTACACTGTCTGTGCACAGCCCAGAGCCGAGGACATCCCAGAAGAGATACAATAACCACAGACAGGCGGCGGGAGAACACTGAGCCCACCCGGGAGAACTACAACTCCCAGCACCCAACACACTGCCCAGAAACCATACAGTAACCCCCAGGAAAGGCAGGAGAACTACAACTCCCAGTATGCCACACCCTGCCAACACAAGAAGGTGGCGGCAGCCGCATGGAGGCAGAGCCACCGGTATAGCCACCATTATCAACACACACAGCCACAGCCCCAGTCCTCCTGCACCCCCGTCCTCCTCTCCTCTGTCCCTCCTGATGCTCCTCTGTCCTCCTGCACCCCCGTCCTGCTCTCCTCTGTCCCTCATGCTGCTCCTCTGTCCTCCAACACCCCCGTCCTCCTCTCCGCTGTCCCTCGTGTTGCTCCTCTGTCCTCCTGCACCCCTGCCCTTCTCTCCTCTGTCCCTCCTGCTGCTCCTCTGTCCTCCTGCACGCCCGTTCTCCTCTCCTCTGTCCCTCCTGCTGCTCCTCTTCTCCTTTGTCCCCCTGAAACTGGGGGAGGGAAATAATAAAAAAAACCAAAAAAAAAACCACTCCCCTGACACCACCCCATGCGATCTGTCACCTCATGCATTGGACCACGAGTGCCTAAGTGTAAATACGGCCCTGCTCAGGGGAATTCAATGCCTCAGCCCAGGGGGTCCTCCCTTGTGGGTTCTCCTATTTTGTCTATAATAAATTCTTGCATTTATCTGACATCCTATTCTGGCTGGTTACTTGGGTTCAGCTTCCACAGAAGTCTCTTTGGTTTAGTGGGTCCACTATCCACGTTTTCGCCTCCTCAGGCATGACAGATTTAGCCCAGGCCATGGACTGATGGGGGAAGGCAGCTTCTAGGAGTTCTGCCCAGCTTACCATGCTGCAGTGGAGACACAGCTCCCTGGGCTGCGCAGGCATTTCAGATCCCGAAGGCAGAAGCTGGAGACCGGTGGATTCCAGGTCCATTGGTCACTTGTGTGGACCCCAGAAGAACATTGATCCAGAGAGCCAAAGAGCTGAGGATGCTTACAGGGCTCACATCACCTGCTTGACTGAGAAAGATTTACACAGAAGTTGGGAAAAAGAGCACAGGAATATAGGACAGTTCACAGACCCCTGAACTCCATATCTCATAGACACCTGGAAGGCAATTCCTTTCCCTTAGCAGTGGGGTTTCCAGCTCTTCTCAGACTGGCTTGCATGCCTGCTTGCCATGTGTCCTGGACTTGCTGAGCTACAACAGTAAATGTAAAGGTACCTTTACATGCCACCACTAAAAGGTAGCAACTGCCTGGCATTGGGGATGTTTATGCCTGTTGCCATGAAATAGTTACGAAATGGCAGCGTGTAAATAGGGAAATTCCTTCCTGTGTCCTGCAGTTGACTCAGATACCTGTTGCTGAGCCGTGTTCAAAAACCGAAGGCAACGGAAAGGCATAATTGTCATGGTAGTGGTGTCCAATGGGGCACAGGCATGGATGTTGCGTCTCCTAGTGATTTCACAGGGGCGTGCCACAGCGTCATGGATACCACGCCCCATCAGCGATCATTGGTGGGGCTACCGTGTTACCATTGGCTGTCCCTGCACAGGGCGCCATATTTAAAGAGCTGACGATTCACACTACACAATTGCAATGGCGTCATGTATTAGCCAGCCTTCCTGCGCAGGCTGGCCAATCATGATGCTATTGCATTGTCCAATCAGCGTACGAGCGTCACGGAATACACAACTCTGTCACGCCAATGTACTTGCGGCGCGAAAGATGTACGCCCATATTCCTTTGTGGTAGCGGCGTGTAAAGCAGGGAAGGTATTCAACAGGAAGTAAGCCGCAGGATCTGTCGGCACTTCCAGGGAACACAGATACCTTCAGTGGACAATGCAATGGCGGCGTCTATATGCGGCATTAGCGATCGGTATCCACCGTTAAAAACGTGCGCGTGTGTGGTGCCCCTGCGTCCAGGAGGCTACAAAGGGAACTGCAGCCAGGAAGGTAGGACGACAGTTGAACACCAACACCCTCACAGCCCACACAACCCACGTAGCAGTAGAGAGCAGCACTCAACCCGGAGCCTGGGAACTCTAGGCAGGCAAGGGGTGGTGGGTTTAGAGACAGTGGGTGGGCCAACACGTAAGTCAGGTGACAGAGGGTAGATATAGAGCAGGGGGAGGAGAAAAGAGTCAGTAGGCCAGTGTAGGCTGAGATGCAAAGACAGAAGCACATGTCCTGGAAGAGTGAGGTGAAAGGGACGCAGAATCTGAAGAGCCAGTGTGAGCCACAGAGAGAAAACTTAACCGGAACCAGCACCCCAGGAGTGTGAGGGACGAGAGGGCCAGTGACACTGGGCCCTAGAACCATTGCTGAGATGGCAGGCGGAGTAGCCCTCCTATTGAACCCGAAGAAACGGTTAGAGAAAGCCTGATAGAGCCTCGCCACCGAGGACTATTAGAGGCTAGGCAAGGAGTAGACTGTCGGCTCTAGAGGGAACCGCAGATTTACCCGGCATCTCCAGACAACCGACGGGGGACCTCAGCTACACGTCAGGGTCCCTACCCCAAAGGACAGGCAGCTCAGTGGCAACCCGGAAGGCTCACAGGAGTCCGAGCCACCGCCATACTGTCCGGAGTCACACACACCAAGTGAACAAGAGAGAGAGAGAACTGAAAGCCTGGAGAGGACAGAGAGACAGAGTGAGGGGTCATAGAAGGAGTAGCCTGGCTGCAGGGAGTAAAGGATCCCGGAGTGGAGACTGTGCCCGTGTAAAGGGTGTAAAGAGTGTAAATTGTGAACTGTACTGGAACTGTAACTGAGCAAGAACTTTGAGAAGTAAACACGGTGAACCCTGAATCTGACTCCCTCGCATATTTCTGCCTGCACAAGCTTCCCTCCACACAGGTTTGCAGGAGATCCCAGCCTGGAGAGCCACAGCTTTTCAGCTCCAACACTAAAGGAGGATTTCTGCAGCATCTGGACAGTAAGTGCATTGCACCCAGCACAAGCCTGCACCATACCCTACACAATAGACTTTATCATCACTGCCCCAGGGAACCCAGTTCTGCCCACGGAGAACTATTCCATCTTAGCTGCCATCACATCATCCCCGGAGGTTCTGCGGCAGCGGTGGCCCCACTACTGGCCACACACTGTGGGAGGCGTCATGACTGACATTATCCCCTGTAAATACACCCTTATTATTGCCAGGGCCCGGGACACGGTCCGGACCAGGACCACCCGTGACTTCCCCAGTAGCAGACCCAGTCTGGTACCAAGTACACCGTCCCAGTGGGCTCGACACGTTCACGTGCGGTGGATACCTGTTGCTAGGCACAGTGGTGGCATGTAAGGGTATGTGCCCACTGGGCGTTTTTGGTGCGTTTTTGGTGCGTTTTCCGCTTGCAGAAAACCATTGGTTTTATGCTAATGTATGCTAATCTGTTCCTGCGGTTGGGCTTCCCAGCAAAACCAATGGGTTTTACAAAAACGCTGTGCCCACACACTAGTTTTGCAAGTGTCAAGAACTGTCAAATACCTGCGTTTTTGGTGCGGATAACAAAGAATGGACATGTCAATTCTTTTGTGCAGTTTTGGTGCAGTCAATGGGAAAAACGCTGGAAAAACGCAGCTTCAAAAACGTACCAAAAACGCAGTAAAAACGCAGTAAAAACGCGCAAAAAACGCGCAAAAAACGCAGACAAGATTCTAGCATTTCTCCTGTCAAGGACTCTAGGATCCTCAGGTTTTCCTGCGTTTATGACTGCTCCAAAAACGTCCTGTGGGCACATACCCTAAAGGTACCTTAAAGGGATCCTGTCACCCCCAAAACACCTCTAAACCTATTAAAACCTGTCCCTAGAGCATATTAACACTTTCCCTACACTCCTTTTACCTCCTAAATGCAGCAAGTGACATTGAAGAAAAACGTTTTTATAGTACCTCATTAGTGATGATAATGAGTGACTATGCTATTCATAGTCACTCATCCAGGCTGCCCCTCTTCTTCATATCACGCCTGAATAGGCGTGATCTACATGCCAGATTCAAATTCGCGCCTCCCCGCTGTGCCCTGTGTCGTCCGAGGCTGCAGTGTGGCTGGGTGACGCGATCCGCGTCATTCCCGGCGCCGGGTGACGTATTTACACCGGCGCCGCGTTGTCAGCTTCAAAATGCGCACTGCGCATGGCATGGGCATGCGCAGTGCGCATTTTGAAGCTGACAGCGCGGCGCCGGTGTAAATACGTCACCCGGCGCCGGGAATGACGCGGATCGCGTCACACAGCCACACTGCAGCCTCGGACGACACAGGGCACAGCGGGGAGGCGCGAATTTGAATCTGGCATGTAGATCACGCCTATTCAGGCGTGATATGAAGAAGAGGGGCAGCCTGGATGAGTGACTATGAATAGCATAGTCACTCATTATCATCACTAATGAGGTACTATAAAAACGTTTTTCTTCAATGTCACTTGCTGCATTTAGGAGGTAAAAGGAGTGTAGGGAAAGTGTTAATATGCTCTAGGGACAGGTTTTAATAGGTTTAGAGGTGTTTTGGGGGTGACAGGATCCCTTTAAAAGAACACCAAAAGACTGTTTGCTGTGCCTTCTTTCCATCTGCATCGTCCCACTGCTCCTCTGAACTATCATCACCATCATGCATATTCTAAATCTCCAGGGCCAGCCCCATCTGAGGGGTTATAACCATACATTGCTATTCTAACTAACCCTGCCCATTCCACACATCCTGCCCAAACAGAAGTGTGAAGGGGCGGGGAATGTAGGATGATAAACACATCAACCCAACACACCACCTGATCTCTGCAACAGCATGAGGCTGCCAGGCTTGGTTTCCCAGACCCCTGAGGGAGGGGTGTGAGCTGAAGAGCAGATATGATATTTTTGATTTATAAGCTATCTATAGATCCTAGAACTGTAGTGTACAGCTCTGCTTCATCATGGAGGAGGGCAGAAATAGTACTAAAACATTTTCTCTCTCTTGAGTTCCCCTTTAAAGCTTCATGATTGGTCAGGAATAGGGAGATGAGTGACAGGTATAGGCATGGTGCTCATAAAGCCCTGCTAAATTTACAATATATACGATAAAAACTCCACAAGAAGAGTTTCCATATTTTAAAAAATTAGGTGCAGATTCCAGCAAAGACGCTATATGTTGGCTACATTAAACCCAGAAGCATTAAATCTCTCTGGAGTCCCTAATCACTTTGTCTGTATGCAACACAGAGATATTAGTGCCCTCAAGTTTAGGGGCATTGAGAAGGTGTTTAAAACATGCAGGGGAGGCAGTTTAAGGAGAAAGATCCTCATACGCGAATTGTTCTGGATCTTCAAGTTGGATACACAGATAGATCCCAAAAGGTCTTAATATTTGGCAGTATGCAAATAGAGTCCGTGGAGCCTTGTTTAGGAGTTTAGGCTAGTTCCGTGTTTGAGATTCCTAAACTCCTAAATGAGGCTCAACGGACTCTATTTGCATATTCGTAATTCCCAGGGGGCAATGCACCTAGGATTTCACAGTGTTTCACTGTGTTTGAGCACTTTTGCCGCTTTAGTAATTCCCTTGTCATATCCTTAAACTCGTAAAGAGTTGGATATTGACTGAAAGGGCCACTTAATATGGTGGGTATGGTGGTTTCCGCAAGGAGCCACCCCAGGGCTAGGTCCTTTCCTGGAGGGATATCTAGCTAGTTATGTGTTTGAGACTCCTAAACGAGGCTCCACATAGTCTATTTGCATATTTGTAATTCCTAGGGGCAATGCACCTAGGATTTCACTGTGTTTGAGCACTTTTGCCGGCTGCCCACAGTGTTTTCCTTGACTGGTCTCCCTGAGATCAGTGAGTGCTTTGTGATGTTAATATTAGACAGGACCTTATTCTCCAATATAATTGATTCCCCAAAGAAGACAATATTTTTAATCTACGGTAAATGTAAATTTGAGTCTGTCGGTCACTATGTTTTTTTTTTTTTATAATATTATCCTCTGGTGCACACACTGCATATGTATATAGAATGTCAGCGTTTTTAAATTATAGATGTGTTTTCTTAAATTCTATACATCATTGATAATAATTGGAGTCTCCACAGAAACAATCGCATACATAAAAAACCCTTTTTAACCTTTATTTCTAACTGCGAACTCACAAGAAAAAATAATAAAATTAAAAACTATAGTGCATAATAAGAAATGGAGAGATAGGCCCTGTCAACTATTCTACCTCCTCACCTCTACCTTACAGCGGGGGTCTGTACAGGTTGTGAACACAGGATCTGCAGAGCACTGTGCACACAGGATCTGCAGAGCACTGTGCACACAGGATCTGCAGTCTGCATAGCACTGTACATACGATCTGCAGTCTGCATAGCACTGTACATACGATCTGCAGTCTGCAGAGCACTGTGCACATGTAATCTGCTGTCCCTTCCCCCCTCTGCACCAGCATGTCGGGTGATGTGCTGACGGTCGGTCTGATGGCTTGGGGCCCCTGGGCGCTTTGTATTTGCCCCTGACAGGGGCCCCCTGCTCTGTGTGCGCCCCCCCCTTGTTCTTCCTCCTAACCTGATGCTGATCACAGTGACCATCTATACTGAGACTGTACTGATCTTTATCTCCTTCACCTCCTGCTCCTCCTGCAGATCATAGAGATCTGCCGCTGGCTCACTGCAGTCTCATGCAGTCTCAGTACAGTCAGCCACAACATCAGGTTAGGAGGGAAAACTGGGGCTGCACATAGGGCAGGGGGCCCTGTCAGGGGCAAATACACAGCGCCCAGTGGCCCCCAGCCATCAGACAGAGCATCAGCACATCACCTGACATGCTGGTGCAGAGGGTGGGGAAGGGACACCAGTGCTCAGCAGATCACATGTGCACAGTGCCCTGCAGACTGCAGATCATATCTACACAGTGCTCTGCAGACTGCAGGTCCTGTGTGCACAGTGCTCTGCAGATCATGTTTGCACAGTACTCTGCAGATCCTGTGTGCACAGTGTGACTCACCGTGGCCGGTTTAGACAGGCGATGCTTCCTTCCTCCTTGTCACGGGTGGACCGCGCCTGCCGGTAGTGGGGCCCGGTGTAGTGCAGATCAAAAGGGTTTGAAGACGTCTTGGTGGAACAGATTAAAGGGGTTTTTAACTTATTCGTGACGCCACCTATGAGTAGTTCGGTAATCGTTACCGACGCTGCGGAACCTCCGGGGGATGGACAGCAGCAAGATGGAACACTCCCCACAGGCTGAGCGGTGATCCCCGGAGGCTGGAGCTGCTTAAGATGTTATGCGGCAGCTGCGGTTACCTTGTAGTGCGGACGCACAGTTCATAAGGAAGCACGGACACAGAAAGTCTCTGCAACGGGTCTTTACTATAACCAGCAAGCAGTACATGGTATACAGTTCACGGGTAGTGGACCGGGTGGACTCAGCAATGATGGTGTCCCTTAAAAATCCGCAGTGTTCCTCCATTCTAACTAAGTGATTGCCAGTGTCCCCAGGAATACCAGGTCGGGTACGGGGAGGCTGCTTCAATGCCCTATCCATGATGTACGTTCTGGATGTTTTGGGGAGCCTTGGATCTCTCGGTGGGTACACCGCTGGTTAGACGACTGGAAATTGGCTGGTGGTGGGGTGCTCCTGTGAAGCTGCCCTCCACGCTTCTGGTTCGCGTAGCAGAGGTGAACTGCTGCCAGCTTCGGTACCAGTGAACCGGCTGTGAAGTTGTGGGCACGGGAGTCTTTTGGAACCCGTGGTGATGATGCCCAATCCCGGTTGGTAAGGCCTCAGGTGCTGACACCCGACCGGTGACGGCCCGTGGCTGCACGGGGTGCGGAGCCCCCGCTCCTCTCCAAGTTCAAGTTCTCTGTTCTAGACTCTTCTGTAGACTATTGTGTCTGTTCTCCTACACACTACCCTAGCACTCCCCCACCAGGACCTAGGATTGGCCCTCTGTTCTAGGTGATGCATGCAGGGTTGGATTTCTAAGTTAACCAAATCATTGCTGTGTCAGAGAATATTGCGGCTGCACTTATGGCTGCAATACCCTCTTGTGACGCACTCGTTGCGGGGCGCCACACGCCCCTTGGTTGAATACGCTTGTCCCCAAGCGTCACACTACCCACATTACAGAGGTTTTTATATTTTATAACAGGTAACAAACACTTTTATTAATGACAAGTCATTGTATGCATAAAAGTGAAGCGGTGAATAAACAGGTTAACACATTACGCGTACCCGGCGGGCGGTCGGCTGTCCTTGGGTAAAAGTTCAGGCTGTAGCCGCCAAGTCGCGGTGTTATTTGCACACAGGAAGAAGTCTCTTGGTGAAAAGTTCAAACAACAAAGTCACTTATGGAGGGCAGTGTTCCGGACTCATATAGCGAACGACCCGTCACAGCATACATATCGCTCATAGGTTACAATGTCCCCTCTATATAAGTCTCTGTTTGGATGCCCTCGCGGTAGGTGCGATTCCACATCACGGCGCCCCACGAACACTTCAGTACTCACACCCTCCTCCCTTATGAATCCCCACCCGGTGGATAAGTTGAAGGTGCTTACCCGTCCGGTTTTACGGAATTGTTCAGGCAATGGAGATTGGCGGCGGGCCTCAGCGCGGGCCTGCATATTGGCGTGCAGCCGAGTGTGCCACTCCTCCCTTCGGATACGACGTACCTCTTCGTCGGAGTGGTGCGACGTGTGGATACAGTCACTACGTCGTGATGGTTGTTGAACAACTTGAGTTTGGTGGGCAGTCTGTAGAAAAGCCCGGTTCAACGGAACCGGAGAAGATGTTGTTGCGGCGGCACCCGACCAGTGTACCCGAGCAGATCGCCCGGCAGAAGGATCCTTGGTGTCTCCCCAGGCGAACCCGGTGTAGAGGTCCTCAGCTGGGCTGTAGATCTCGTCGTCATCCTCCTCGACCTCTCCTTCGATGACTACGTCGGGCTGCTCGGCTGACTGAGATGATGGAACAGAATCCTACGGGTCGATGGGTGGCTGTGCTGCGAAGTTCTCCTCGGGGTCATTGTGCAGGACTTCCAGGCTGCCTGCCTCTTCTTCTGTAGCAGCGGGAAGTGGTGTTTCGATCCCGGTAACCAGGTAGGCCTCGGTAATTGAAGAGGAGGCCTCCGGTTCAGGGGAGAAACAGGCGACAGTCTCAGTAGTGTGGAAACTAGTCGCGGATTCCGCAGGTGGAACCAGGTATAGGTCGGCTTCTTCTGTGGAGCGTATTGGAAGCTCCGGTTCAGGAACGGGGTCGGCTGCGGGTTCGACCACTGGGACGGGTCGAGCTGTGGCCCTCACAGGAATGATACAGTCTATGGGCTCCGGTGACGAAACAGGACAGGTGGTGGGCGACGGTGAGGCGGTTGAGAAGCTGGCGATGTCGTCTGGGCCTGGAGAAGCTGTACCCGGTCGGCTCTGCTGCATCGCATGATGGAGTCTTCTGCCTAGGGTCGCACTCCAGCTGCGAATCGTCCATTCCACAGTCTCTAGTAACCGCACCCGGAGGTCTTGTAGAGCCTCTAGCCAGAAGTCGGGGCTGCCGTCTATGGTAAGGGCAGGACCCGGACCCGGTTGGCCTATGGCTGCTCTGGCCTCCGCCTCGACATCCCGCATTAGGTCTTGGAGTCTCATGCTGGCCATTCTCTTCTTCGGAGGGAAACCACACCCGTTCAACCGGTAAGCGTTCTGGTAGAGCTGGTGAAGAAGGTCTGTGACACTCCCATTTCCTCTGGGCTTTTGTAGTCCAATCGTGGGAAAAGTCTTTGGGGTCCGCCCCCATGGTTGATTCGAGCAATCAGGGCGGACAAAGAGTTTGGCGCCTTTTGTCTTTAGCCCTCCCACGATGAGGGGGGGGTTGACTCACTCCTGGGCTTGCACGTGGCGGATTCTTGTGGCGGGAACGCCATCTTGGGCGCCATCTTGGCCCTCGGTGAAAAGGCGGGAAAGTTCTTTTAGGGACGAACAAAGTCCAAATTGTAGACAATAAAGTCATTTTTAAGCACATTATACCCGTTAGGGAACGGGCCTGCTCGTATCCTGTTCGTGACGCCATTTTCTGACTCACCGTGGTCAGGACTCCGGTTTAGACAGGCTGAAGCTCCTTCCTCCTTGTCACGGGTGGGCCGCGCCTGCCGGTAGTGGGGCCCGGTGGAGTGCAGATCAACAGTTGAAGACGTCTTGTAAGGAACAGATTAAAGGGGTTTAATTTATTCGTGACGCCACCTATGAGTATTTCGGTAATCGTTACCGACGCTGCGGAACCTCCGGGGGATGGACAGCAGCAAGATGGAACGCTCCCCACAGGCTGAGCGGCGATCCCCGGAGGCTGGAGCTGCTTAAGATGTTGTGCGGCAGCTGCGGTTACCTTGTAGTGCGGACTGACAGTTCATAAGGAAGCACGGACACAGAAAGTCTCTGCAACGGGTCTTTACTGTAACCAGCAGGCAGTACATGGTATACAGTTTACAGGTAGTAGACCGGGTGGACTCAGCAGTGATAGTGTCCCTCAGAGATCCGCAAGTGTTCCTCCATTCTAGCTAAGTGTTTCGCCATTGTCGCCCAGGAATACCAGATCGGGTACGGGGAGGCTGCTTCAATGCCCTATCCAAGTTGTACGTTGTGGATGTTTTGGGGAGCCTTGGATCCCTCGGTGGGTACACCGCTGGTTAGACGACTGGAAGTTGGCTGGTGGTGGGGTGCTCCTGTGAAGCTGCTCCTCCACGCTTCTGGTTCGCGTAGCAGAGGTGAACTGCTGCCAGCTTCGGTACCAGTGAACCGGCTGTGAGTTTTGGGCACGGGGTCTTTTGGAACCCGTGGTAATGATGCCCGATCCCGGTTGTTGAGGCCTCAGGTGCTGACACCCGACGGTGACGGCCCGGGGGCTGCTTGGGGTGCGGAGCCCCCACTCCTACTTCAAGTTCTAGACTGCTCAGGTCAAGTTCTAGACTCCTTCTTTTTTGACTAAGAGTCAGCTCTCCTACAGACTTCCCTAGCACTCCGCCCACCAGGACCCTGGATTGGTCCTCTGTTCTAGGTGATGCATGCAGGGTTGGATCTCAAAGTTAACTAGGTCACTGCTGTGTCAGAGAATATTGCGGCTGCATTTATGGCTGCAATACCCTCTTGTGACGCACTCGTTGCGGTGCGCCACACCTCTTTATGTCTCTCTGCCTCTTTTCATCTCTGCTCCTTCCCCCCCCCTTCGTCTCTCTGCAACCCTTCAGTCTTTCTGGTCCCCCTTATGTCTCTCTGCCCCTCTTCAGTCTGTCTGCTGCCTCCTTTCGTGTCTGTGCTCCCCCTTCCTTGTCTCTGCTCCCCCTTCAGTGTCTCTACTAGTCCTTCAGTGTTTCTGGTCTCTCCTTCAGTCTTTCTCGTCCCCCCTTGTTTCTCTGCCTCCTCCGTCCCCCTTATGTTTCTCTGCTCCTGTTTAGTATTTCTGGTGCCCCCCTTTTGTCTCTATGTCCCCCCTTCATCTCTCTGCCCCCTTCATTGTTTCTAGTCCCCCTTATGTGTCAATGCTCCCCTTCAGTATTTCTGCTCCCTCCTATGTGTCTCATCCCCACTTGTGTATGTGGTCTTCCCCCCTTATGTCTCAATATCCCCCCCTTCATCTCTGTGTCCCCCTTCCCTTCATCTCTTTGCCCCCCTTCAGTGTTTATAGTCTCCCTTATGTCTCTGAGCTCGCCTTTCTTCTCTGCTGCCCCCTTTCATGTCTCTCTGCCCCCCTTCAGTTTTTGTGGTCCCCCCTTAGGCTTCTTTGCCCCCACTTCAGAGTCCCTGCCCCCTTTCAGTCTTATTGCTCACCCCTTATGCTTCTCTGCCCCCCCTTCAGTGTTTCTGGTTGCCCTTGTTTCTTTGCCTCCCTCTTCAGTGTTTCTGGTCCTCCTTATGTGTCTCTGCTGCTCTTGAGTATGTCTGTTCCCCCTTGATTTCTCTGTCCCCCTTTCCTCTCTGCCCCCCCCCTTTATCTCTATGTTCCCCCTTCTTATGTTTCTGGCCCCCTTCAGTATTTCTGGTCCCCCCTTATGTATTTCTGCCCCCCCTTTCGAGTCTATGTTACCCCCTTCATCTCTCTGCCCCCTTCAATCTTTCTGGTCCCCCCTTATGTCTCTCTGCCCCCTTTCAGAGTCCCTGCCCCCCTTTAGTCATTCTGGTCACCCCTTGTCTGTCTGGCCCTCCTTCTGTCTTTCTGGACCCCTCTATGTCTCTCTGCCCCACTTCGCTCTTTGCTCCCTCTCTTTCATCTTTCTGCACCCCCCTTCCATCTCTCTGCCCCCCTTGAATGGTTCTGGTCCCCTCTTATGTCTCTCTGACCCCCTTGAGTCATTGTGGTCACCCCTTGTCTCTGTGCCCTCCCTCCTTCAGAGTTTCTGGACCCCTTTATGTCTGTCTACTGCACTTCCCTCTCAGCACACCCTCTTTAGTGTTTCTGCACCCCTCTTCTCTGTCCCAAGTTTTTGTGGTCCCCTCTTATGTGTCTCTGTTTCCCCTTTAGTCTTTCAGCTCCCCTTCTGCCTCTCTGCCTTCCCTTATCTCCTTCCCAGCTGTGACAGCTCCATGTCATAGCTGGGAAGCAGTGTAGGGTAGAGGAGGCGGAGCTAGGGTGATGCACGGTCATGTGAATGATCACATGACTGTGACATCAGCAAAGGTCCTATCTGAATAGGTAAGTTGTCGGGGGTCTGCGGCCGGCGAAGGGGGGCGCAGGGGTCTACTGTGGGGGGAAAGCAGGCACCGGAGGGGGGGGTGTGAGGGTGTACTGCGGTGGTATGTGGGCGGGGGGGTGTATTGCAGGGGCGTGCTGGTGCTGGAGTGGAGGTGCGGGGGTGTGTGGGCACGGGAGCCTGCAGCTAGCCACCGGCAGCCTGCGCCATGTTAGCATACCTATCAGTTGGGTGTGCTAATATGGCAGCGCTTCTGGGACGGCGCAGTGCATACTTGCCTAAGCCAGCTTCAGTCCGGTCTGGATTTGACGTCATTTTGAGCAGAAACGGAAGGAAGCTGGCTTAGGCAAATATTATATATATATATATATATATATATATATATATATATATATATATATATATACAGCCAGTATGTTTAAAGGGGGCCCACTGAGACTCTTTCGCCCAGGCCCAGGGCCCACAAAAACCTGAAGCCGGCTTTGTCCACCTGGATGTCCAATAGTAGTCATGGCAATAAATAGTTAATAACCTATATAACTCTTATTAAGTCATTCAGAAATCTTCCAGTGTACAAACAGCATGTTATGTTGATATAAACCTTTGCTCCTATTCTTCTCCTTCTTCCTCCCCTCCTCCGGGATTCCTCTGTCTCAGATTCTATATAATGTTTTGAGTTAGATGCAGCAGTGTGGAAGCTCTTATCAAGATTTTACCGTATGACTGTACTAATTCAAGACTGAATTGAAATGCTAACTAACACAGTTCTATAAACTATATGAATGAATGTTCTCTTCAGAATAAAATGTAGATTCAGCATAATATGATGCAATCACCCCTAATAACACCCCTAAGTACCGTATATACTCGCGTATAAGCCGAGTTTTTCAGCCCAAAAATTGGGCTGAAAAGTACCCCCCTCGGCTTATACGCGAGTCAGTGCGGGGGCTGCTGTATACAGCGGTATACAGCAGCCCCCGCATCCCCAGTAATGCAGGGCCCCCCCCCTCATGCTCCGGTCACCTGTAAAGCAAGTTATACTTATCAGTGCCCGCTGCCGTCCGCGCCCGCCGCTGCCGACATGCAATCCTCCATCTTCATTCATCTTCTTCCTGCTCTGTGCGCGTCGCAGGCAGTGACGTCATTACCGGCGACGCGCACAGGAAACAGGAAGAAGATGCATGAAGACGGAGGATCGGGATGTTGGCAGCGGCGGGCGCGGACGGCAGCGGGCACTGATAAGTATAACTTGCTTTACAGGAGACCGGAGCATGAGGGGGGGGCCCTGCATTACTGAGGCTGCCTGTATACTACCACTGGGACTGCTGTATATAGGGGCCCTGCATTACTGGGGCTGCAATACCACTGGGGCTGCTGTATATAGGGGCTGCTGTATACACCACTGGGGCTGCAATACCACTGGGGCTGCTTATATAGGGGCTGCAATACCACTGGGGCTGCATACCACTGGCTGCTGTTATAGGGGCTGCAATACCACTGGGGTTGCTGTATATAGGGGCCCTGCATTACTGGGGCTGCAATACCACTGGGGCTGCTGTATATAGGGGCTGCAATACCACTGGGGCTGCTGTATATAGGGGCTGCAATACCACTGGGGCTGCAATACCACTGGGGCTGCTGTATATTGGGGCTGCTGTATACACCTCTGGGGCTGCATATACCTCTGGGGCTGCATATACCTCTGGGGCTGCTGTATACTACCACTGGGGCTGCTGCTGTATACTACCACTGGGGAGGCTGCTGTATACTACCACTGGGAGGCTGCTGTATAACTCACTGCTGGGGGTTGTATACCTGTGCTGGAGTCCACCCTCGGCTTATACGCGAGTCAATAGATTTTCCCAGGTTTTGGGGGCAAAAGTAGGGGGGTCGGCTTATACACGGGTCGGCTTATACACGAGTATATACGGTAATATTCCTTTAAGGAGCCATATAAAACTGCTAACCCCTCCTAAAATAAAGGTCTTTGTCATTAAGCTCTATTTGACTTGTTGTCAGCGTGGTTCTTACGGTGGCGTGCACCACTTAGACAAAGCATCAATTTGGCGGCAGACAATTAAGAGGACAGCCCACCCGAAAGGTGTGGAGGGCATCCATTAAAGTTGGCGCACTAGTGTGGGGCTAGGACGAGACGTCCAGGGGACAACAGCCACACCTGAACCTTCATTTCCAGGACGGACCATACACGAGGGGTAGACCTGTGATGCGACCCAGGGAAGGGTACTCAGGTCGCGGGCTCAGTGGAAGTCTGGGGATGTCACTGGTGGCTGCCCGAGGCTGTAGCCCTGGGGGTCAGTGGAAAAAAAAGGGAACTATTTACAGGGGATTATTTACAAGTTTGTCTTCATGATGTCACCTGCTGGGCTCCAGTCCTCCGGTGGTCGATGGTATGGCGGCTCGGATGGAATTGTCCCCGCAATCAAACAGTTTATAATGGTATCAGGCAGCAGAGTCGAAGCTTCACTTCTCCGGGTTACTTTACTTGAACAGCCTTTTCAAAAGTTCACAGTCCAACAGTTCATTAGGTGTTATACTGGCGAATACTTCAGGTTGCAGCTAGGATTTCTGGCCTGAGATGGAACCCTCCTTTATTATCCTTTCTTTTCCTTCTATTCTGCTCCCAGTGTGAAGCCTGATCTCCTGTAGATGATCTGACCCCCTGTTACTTCTACTTTCTTCGCCTCCCTTGTACCCGTCGGGTCAACCTTCTGTCTGGACTGCTTCTCCTTGCTAGTCCTGGCTTCCCTCTCATGGGATCTGTGGGAGTCAGGGCTGTATTTGTAATATCTCTGTTGTACGGATTCTCTATGAGTCTTAAAGAACTCACACGTGCGGGCTCCAGTACCCGGTTTCCTTCCTTTCGGGGCAAACTCTACTGCTACTCAATTCCCCTTACTAGAGTGAACTCTGCCTCTGAGTTCTTCTGCTCTCTTTCTTTCTTCTTTTGGGATCTATCCTAGGGCCTCTCAGCCGAGATGGCCCTCTCGGGTCCTCAGGCTAACTGCCTGGTCCTCCTCCGCTCTACCTCCTCCGACTCTCTCCAGTGTCTCACTCACTAGTTCCCCCTAGAGGCCACTATCTATCCCCTCCCAGGGTTCCCTCCCACCTACTGTCCTAGTGTGTGGGTGTCGGCTCCAGGGTTCCATCTTGTGACCATTGTCCCAACTGCAGTGGAGTACCACACCGCTTTTCTGGGTGCAGTACCCCTTCTGTGGCACCTACGTAGTGGGACGCCACACCTGCAGGCTACAAAGAGGTAAGAAAATGATTTAACTTGCCTAAGACCCTCCTGCGTCTCCATGCAGGGATGGAGGTAGCTGGCTGTCAGACTCGGACATAGATGACCGGATCTGAGAAGTCCTAGCCCTTGCAACCCGGTCCTGAGAATTCCTTAATTGTCTGCCTTATTTGTGCTCTTGCAACCCGGTCCTGAGAACTGAGAATTCCTTAATTATCTGATCTGTGTTTATGTCAGTGCTATCATTGCTGCAGTTTCAGTACAGAGAAAGGCACGGAGAGACGGGCTGAGTAGGGAGATTCTGTTTCCCTGGTTTTACGGCCCCTAATAAGGGTTGATGGTTTTCCGGCCCCTGATAAGGGCTGATGGTTTATTTCACTACTGGTTCCAGCCTCTGATACGGCTGATGGTATTCCCACCCCGCGTGCGCAAGCTAAGGACGGCGAGTGTAGTGTTAGTAGTCCTGGCTGCGGTGGTGGACGGGTAAGTAATTTACGTAAATTGATTATAGTGATGATATTGTTCCGTCTCTCTAAATGACGTACCCCTTATGCAGACAAGGTATAAAGCTAGCAATTACGCCCGCTGGCTGGATAACACTGGGGAACACAATTTTTTAGGAGTTAGGTCAGACAACTGTTCCTAATTAATTTTTGGATGCTGAATCCAGAAATGATCTCAGTTTTTCTCTATCACGTCAAGTTTTTGAACTATAGGATTTTTGTCTTCTCAAAAATATGTAAACTACTGTACCTAAAAAGTGTTTTTTTTTTTTAAATAGTACAAATATGAACAAAAAATGAAATATATAAGAAATAGGCATGACAAATATGTTTTTTAACACTACAAGTTGCCACGTAGCTCTATATGAGTCGAATTGTAATCAGATAACAAGTCTTATTACAGATATCAGTGCAATTGTGCATCTCTGGCAGGTAAGTTGTGGAGGAAAAACTTGACGTGCTAGAAAAAAACTGATTACATTTTTGGAATCAGCATGCCAAATTTAGTATGAATCAGCTCAAAAACCTAACTCAACAGAATTTTTTTTTCAAATTGTTCCCCAGTGTAATCAATCGTTTTACTGATGTGCCATATGCACATGAGGAAACTGGTTATATAGCAATCCCTGGCACTTCTCCAGTACTCAAGGTGTTCAGACAAAATATACATGCCCATCTAACGATAGTCAATCCGCAAGGGGTCTTGTTGCAAGAAGTATATGCAAGAAAGTTATATGACCCAGTTGTTGCCCCACTGAGGTGTAGAGGGGGCCGACATAGTTTGATGTTTTATCTGTTTTATCTGTTTGGTGACAACCATTCCAGTTCCAGTCTTCAGACTGACTCTGACTGACTGACTCCAGTGACGCAACCAGTTCCATTCCTCTGACTAACTGCCTACCTAACATCACTGACTAGTTTCCATAATGTGCACACAGAGTAAGCAAGGTTTGAAGCTTGCTATTTCTGCTGACTTGGTTACAGACCAATTTCACCTCTCTTCCTCCCCCAAGGTTTAGAGTGTTCAGGAAAAACATTCATGCCCGGCTCACTGAAGGTATCCCAGTTGACTCCCCTTTATACAACCCTGCTGACAGTGGTGACCTTGAGGGGTGGGCAGCCATAGCCAAGATAGAAGCATAGAGACTTGGGTTTAAGCTATAACATGGGTGTTAATCAGTCAAAGCCTCAGCAAGTTACCCCCAAAAGACCTGGTGGCAGAGAGGAAAGGGAAGAAGTATGTGAAAAAGGGAAGAAGTATGTGAAAAATATGAAGGTCCTCTTAATGTTAGTGGGATCCACAACCCATGCAGGACGCTTAGATGAGAAGGAGTGGAAGGAAGTGATAACAAGTAAGAGAGGGCTTTTGAAGAATGCCAAGGTTTTGGAAGATGCAGAAGCATGGTATAAGAATGCTCAGGATACGAGGAAGTTATTGTGGATTGAACATCGTGACCCTGCTACTGGTGAACGTATACGTCACCACCTGACAAGATGGCACTGGCAGAAGCTGCTGCACCCATGCCTATGCTGACACATTCCAGATATCCACACAGACCCACCACCCTGTGTCCAGTTCTCAATATGGATGGCACACCTTACATGCCAGCAACAGTATCCGGAATATACGTGAACAGCGACGGGGTTGAAACAGGAGATGGAGAGGAGGAGGCTGCCGAAGAAGAATACCAGATGGCATGGGACAGGAGAATTTCTCAGTTGGGCCTGGAGCTAGGCCAAAAATTCCACAGTATCTCTCCCCAGCCTCAGTGGATCCCGTCTCATCACTAGGAAATCATAGAGGCATGCCTTTAATGAAGACAGAACTGTCACAATTGGGAGCAGCAGGTGGAGACGAGCAGACGCATCACCGGCTACTGTCTACTTGCCCGACTCAGTACATTCTCCAGGATAGGGGAGGTGGGAGACAGACTTTATCAATGTACGGGGTACGCAGGCCACAACAGGCAGCTCTCTACGCATGGCTCAGATCAATCACACCGATTGGCACAGTATGAAGACACTCCACAGCATGTTTACCATCCTAGGCGAGGCACATATGTCTCCTGGAAGCCTCAGGAAGCTGCCACATTGGTGAACATCTTACCGGACCCTGACAAGCAACCTATGCCCTTTCATCGGAAGATGAGCCAGATTCAGAAGACTCACGCTGCCTCATGGGAAGATTTTATGGGATTGTCATCTACCTGCGCCACGAGCGCCCGTCCTCCAGAGAGTCCGGAAATCTACAAAGAGCCCATGATCCCAATGTGAAACTAAATGGGGTTAAAGTACCTGCTGGGCGGAGAATTGAAAATGGGGTGAACGGCCACAGAATGGACATGACTCTGGCTGAACTGCAGGAGATGGCGGCGAGACAACAGCAGCAGATCGAGGCCCAGCAGCTAATGCTGGCTACAAAGGAGCATCGCTTGAAGTACCTGAAGCAGCAGGACCAGCGTCAGCAGCAGCAGGCCAGTGAGCAGGAAAAGCTGAAACGTCTGTGGGAGATTGCAGAAAATCAGGAGGCAAAGCTGAAGAAAGTGCGGGCCCTGAAGGGCCACGTGGAGCAGAAGAGGCTCAGCAATGGCAGGCTAGTTAAGGAAATCGAACAGATGAATAACATGTTCCAACAGAAGCAGAAAGAACTGATGGTGGCCGTGACCAAAGTGGAAGAAATGAGTCGCCAACTGGAAATGCTGAAGAACGGACGTATCGAGGGCTATCACGACAACCAGTCTGCTGTTGCTGAACTCGACCATCTCTACAAATAGCTTCAGTTGAGGAACAAGCTGAATCAGGAGCAAAATGCCAAACTGCAGCAGCTGCGGGAGAGCCTGAACAAGCACAACTCCGAGGTGGCCGCTATGGACAAGCGTGTCAACGAGTTGTGGGACCGGCTCTGGAAGAAGAAGGTGGCTCTGTAGAAAAAGGAGAAAGTGTAGGATGTTTTACTACCGGCTGAATCAGATGTTCACAGATCTGGGATTTGATCACCATGAGAAGTCCCATAGCCAGATATGGATACAAGCCTTCATCCAAGGTCTTCTTGAACCCGTACAGTAGCAGGTCCACATGACAAGACCTGAATACAGATGATTGGACCCAGATATTATATTTCAGGTGGCAAGGGGCATAGAAATGAACATGCCTTCAAAACATCCCCGGAACCGTAATGTTATGGTGTCGCAGAACCCAGGAAACAGGGGAGGACCAAGAAGTGGAGTCACCTGTTACAATTGTGGGAAGATAGGCCACATAAGGAGGAAATGCAGAGTCTAGAGCACCATTGCAGGAACAGCTGACACAGGATTTAACCTCCACCCAGCTATAGGACATAGGAAAGTCAGATCCACCAACTTACAATATGCTCTGCAAAGCCAACAGATAAGCTTGCGGCCCGACTCCTACTGTATGTATGGAGGTAGAAGGAAGATCCATCCCCTTCCCCTTCTTAGTGGATACCGGTGCAGCCAGAAGCGTGATAAGATTTGCTGACTTACCTGACTCAGACTGCCTCACATCCCGACCAAGTCACCATGCAACACCCCACTGTTTCCAGTCAAGAAGAAAACACCAAAATGACAACCTCCCAAGTTTCGCATGGTGCAAGATCTACGGGCACTGAATGAAGCCACAGTCTTGGATACTCCGATTGTGCCCAACCCCCACACACACACGTGGATTCTACACGCTGAAGGATGCCATCATATGCTCTCCTGCCCTTGGACTCCCCGACTACAAGAAACCCTTCTGCCTGTTTGTGATGGAGAAGAAAGGACATGCCACTGGAGTCCTAACATAGTTCCATGGGGGAAGACAGCGCCCACTGGGATACTACTCTGCCAGACTGGACCCAGTTGCCTTCATGCATGAGAGCTGTCTTTGCAACCCACCTACTGCTGGATAAGACTGCTGATGTTATTTTGGGCCAATGTCTGAACGTGAAGGCTCCACATAATATCACTGCCATTCTGGCCCAGACCCAACCTAAACATCTCTCTGCTGCACGCCACCTACGGCTACAATGTTCCCTTCTACTCCCAGACAACGTGACAATCTCCAGGTGTGATGTCCTGAACCCTGCAACTCTCCTCCCTCTTCCAAGGGGAGAATGTGACGTCTCTGACACTTCGGTGGAAGATGCAAAAAATAGTAATAGCGGTCTGATTAGGAGCGCTCTAAGAATCAAGCAGACATGTAAGATGTTTTAATAAATGGCAAACCTTTTATTAATTTCTTAGCTCCCCTCACAGCTCCACTACGTGTTTCAACTTTATAAAACAGTCTTCATCAGGTGTTGTAAGGGGTACACTGGACATTGGCATTATATAGATAGCAGTTACTCATGATTGGTCTTTTGTTAAACAATGCATTGCTTCCAACTGGCTGGTTCACAATTATTCAATTAACCCTTCCTTTATCCAACAAAGAACAATCTCCTATTCACCTCCACTGCAGAGCCGCACATCAGATATACGGCACGTCCGCACCACGAACGCGACATGTTGCATTTCTGGTGCGGACGAGACTGTGTGATTTGTGCGCAGGCATTCGCCTGCGCACAGATCACATGTAGCAGTGAATGGGTGCGCACGGTCATGTGCAGTCAAGCGCAGCACTGTGCGTTCCCATTATAAAGATAGGGGCTTGCGGTGCTGCTGTCACATTGCGGATCCCCTCCGCAGAACGCTGCGGAGGGGTCCGCAATTGTGAAGGTAGCCTTACATGTCTGCTTGATCCTTAGAGCACTCCTAATCAGACCGCCATTACTATTTTTTGCATGAAAACTACTCCCTTTGTGAGGGACTGGCGGCTGGAGCAGCTCAGGAACAGCACAATCGATCTGCCTTGAGGACCTGGCGTTTCCCTGGCAACCCACAACAAAGAGCGGTGACACAAATTCGGTTTCAGGGTCACGTGACCGGATTGCTCCTGTTCTGAGGACCAGGAGAGTGGAGAGGCAGTGCACACATTGCCGGTGGCAGAGGCTGATAAACCGGGTTCTGCAGGACTTGCACAACCCGATAATGTGAGTGGCCACCTACCCACGCCGTTTTTAATAAGGGGATCCTACACATTTGCGCCTCTTTTCCTTTTTGTTTTGCACTTCGGTGGAAGAGGAAGCCGACTTTGAAATGGCTCAACACGACTGTCTGGTGCTTATGAGACAAGAAACCTCCGGATTTGACACAGTCACAGATACACTGCTGGAAGACCCAGATTTGACTCTCTTTGTGGATGGATCAAAATTTGCGGACCAAGAAGGATGGTTTCACACGGGTATGGTGGTGGTCACAGAAGATACTGTGTTGATGGCCAAACCACTACCCGCGTCCATGTCTACACAGTAAGCAGAATTGGCTGCATTGACCGAAGGTTGCAAGATGCCAGCCCAGAAGAAAGCAAACATTTATACCGATTCCTGCTATGGATTTGGCATCTGCCATGACTACGAGCCTATCTGGAGGGCGAGAGACTTCATTACAGCCAATGGAACTCCAATACGCCACTATAGAGCGGTGAAGGAATTGCTAGAGTTCTTGCTGATGCCAGAAAGAGTCGCGGTACTTAAGGTAAAGGCACACACTGGAGGGACCTCAAGAGAAGCCGTGACGAATGACTTGGGTGACAGGGAGGCTAAGGAAGCAGCATTGAAGACACTCATCACAGAACCCTCCAACTTGTATCTCTTGACAGACTCAGGACAAGAAGAAGACTCAGGACAAGAAGAAGATTCGGACAAGAAGAAGACGGATGAACAATCCTGGGAGAACATGGTCCTGACCCTGCAGAAGCAAGCATCCAATGAAGAGAAAGAAAAATGGATCCAAGATGGAGCTGTTCATTATGAGAAGCATCTGATACTACTGAAAGGAAGACCATGCCTCCCACGAGCCCTCTACCCAATGATTGCCAGATGGGCCCACCCAACAATCAAAAATGAAGATGCACACTCTTGTGAGACAGTACTACCACGCACTTGGTTTTTCAACAATGGCAGCAAATTACACCAGAGGATGCCTGGTCTGTGCCCGATGTAACCCAGGAAAAACAGAGAAAACTCCACAGAATTGTACACCTAGACCCTTCTACACCTTCCAACGCATACAGATTGACCACATTCAGATGCCATCCTCAGGAGGATTTGAATATGCACTGGTAATCATTGACATATTCTCTGGATGGCCAGAAGCTTTCCCTGTGAAGAACCAATCTGCTAAAACCACTGCAAAGAAACTCCTCTCAAAGATAGTGTGCAGATATGGGGTCCCAGAAACCATAGAGAGTGACCAAGGGCCAGCATTCACAGCCAATCTGACCAAAGATATATGGCAAGCCCTGGGGACAGAGTTAGCCCTTCATACTCCATATCATCCCAAAAATTCAGGAAGGGTCGAGAGAGGAAACAGGGTATTAAAGGAAAAAATGCTGAAAGCAGCTCAGCAAATGGGGAAGTCGTGGCATGAAAGTGTTCCCCTCGCATTGTTCAGTGTCAGACACACCCCAGCTAGTGCAACTAAGCCAAGTCCCTATGAAATTCTGTTTGGAAGTGCCCCCAGGCTAGGGTTGTATTTCCCCCAACAGTTGACCCTACAGTATGACAGTTTGACTAAGTTTGTTACCGAATTAACAAAGCATTTGACTATAATACATTCTCGAGTTTTTTCCTCTCTCCCAGATCCTCAAAACTTGGAGGGAACCCATTAGATCCAGCCAGGAGATTGGGTTCTCAT
The DNA here is from genome assembly GCA_033576535.1 of Allobates femoralis. Classification (NCBI taxonomy): domain Eukaryota; kingdom Metazoa; phylum Chordata; class Amphibia; order Anura; family Aromobatidae; genus Allobates; species Allobates femoralis. The sequence goes on along the minus strand of JARQOC010000005.1, from coordinate 361,951,702 downwards.
CAAATGATTCAGCAGACATGCTCTTGAGACCAGATACGATGGCCCCTTCCAAGTCCTGCTGGTCACCTCCACGGCTGTGAAGGTTGAAGGAAGGCCTACATGGATCCACACATCCCACTGCAAGAAGGCACCAGATCCAGAAGCCAAAAATGGTTGTTTTACTCCTTAATCCTGGTATACATACTCAGTATAAAGCAGAGGGGAGCAGATCACAAGAGGGTGGAAGGTCATGTAGAAGAGAATATGGGAGATCAAATGGGAGGTCATGTTAGTACCACAGCTACAAGGGTCACATATCAGTTTGACTTCTATACCATAGTAAACAGATGCACACAACACAAGATTTACAACAGCTATTGGCAATATGGGGGATATAGACCAGTCTAGGCAGAAGGACGCAAAGATAAATGGGGTAGAAGCCTGCCAGACCACATGATCCTGACCAAGGGTAGGTGGGTGCATAGCCAAAGCCCTAAAAGGACTCACAGACCTGTCAGAAGAATTAGCTCATAATTCTGGTGTTAAGGATCCATGGGACACTTGGTTTGGGTGGTGGGATGCATGGCAGAGAGCACTTATCAAACTAGGTATAATAATCCTTTGTGTTCTATTCATATTGGCTCTAATTTCATGCTGTGTAATACCTTGCATCAAGAAGATGATGTCTCACGTCATGAAGGAGACAGTGACAACAATGTATGCAGATCTCGGAGGCCCTGATGATGAAGGAGAAATATACGCCTGAGAATGATGCCGTTGCCATAAGATCCCTTGGAGAAATACGAGAACTTGAGACCCATCTTAGAAGATAGAGTAGGGACAGTTTAGGGTCTGGCTAAAGCCAACTGCAAAGGGATTCCGACATTACGGTTTGTCTCAATGTTGGTGAAGTCTCCTCCCGTTTCCTCTACCTTTTCCCCCTCCGCCGCCTAGGGCAAAGATTTAGGGTAAGATTTTGAATGTCTCCAAAGGGGGAATGTCATGGCAATAAATAGTTAATAACCTATATAACTCTAATAGAAGTCATTCAGAAATCTTCCAGTGTACTAACAGCATGTTATGTTAATATAAACCTTTGTTCCTATTCTTCTCCTTCTTCCTCCCCTCCTCCGGGATTCCTCTGTCTAAGATTCTATACAATGTTTTGAGTTAGATGTAGCAGTGGGGAAGCTCTTATCAAGATGTTCCCGTACCGACTGTACTAATCCAAGGCTGAATTGAAATGCTAACTAACACAGTTCTATAAACTATATGAATGAATGTTCTCTTCAGAATAAAATGTAGATTAAGCATAATATGATGCAATCACCCCTAGTAACACCCCTAAGTAATATCCCTTTAGGGAGCCGTATAAAACCGCTAACCCCTCCTAAAATAAAGGTCTTTGTCATTAAGCTCTACTTTGACTTGTTGTCAGCGTGGTTCTTACGGTGGCGTGCACACACTTAGACAAAGCATCAATTTGGCGGCAGACAATTAAGAGGTCAGCCCACCCGAAAGGTGTGGAGGGCATCCATTACAGTAGCATCTACAGATTCTATTCTCAACCCTTTATCCATTTTGACTCTGTATACCCACACCACACAATCATTCATTCTAGACACAGGTGCATTTCTTAAAAAATTGAAAGACATCAACACAATTCCACCAGACAGCATCTTGAGTACATGGGATTTCAACAGTTTATACACATCTATCGATCATGATAAAGGCATTGAGGCAGTCTCTCTCACCCTCCAAGAAGGAAACGTTTACACTAGGTCTCAAGAACTTTGCTTGGACCTACTGAACATAGTATTCCGTGAGAGCTTTTTTCTTTTTGAAGATGAGTTTTACGTACAAGTATGCGGAACTGCAATGGGGTTCAATGTAGCTCCAGCTTATGCCAACTTGTATATGGACCGATTTGAACGTAAATACATTTACCCTAATCTTCATTTTGGGAACATGCACTCTGGTATCAATACATAGATGATATTTTAAGTGTATGGCGTAGGGACGAAAACAGTCTAAGAATTCTACCACACAATCAACAGAGTCAGACCTGAACTTAAATTTACCCTCACTCATGACACCAATGAAATCACTATTCTTGACACGAAAGTGATTAAAAACCACCAGACTTTATGAACTACCAACATCTACACCAAACACACTGACTACAATAGCCTCCTCTTATACGACAGTTGCCATTCTAAGTCCACCAGAAATAGCCTCCCTCAGTCACAATTCAAGCGAGTGACAACGACCATTTCCAACCCCACAGTTAGAGAATCCAGATTACAAGAAATGTCCGACAAATTCAGACAACAAAATTACCCAACAAAGCTCCTTGAGACAGAAATGACCAGAGCATTGACAGAGAATGAAACCACAATAATCACCCCACATAAACCATCCAGACTACCTTTTGTACATGGTCATCACCCCTCTATGCAACTCGATTCGAAAACATTGGCCCCTACTAACTAAATCTTACCCCAATATCGATATTTTGAAATCCCAACCAATAATATGAATGAGACGACCACAGAATATTAGGGATACATTAATTAGGGCTGACCTTGGATCAGGTAAACAGAGCCTGACACGCACTTTAACTGGCCACAAAACGACTGGCATTTTCCCATGTTTGAGCTGCATGTGCTGCTCAAACGTGATAAAGGGCAATGAAGTGGTGCATCCATGTACTGGTAAATCTTATCCAATTAGGGACTTCTACACCTGTGAGTCAAATATTGTAGTCTACGTTATATGTCTGTGTGGGCTGCTATATGTGGGTGAAACTACCCAAGCCATCAGAGATCGGATCTCCAGCCATAAATCCACCATCAGATGTGAAAAAATGTGGTTACTCCTACCGGCTCATTTCAAAGAGGCTAGACACAACATATCTCAATTAAGATTCCAGGTCATTGAGAAAGTCCCCAGACCAAGGAGTGGCGGGAACCACATCTAATTAATCAAACCAAGAGAAACATACTGGATATAAACCCTGGGTACACTCAGCCCTAGGGGTTTAAGCCGTGAGATTGATTGGCTAATGTAATATGATATACTCTCCCCCAGGTCAATTGATATTGCTTATATCACACATGATCACGTCTATGCCAATAATCGAGATAGGCCCTAGAAATCTAGTGTTTAGTTAATTGTACCAGTTTATAAGATTTTGTTTCAGTTATTCTTCCCCCCTATTTTATCTTATTTTATTTTATTTGTGGTAACAGTTTTGACTACTACTTGTTTATTTACATGTTGATTTAATCTACTTTGTTTCTTCCATTATTACATGTTTTATTACTATATCTATGATTACCCTCTTCAAGCTCTTCTCTTCTACAAAGGGCCAAAACACTAACACAAACCACTTATTAAACATAATACTCAATCATGAGCCCTTAAGAGGAACCATTTATTATTTCACTAATCATAACTATGATATAGCTTACATGTAATAAGTAGTGATGAGCGAGCATGCTCGCCACTACTCGGTACTCGCACGAGTATCACTGTACTCGGGCTACTTGGCGAGCACCGAGTAATCTCGCGATACTCGTGCTGTGCTCGTGGTCGTCATCTCTGCATGATGGTGCTCTTTTGAGAGCCAGCCCACGTGCAGGGATTGGCTGGCAGACCACTGCAATGCCACAGCCCTGTTAGTTGTGGCATTGCAGTGATTGGCCGGCCTGCACAGCGTGACCGAGCCTTTATAAGACCCGGCCGCGCTGTGCTCTGCACACAGTAATCCAGACAGTGAGTGTAGGGACAGTGTCTGCTGCTGCTTAGGGACAGATTTGCGGCCCTCATAGGTAGATCCGGAGCAGGGCTGCAAACTGCTGCTGAGCTGACCACAACAGTCCTTCTCAGGACTAATCTCGGAGGATATAGGCAGGGTGATCCAGATCGGAGTCCAAGCTTTTCTGTGACCATTACAGTCACCAGACTGTTGTACTTACTAGCTTGATCCAGGTTAGGACATAGGGACTAAAATTCTCATCTCCTGTGACCATTAGAGTCACCAGACTGGTGTACGTACTACCTTGATACAGGTTAGAGACTAAAATCCTCATCTCCTGTGACCATTAGAGTCACCAGACTGGTGTACGTACTACCTTGATACAGGTTAGCGACTAAAATCCTAATCTGTGACCATTAGAATCACCAGACTGGTGTACGTACTACCTTGATACAGGTTAGGGACTAAAATCCTCATCTCCTGTGACCATTAGAGTCACCAGACTGGTGTACGTACTACCTTGATACAGGTTACGGACTAAAATCCTAATCTGTGACCATTAGAATCACCGGACTGGTGTACGTACTACCTTGATACAGGTTAGGAACTAAAATCCTCATCTCCTGTGACCATTAGAGTCACCAGACTGGTGTACGTAGTACCTTGACACAGGTTAGGGACTAAAATCCTAATCTGTGACCATTAGAATCACCAGACTGGTGTACATACTACCTTGATACAGGTTAGGGACTAAAATCCTCATCTCCTGTGACCATTAGAGTCACCAGACTGGTGTACGTACTACCTTGATACAGGTTAGGGACTAAAATCCTCATCTCCTGTGACCATTAGAGTCACCAGACTGGTGTACTTAATACCTTGATACAGGATAGGGCCTAAAATCCTAATCTCCTGTGATCTGAACAGTCACCAGACTGGTGTACGTCATACCTTGATACAGGTTAGGGACTAAAATCCGAATCTCCTGTGATCTGAGCAGTCACCAGACTGGTGTACGTCATACCTTGATACAGGTTAGGGCCTAAAATCCTAATCTCCTGTGACCATTGCATTCACCAGACTGGTGTACTTAATACCTTGATACAGGTTAGGGCCTAAAATCCTAATCTCCTGTGATCTGAACAGTCACCAGACTTGTGTACGTCATACCTTGATACAGGTTAAATCCTAAAATCCTAATCTCCTGTGACCATTACAGTCACCAGACTGGTGTACGTACTACCTTGATACAGGTTAGGGACTAAAATCCTACTCTCCTGTGACCATTGCATTCACCAAACTGGTGTACTTAATACCTTGATACAGGTTAGGGACTAAAATCCTAATCTCCTGTGACCATTGCATTCACCAGACTGGTGTACTTAATACCTTGATACAGGTTAGGGCCTAAAATCCTAATCTCCTGTGATCTGAACAGTCACCAGACTGGTGTACGTCATACCTTGATACAGGTTAAGGACTAAAATCCGAATCTCCTGTGATCTGAGCAGTCACCAGACTGGTGTACGTCATACCTTGATACAGGTTAGGGACTAAAATTCGAATCTCCTGTGACCTCTACAGTCACCAGACAGTTGTCGCTCTATACAGGCAAAATGCGCAAGGGCGTTGGCAAGGGCGTTGGCAAGGAACAAGGAAGTGGACGTGATGGTGGTGCAGGCAGAGGCCGAGGTCGTGTGCAAGCTCTAATTTCGCAACAACAAAGGGCCACATCTCCTCCCTCGCACGTCCTGTCCCAAATTCTTGGGGCCCCAGCAGTACACCGCTGTTGAACCAAGACCAGTGTCAACAGGTTGTTACTTGGATAGCGGATAATGCTTCAAGTCAGATGGGCACCTCCACAAACACCCTGTCTTCCACACGGTCAAGTGTCAGTAGCCGTGATACTGCACCGCACATTTCCCAACCTGATCCTCCTTCCTACCACCAGGCCGAGTACACGTCCACGGACATTACTGATCCCACACTAGGACACTCGGAAGAGCTGTTCACGTATCCATTCGCAGAATCTGGCCTGTCGCCACCTCCTCTTGAAGTGGGTGATGAGGAGATGGTATGTACAGATGCCCAAATATTTGAGCAGCCACGTTCTCACGAACGGAACGTTGGCAAAGTGTCTCAACAAGGGGTGGACGATGATGACACACAATTGCCAGGAAGTCAGGAGGAGGATCAGGGTGCGGAAGAGGAAGACGACGTGGTGGATGATCCAGTAGCTGACCCAACATGGCAGGAGGATATGCAGAGCGAGGACAGCAGTGCACAGGGGGAGGGAGGCGTAGCATCCCAACAGACAGTACGAAGCAGGGTCGCGTCCGCAGGCAGAAGGCAGGCAACCGTTCCCCGGAACAACAACACGACTCAAGGTGCCTGTGCAAATGTTCGGTCTTCCCGAGTCTGGGAGTTTTTTAAGTTGGCTCCAGAAGACTCTAAAAAGGCCATTTGCCACACCTGCCATGCCAGTATCAGCAGGGGTACGAAAACTAGCAGCCTGACCACCACCAGCATGATCAGGCACATGTCAGCCAAGCACCCGACTTTGTGGGAAGTACAACAGAGTCGAGGAGCGGTGCTTGCTGATGTCACTGCTACGTCTTCGCCTGTTGTGCGTGCTGTTAAGAGTCTGGCGCACATGGCTGACTTTATGGTAAGCTGCCTGGCTCGTGACCCTCGCGTTCAGAACATCTTGGCCGACAATCAGTACTGGTTGGCAACAGTTAGACCCACGCTACAAGGGGAACTTTATGTCTCTCATTCCTGAGGCGGAGAGGTCAGCCAAAATGCAGCAGTTCCACAGGGCCATAGTCACGGAAGTAGGCAAATCATTCCCCTCACAAAACGCTAGCGGCATAGGTCAGGATTCGGTGGACAACCAAGGCGTACGGCTGAGAGGGGCACAAGTCCAATCCGCCAGAGTAGGGGAACTGTCTTTACGATGTGGGACAGTTTTCTCAGCCCCTCACGTACCACAGCCCCTGAGGTGCGGGGTAGTGCCACCAGAAATGCTAAGTTTGGCCAGATGCTGAAGGAGTACCTTGCAGATCGACCAACTGTACTGCGAGATTCCTCTGTCCTTTCAATTATTGGGTCTCCAAGCTGGACACGTGGCATGAATTGGCTCTCTACGCCTTGAAAGTCCTGGCCTGCCCTGCCGCTAGCGTTTTATCAGAGCGTGTTTTCAGTGCTGCAGGTGGAATCATTACTGATAAACGCACCCGCCTGTCAACTGAAAATGCTGACAGGCTGACTCTGATCAAGATGAACAAGGGTTGGATTGGCCAGACTTCACCACACCACCAGCAAATGACAACTGAATTAAAATTTTGTTATGTGAATTTGCCATGTACCTCCACTCACCCATGGGTACACACTTCAGGACTTTGGCTAATCGCTGGACTGCTCCTCCTTCTCCTCATGTGCCACCATGATGACCGTTACAATAGTTAGGCTGTTGTTTGAGGTATACCCGCAGTGGTAAATTTTTTCGCCCATTCTTTTAGAATGGGCATTACAACGACAGGAGACCCGCTCCTTTTCAATGGGAAAAATGTTTTGAGGCCCTCCTGCACGTCTCTATCCAGGGACAATGTGGAGCCTCCCAATTTTTGGCTGCCCTGCCAAAGGGCAATACTACAATACACCCACTTGAGGTTTACAGGCCCTCCTGCATGTCTGTATCCAGGGTCATTGTTGAACCTCCAATTTTTAGCTGCCCTGCCAAAGGGCAATACTACAATACACCCACTTGAGGTTTACAGGCCCTCCTGCATGTCTGTATGCATGGGTCATTGTTGAACCTCCCAATTTTTGGCTGCCCTGCCAAAGGGCAATACTACAATACACCCACTTGAGGTTTACAGGCCCTCCTGCATGTCTGTATCCAGGGTCATTGTTGAACCTCCCAATTTTTGACTGCCCTGCCAAAGGCCTATACTACAATACACCCACTTGAGGTTTACAGGCCCTCTTGCATGTCTGTATCCAGGGGCATTGTTGAACCTCCCAATTTTTGGCTGCCCTGCCAAAGGGCAATACTACAATACACCCACTTGAGGTTTACAGGCCCTCCTACATGTCTGTATCCAGGGGCATTGTTGAACCTCCCAATTTTTGGCTGCCCTGCCAAAAGGCAATACTACAATACACCCACTTGAGGTTTACAGGCCCTCCAGCATGTCTCTATCCAGGGTCATTGTTGAAACTCCCAATTTTTGGCTGCCCTGCCAATGGGCAATACTACAATACACCCACTTAAGGTTTACAGGCCCTTCTGCATGTCTGTATCCAGGGGCATTGTTGAACCTCCCAATTTTTGGCTGCCCTGCCAAAGGCCTATACTACAATACACCCACTTGAGGGTTACAGGCCCTACTACATGTCTGTATGCATGGTTCATTGTTAAACCTCCCAATTTTTGGCTGCCCTGCCAAAGGGCAATACTACAATACACCCACTTGAGGTTTACAGGCCCTCCTGCATGTCTGTATCGAGGGTCATTGTTGAACCTCCCAATTTTTGGCTGCCCTGCCAAAGGCCTATACTACAATACACCCACTTGAGGTTTACAGGCCCTCCTGCATGTCTGTATCCAGGGTCATTGTTGAACCTCCCAATTTTTGGCTGTCCTGCCAAAGGTCAATACTACAATACACCCACTTGAGGGTTACAGGCCCTACTACATGTCTGTATGCATGGGTCATTGTTGAACCTCCCAATTTTTGGCTGCCCTGGCCAAAGGGCTATACTACTATACACCCACTTCAGGTTTACAGGCCCTCATGCACGTCTCTATCCAGGGGCATTGGTGAACCTCCAAATTTTGGACTGCCCTGGCAAAGGAAAATACTACAATAGACCCAGTTCCTCAAAATGGGCACATTATTTTAAGACAGGGCTTCATGTACGCCACTTCTCGGTGACATCGGAGTGCCGCACAATGTTTTCACGTAAAATCTTTCATGTAATCACAAAAAGTAACATACACCAGCTGTATCTCACTATTGGGTATGTGCCCTTAACATTTCCACCCTAAATATTCATTTTGGTATCATTTTGGAAGGTTTTCTGGTGACTCCTAAAATTGGCGTGAAACTCGGACAAGATTGTTCACAGCTGTGACTTTTGAGTGAGAAATGCTTCCAGGGGTCTTCCCCATGGTGTTGCCATGTCATTTCAGCACTCTTCTGAGACTTTTGTGACATTTTTAGGGTTTTTCCATGCTGCCGGCAGTCATTTCATAAAAATACTCATGTCTCCCATAGGATAACATTGGGCTCGGTACTCGGGCCGAGTACACGAGTATCTCGGGATGCTCGGCCCGAGCTTCGAGCATTTTAGTACTCGCTCATCACTAGTAATAAGGAATCCACTACACAAACTGCACCATTATCCATAAACATTCCCTGTGTCTCCACACTGTAACTTCTTATACATCCTGGACATACCAAAGGGTTAATATGTAAAAAATCAGGCCCCAATCCTGCCTGTATACATCATAAACTCCTCCTACAACTGCCATGGCAACACTGCTAAACAAGCGCTGCTCACGGCCGAGACCGCGGCCACATCAGCACGATGCTCGCATTAGCAAATGTTCGGGTGGCCATCATCACTTCCGGTCACATGACTGGCTGGCGCTTTGAATAGAAGGGCCGACCGATGCCTCAGCGTCACTCCATGCTCAGACACTGAGGTGTGAGCACCCACTATTGTGCCACCAACGTATGTACAAGGCAAAGGAACTACAAAATAAGTACCTGTTTGCCTCTAAACTATGCACTAAATGCTATTTCGGCATTATAGTCTTCACGGTGCGAAAGCTCCACAAGTGAACCGCCTCCATCCCACAAGTGACCATTAAGAATCAGTGATACTACAAAACCCTGATAACAATTTAACCATAGGTGGTAACTACTTGATACTATTAAGCACTTATTGAGCACTGTCACAAACTGCATGCTTAGTGGACGTGACAACTTCTTTTCAAAGACCATATTCTTAGTTGTAGTAGATCAGTGGATCCTCACAAAATAGGACACTATCTTATGTAAGACAGCTACCACTAATGTAATCCTATACTAAATTCTCTCCAAATCCTAAATAATTACACCAATGCAACTGCAATGGTTTACTTACTAAGATGTTTTTAAACAATACTTTCTCCTGCTTCCAACTTACCAGTGCTCATAACATCTTTATCATTTTCGAGGGTTACTTTTTCCACTTGATGGTACACTACCCAACCTACAGGGGCATAACTGCTTTACCTTGATGTAAAACCATTCAGGGTACGTTAAGGTACCATCACACGCGGCAATATCGCTGGCCATTTCATTGGCAATTCCATAATTCGGCGATGTGGCAACCACATCGCCTGTGCGTAGTGGCGTGAGACAGGGCGATTTAACGGTGAGAAATCGCTGGTGGAGTGTCACCTGATCGCCCTGCAGTGAAATCAGGCGATAACCACCAGGCAATTTCTGCGCATCATGGTGTGTTACTGGGCGATAGCGATATAGAAAGCGAGCTCAGACCATCTGGAAGCAATTCCAGAGGCGTGCCTGAGCGTTCTGTTTGTCGCGCCCCGTGGGTCGCGATTGGTGGCAGCTCCTTTTGGCTGGCCATAGCTAAGGCGCCATATTTGATGATCTTTGCGTTCTTCACCAGACTCATCTTCTTCTTCTTCACAAGTGTGTTGAAAGGCAAAGTACGAGCGTCATGGAGTACTGTATCATAGTGATACTGCGTGTATGCTGATTGGCCGTCCTTAAGAAATGTTAAAAGGCCGAAAATGTACATTGGTGTAATATATATGTGTACTAAGCCAAGTGCTATTGCTGATGGCTGAAATGTGTAAAGCAACATGTTCACCATACAGAAATCACAAAGCATATGTTACCAGAAAGGAAATAGTAATGCATGTATGTCCTCCATTTGCCACGCACGTCCATCACCCTGCGGCTCCTTCTTCATGTATTGAGGTGACGTTATGGCGTCCCAGAAAAGCACACAACTCTGTTGCACTTTAACTTGTGCAGTCCCTCAAGTGCAGTCCCCCAGCATGCCCAATGACTTCATGTCGTAGTGTCACGTTGGGCACTGCCTTCCAGGTGCTTTCCCTTCCTCTGCAGAGGTAGCGATAGCGTCAGGACAGAGATCTGAAGCATGGGGCGAGCCAGAGCTGCTAATTGTGTTCAACATCTTGGACAGCTGGGATTATTGGTGCCACCAGCACCAACAGCACCCAAGTCTCCACAAGCAGGCCATCCTGCGTAAAGTGAAGAGGTCCCTGCTGAGGAGACTGGATGTGGAGTGTACCACCCAGCAGATACAGAACAAGGTGACGGACCTTAAATACAAGTGTCCAGGGCGCATTGACACCATCCGGGCACAGATTACGAGGCTGCGTGGTGAGTACTTGTGATACACACATACCTCATTCAAACAACAAACAAGGCTTTAGCAACACATGGAAGTGTAGCCTGTCAGATAGGTACCCTGATCACCTGATGTTGAGGCTTCATCCCTCTGCATCTGCAGGGTCTACAATATGCAACATGAAAGTGCAGACTACATTACTATGTGTTGCCATTGTTGATGTGAACATTGCCGGCATATCAGTATATCAATACACATAGCTGGATAATAAGGCTGAAGTTAACATGTACACATGTATTGCCCACCATGACACGTACAGTAAGTCTCAGCATGCTGTGTGACATATAGGCTGTCACACAATGTTGTTTGGATTTCCAAGATATCCATTATCCTGATTCTAAATGTATATTGCCACATGCCCACTACACCACCTTAGCCCTGTATGGTCATGTGCATCTGTACATTACTCTGTATGGATATAGATGTGTCAGTATAGTTAGTAACATTTGTCACACTGAGTTGTAATGGGCAATATCCCATCATGTAGCCCCTTCATCCACAGCATAGGTCTACAAACACAACATTAATGGACCAATTGTGTGTGTCAAAGTCTCAGTCATGACCAACACTATATTGGTGTGTTTACTGCATGGCCACAAAACAGTGGGTTTGGCCATGCCCATGTAGACATGAGATTAGCAGAATAAAAACAAGCGGTGTCAGAGGGTTGGAGCGCTAAAGAAACCACGGATTATTGATTATATTACCAATACTTTATTACACGAACAGCAGGGGTCCAGTAAGCCACAACGCGTTTTGACGCACAGTTGCGTCTTTCTCAAGTGGACCTGTGTTTTTTTGTTTTTTTGTTTTACATGTAGACATGAGCACAGTCAGCTCACATCACATCACTATGGGCCAAACAACAAGCATATACATGTTGATGGCAGTCATTACTGACGCACATACAAATGACATGTATGTTGGCATAGGTGTTGTGGATGGTGTACATGTGTTGATAATTGCAATATTCCATCTTACAGAGAATGCTGACAGCTCTGAAGGGCAGCCATCACCACCGGCAAAGCCACCACCCGCCAGACGTCCATCCCTGCCAGCAACACCATCTGGCAGCCTGCCGCCAACTTTTCCTGGAAGGGCTGCCTCAACACCTGCAGCCAGCTCTGCCTCTGGGACACCTCAGAGCCCCCCCTGCAGTTGCCAGCCCAGCCTCAGGGCCACACAGCCCAACCGCCACCCCACCTGGAAGGGCAACAAGAGGCCCAACGCCTGACCCAGGCCCCACACATTGGTGGCTGCACACACCATCACCTCCTGCCACCCCTCCACCCAACGTAGGCAGCCAAGTTTCCAGCCCTGTTGGTGAATGGTCCCCACAGGGTGAAAGTGAGCCTGTTGGAGTTGGCCCTGATGGTACCTGTCGACCATATGAAACAAGCTTGTTGAAATGTCCCCTGTGTGACCCGATGTTAATGCCTCCCTGTTTTTGTTGTATCTCTTTGGTTAATGCAGATGCCACAGCAGCTGTGCACATGTTGCCAGGGACGTCATCCACACCACCAGAACGGGAAGTTGCAGATGCTGTCCTGAATCGTAAGTTTGGTAACACAATCGCATAACATTGGTGAACACAGAATTCCATTATACTAATGTTGTATATTTACCCTACATGCCAACAAACCATCGAGGAGTTTGGTTGCTGTCCACAGTGAGGCGCAGACCAATCTCAATAGAATGTGGGCCATCATCCAACATCTCACTGGTGGGCAAGCTAGGGATCATCCTGGGGTTGTGCCAGAGGCCTAATGTTTTAAAATGTTTAGCATCCCCTTTTCACATCACCCTTGTGTGTTTAGGGTGTGGCATGTTGTCATTATTTGTTATAATTTGTGTTTAGTTGACATTTTAAATTTGTTCAACATGGCTGTGACTCCACGGTCACCATAGCAAATATGTTGGCTATTTGTACTTTTACCCAAAAAAACAAAACAAAAAAAAAAACTTGCTTTGAAAAGCAAAAAAAAAAAGGGGGTTTTGATTGACCTTGGCCTACCTTAACAAAAAGGCCAATAACAACAATCCCCCAAAAAAGGGATTTAAACAATAAAATTATTGTGCAAATCCCACTACTGTCTTTGGCCTTGTGACTATATATACAGGTGCTTGAGTATGGAGTTGAAACCTCTTTGCTAAGGCTACATCTTGATGACACAAACAAATTTGATTTAACACTACTCATCAGCATTGTATAGCAAACACCACAAGCATTTGGTGGGTGACATGTACACAATTGTTGAGTTATGTAGGTGATCAACCTTTACAACTACAACAAATGCATTGTGACACCTAGGGGACAAAGGGATGTAGTATATGTCCAAATATCTATGTGACCATGTAATCTTGGTTATGTGGGCTATACAAGTGACACACAGCCTTGCCATGTCTACATCACTATACATATCTACACATACATGAGACATCAAGTTCAAACATGATATTGTGCTCAAAATAATCAATTTATTTGAACCAAACATAAAAAAATACACACATAACCGTGTGAATAAATCATATAATAAAAGGTATGTGCAATCAAAAAACAAGATTCATTGGTAGCGTCTCTCCTCATGGGTGTAATCATCTACTGGTTCAGACGTGGGTTGAGGCCCCAAAATCCCCATATCCCCAACCACTCGACCAACTTGGGGGGGAGGTGGGGGTTGTCTGGGGCTCCTGGACAATTCTGGGCCCAGGCAATGGCGGCCGAGGACCATGTGACACTGACGCCTGGCCCCTGGGGATGACAAAATGGGCCTGGAGCATCAGTGCCTCATCCACGCCCGCCTCCAGGACCCGAATTATGATCCGCTCAGCAATCTTCTGCTCAGGTGCTGTCATCATGGACACCCGCTTATTCACTAGGTGCCCAAACCCAGTATTTGGCTGGTTTTCTGTGTGAACCAGCACCCGTTTTGCCCATGCTCCCAGCTCAGTATTGGGCGGTGTAAGTGCCCATCTTCGGGAGATTCCTGTCTGAGACTGTTAGCAGCGCGTTAATCAGCGTGATGTCCACAGTGAGCAACAGAGAATGGTCATTTATTGAGAATTAACAACATCCAGCTTACAACATGAGAGTAGGATCAATCTGGTTTCTGGAGAGGGAGAGAGAAATCTGCTGTGACCTTCAGCTTCAGTTCCACACTAGAATGTGCATGCTGGGAGCAGGAGGAGGGACATCCTGACTCTGAATGAGGACCCTTTTTTTTATATATAACTTTGTTGACATCTGAACAATATTCATGCAGACATAAAATCACATCATATTAAACAAACAATAGTTGTTGCAATACATACAGATCAATATGCATTAGGCCAACACCCCCACTCAACAACTATTTATTCTGTTAGTCCCATAGCGGTTCTCAATCCTTGGAACCTAGGTCGTGGCAATGGCTTGGTCAAAATGTCAGCTACCATCTTATCAGTCTCACAATAAACAAACTGAATTATGCCACGATTTATCAAATCACGTAGGTGATGATACCTGACGTCGATGTGCTTAGTTCTAGCACTGATCTTCTCACTGCATGCAAAGTTTAATGCATCCTTGGTTGTCCTCATATATCACCGTTGGCTGAGTTAACGGTTTACCAAGATCATCCATCAGTTGTCTTAGCCAAATGATCTCCTGACTTGCATAGGCTGCGGACACATACTCAGCTTCTGTGGATGACAAAGCAACAGATACTTGTTTTCTACTAGACCAGGAGATTGAACTTTCTCCAAGTTTAAATACGTATCCACTTGTGGATTTACGATCATGCAAATCACCAGCCCAATCGGCATCAGCATAGTCGGTGAGTTTTAGATTTCCTGCTGCAGACAATTTAAAATTTACCCCATGTGTCTCTTTTAAATATCGGAGAACTCTTTTAACGGCATTCCAGTCCTTTTGGCGCGGTTTCTCCACATATCTGCACGATATACCAACTGCTGTTGTAATATCTGGTCGAGTCATAGTCGATATGTATAGAAGTGCCCCCACTGCCTGTCGATATTTCTCATTGTTAGGCAACAGGTCATCTTCTTCCAGTTTCAGGTAGGATGATTCTATTGGTGTGGATTCCCCTTTGGCTTCTGTCATTCCAAACTGATTCAAAATTGAATAAATGTTTGCACTTTGATTTAGAAGAAAACTTCCATCTTCCTCTCTCTGGATATGGATTCCTAGATAATATGTTACATTTCCAAGGTCTTTTGTTTCAAAATGCTGGTTCAAAATTTCAGTAATTTTTCCAATTTCGGCTTCTTCTTGATGAACTACAATTACATCGTCCACATATAAGAGAATATACATCCACTTTCCATCTGTATATCTCGAATATAGGCATGGATCCACTTGACCTCTTTTAAATCCTTCTTCCAACAAGACTTTGTTCATTTTGGTGTTCCATGCTCTTGCTGATTGCTTAAGACCATAAAGAGATTTTTGTAGTTTGCAAACAAGATTCTGTTCACCTTTCTTTATATAACCTTCAGGTTGTGTCATGTATAAGTTCTCTTACCACAGCAGATTCTGGTCAGACGACCATTACACTCAGTGCTGTGTGCAGCTCTGCCCAGGTTATAACTGAAGGCATTATGAATGCAAGACACCAGCCCCAATCACTAGCAACCTCCTTTCACACAGAGGGAGTGACCACTGGTTGTCCTGCACACACAATGGGCTCCATATAGGGCGCAGTTCACACAGGCCTGCACAGTGTATGCCCAGCCTCTTACATTAGCCCCCATTTCAGTAGGCGGGCTGTTGTGGCATTCAACACCGCTACCTGCGCTGGAACAAACGCAACCATACGGCCCAGCTACACACAGCAACAAAAGAGTGCAAGAAAAAACCACAATGACAGAAAACTGAAATTGTGGAATTTAGTTAGTTTTTAACTGTATAAGTCCTCCTCAATGTCACCATTTAAAAATGCAGTCTTGGTATCCAAATGTCTGACAAACATCTTTTGTACAGCAGCTTCGACCATCAAGGCTCTAAATGTTGTCTGCTTGGCGACTGGGGAAAAAGTAGCATCATAGTCCTCGCCATATATTTGAGAATATCCCTTTGCGACCAACCTCGCTTTAAATCTGTGGACTTTACCTTCAGAGTCATATTTGGTTTTAAATACCCACTTGCACTTGATTGCCTTTTTACCCTGTGGCAACTCAGTGAGTTTCCAAGTTTGAAGTTGATGAAGCGAGTTCATTTCTTCATTAGCAGCATTGATCCACTTTGCTCTTTCATGAGCAGGTAGTTTTTGCATATCATCCCATGACTGTGGCTATGACTCAGGTAGTGTCTTGACAATGTAGGATAGACGTTTAGCTGGTATTCCTTTGTTTGATCTTGACGATCGTCTAATTTCAGGTTCACTTAGGCTTTTTGTTGTTCCTTTAGTGGTTGAAGAATCTAGCCAGAGTTCTACATTCTCCCTTTCATTGTCTTGTGATTGTGACTGAGATTGTTGTTGTTGCGTCATCTGGACTACTGGCATAATATCACAAAACTTGGGTGACACAAAATTTTCATCAATCACTACATCTCTGTTTATTGTGACCTTGTTTGTCTTGGGTGTAGAATTCTATAACCTTTCTGGGTTTCACTGTAACCTACCAGAATGCCTTCCTTAGCGTGAGATTCCCACTTAGTTCGTTTTTCTTTGGGAATGTGTGCAAATGCTTTGCTTCCGAAAATCCTTATGTGCTGTAGTTTTGGCTTTGCAATATTCCATTGCTCAAATGGAGTTTTCTCTGTCGCTTTACCTGGTAGTCTGTTCTGAAGATAGCAAGCCGTCATAATAGCTTCGCCCCAATATTCTGTAGGCAGATTTGCATCAAATAACATACTCCTTCCGCTTTCACAGAGTGTTCGGTTCCTTCTTTCTGCTACACCATTTTGCTCAGGGTTGCATGATACAGTAGTCTGAAATATGATTCCATTTCTCTTTAAAATGCTCTGTGTCTCATTACTTGTATATTCAGTCCCATTATCTGCATGTAGAATTTTTGGCGTTCTCCCAAACTTGTTATATACTTCAGCTAGATATATTTCAAGTTTCTCTGGAACTTCATTTTTGCTGTGAAGTAGATAGACAACTGTGTATCTTGAATTGTCATCAATGAATGTAAGAAAATATCTCTTCTTTCCAGGGGTCTGGATACGCATTGGGCCACAGATGTCTGTGTGTATTAAATCTAGTGGTTGTTCTGTTCTTGTAGTACTTTTCTTTGGAAAGGCCTTTCTGGACATTTTCCCTTTGATACAGCTGGTACACCTCATTGTCTGGTTACATGGATCAATTGTAATATCATCAGCTAAGTGTTCTTGAAATAACTTACTTATTGGTTCTGGGTCTCTATGCGCAAGCCGCCTGTGCCATACATGAATACAGTTCTTGTGCATTTCTTGCTTAGCTGTGTATACACACTCTTTACATTTCAACTGATACAGTTCATCTTTGATTTTTCCTTTTGCTAGTGTGTGACCCTCCTTTGAGATGATGCAGCTATCGTGCTTAAACGTAACTTCATTCCCTTGTTTTCTAATCTTTTTCACGGATAATAGATTACTTTCAAGACTAGGCACATATAGCACATCCTTCACAGGAATCCTTCTGCTTTGCGTTGCAGAAATGTTATAATCAATATAACCGTCTCCTATGCCTTCTGAGTTCATACACTGACCATTCGCCAATCACTTTCTCTGACTTGCTTTGGTTAAGCTTAATAAAGAAGTCTCTGTCATTGGTCATGTGACTGGTTGCAGCAGAATCTATACACCACGCATGCTTTGATTTAAATGCATTGACTAATGTGAATGCAGCATCAGTATTTACAGAATCATTATTTTCAAATACAGCACTCTTAACTCTTTGTTGACTGTTTTGCTTCTTCAGCTGATTCATTTTAGCTTTCCAGACTCTGCATTCAGCTTTTAAATGACCTGGCTTCTTGCATACAAAACATTCACGTGTTTCTTTAGGGTGGTTTCTGCTGGTGGGCACGTCCTGTGTTTGTAAAGCAGTTTCCTTGTTGCATACTTTGCTGCTCACACTTTCTGCCTTTCTCTTATATTCATCTACAAGCTTTCCTCTGACGTTCTCCAATGTAACCTCATCATCTGGGCGTGCATCTAGTGCAGTTACAAGCGTGTCATAGCTTTCTGGGAGACCACTAAGTAGTAGTGATGCTACATGGAAGTCCTTCATATCTTCCCCAATGCCCCGCAGGTGCTCTACAATCTCTAGAGTGCTTCTAATGTAGTCCTGCATGTCCTGGTCACTGTGTAGCTTAGACTGATATAGCTTTCTCATTAAATAGAGTTTGTTACTTAGATTTATCCTCTCATGTACTTTCTGCAGCTGCTCCCACATTTCCTTTGCAGATTCACACTTACAAACATGCACGATCTGATCATCCTCTATGTTGAGTGATATGGTGCTCTGTGCTTTCTAATCCATCTCTAGCCAGTCCTGTGGTACTGGGTCAGGCTTGGGCTCCTGAGTGTATTTCCACGTACCTTCTCTTATCAGCAGCATCTTCACCTTGAATTTCCAGGATTGGTAGTTCTGGTTATTCAGGCTTGGCACTGTAAACTTTGCTGAGCTGCTGGTAGTGGCCATCTTTACTTCTTCTCAGTTTTCTGTTGTCTTTCTATCTCTGTGCTCTGGAGGTCTGGGACTTCTGTGACTCCTGGGCCCATAACCTGTTAGCAGCGCGTTAATCAGCATGATGTCCACAGCGAGCAACAGAGAATGTTCATTTATTGAGAATTAACAACATCCAGCTTACAACATGAGAATAGGATCAATCTGGTTTCTGGAGAGGGAGAGAGAAATCTGCTGTGACCTTCAGCTTCAGTTCCACACTAGAATGTGCATGCTGGGAGCAGGAGGAGGGACATCCAGTCTCTGAATGAGGACCCTTTTTTTTTTTTTTATACAACTTTGTTGACATCTGAACACTATGCATGCAGACATAAAATCACATCATATTAAACAAACAATAGTTGTTGCAATACATACAGATCAATATGCATTAGGCCAACAGAGACCAGGGTGCTGGTCCACTGAACTGGAACAAGGCACAATCTCCCCCACAGATGTTGTAGGAGGAGGATCATGAGCGGGTGACCCCTCCAACGTGGACTGCTGCTTCGGCGGATCCTGTAAAGAATGGGGCAAAAAAAGAAAATCACTTGTCATGTCCCACAAAAAGTCTATTAGCCATTGCAGATTTACTGCACAAGCACCAGTACGATGCCATTGCATTAGAGCCACACAAACATTCAACATAAAACAACAACAAGAAGAAACAGTGAAAAATGTCCACTCTACTTACCTGAGGGGACAACATGGTAAGTGATGTGTGTTGACAACCAACCACAAAAAAACAGAGGAGCCAAGTGTGTGACCCATCACCAAAACACACAGAGTTTTAGAAAAACACCCACAGGATTGTGCCTGAAGGGACTTGCCAAAACTACACATGACTATTACCACCAAGGGATTTCCATACTAAGAAGCTTCATAAAACGTACCACCTGTGATGGAGCGGTGGCTTCGGATGTGGCCGGGGTGGTGTGATCAAACTCCTTGGTGCACCGTACTCTCCGAGAAGCCTGATCCAGAGTGAAAGTGAGGAGGTCATAGTACCACAGTTTGGCACACGTACATCATTACTTCCCATTCCAGAATGCTGGGACCTCTGGACCCGGTTGTGCTCCTTTTTGAATACGGTGCACAGTGTTTGATCTTGGCCTTAACCTTGGCCTTATCCCACCTCGCCCCAGGGTGGTGGTCTTGGGCGAGGGCAAGAAGACGGCCATAGGCCACATCCTTCACCAAATTATTTTTGTAATCAGGTGAACGCAGCCGCTACAGGCATTCGTGGTCCTGGTACATTGCCAACAAGGCCCGAACAAAATCCTGATTGTCCCCCATCTGCAACATAACCAAAAAGCACATCAAAACCACACATAGATGTCTGTATGTTCACATAAGGTCCCATGAATAATGGGAACCACATCACAACTGGTAATCATTGTGGCATAATTGAGAAGCTCTTTCCAATGAAGCCTGATATTGTTTAATGTTTAGACATATGATAAGCCACCACAAAACTCCTAACACATGTAGTTTTTGGAAAGGCTTGAAGATGCACTATTCTACATACGGTAGTGTAAGTATACATGTATTACCAAAGCCACTATGTAGCAACAGCAATACAGTTGTATGGTAGTCTTGTTTGCTGTATGTCTATATTTCAGGTTTGGGAGATGTTAGGCCCATGATGTACACAATGGGGATCACCGTACATTAGGCAGATGTACTGTGTAGCCCCACATTATGTGTGACACATTACATTGACGTCCGGAACATGGCTACATGAACCTCACAAACACCATCCATGTAACGCTACATAGACAACATTATTCTATACATTACATATGGGGCAGTAGGTAGGGGTAGAAGTGAAAAACACAGTCATATACAGATTAGCAAGGCATGCACATCCTATACCTATCGTCTGACCAGCAGAGTGTGCTTGAAGAGACGCTACCAAGATGTTGCATAGAACTTTGCAACACACCGCCAATTTCAAATGGTCCGCTAACCAATCAGAACACATCCTGAGTCAGCAAATCACAGGATTCGGGCATGTCAACGCCAACGTGGGTGCGTGTATTTGGTGACACCAGTGCGCTGTGATTGGCTGCAGAGCATATAAAAAGCAGCTACACCAGTGAGTGGTCAAGCTATCTGGCCAGAGTCATTGTGTAAGTAGCACTCTTCTGACTTCCCTTCTACGATGGCAGAGTGTTTTTTGTTATGATGCTATTTAGATAACATACATGTGTAGTGTGTTGGTCAACACAAATACACCTCCAGGTGTGTGCAAGCCAGATTCCAGATGTGTGACCTTGTTGTGCTTGATTTCAGATAGTGTATGCATGATTACACAATGGGGGATGTGACATACTTATTGTGCGTATATGTAGTGATTTAAATTGTGTAATGTGTAGACAAGTTTGCTACCTGATGGTGTGTGGCCAACATATACAGTGATGAGAAATGTATCCTGACTTGCATACACAAAAGGATGTGTTGTGGTGATGCGGACACCTTGAGTGTGTTTGCAGTATTGTGAATGTGTGCGGGCCAATATCCGGTTATTGACACTCAACAGGGATGTAGTTTGCTAATGGGGATTCCGGCAGTGTGTGATGTAGCGTTGACATGGCTATGTTCAAACCCCATGCATGTTGTACATGGTGGCAATATGGTTTTGGGTGGTGTGTCCTACAAATGTACATGTATGGCCATATTATTTTTTGTCATTAATTTTGTAATGTCATTTCTTCACATAATGGTCTACAATATGTTTTGGTTATTAATGAGAATGTGTATTTGGTATGGTCATGTAGTTAATGGGTAATGTCCAGATATTGTTTGTGTGTGAATGTTGGGAAAACAATGTTATTATATGTTGCGTGAATGGTGGATATTTCAGAGGGGTATGGCCACTGCATCAGAACCTTGTTTTTGCTACTTGTATATGTAGCATATATGTAGGCAACCAAATATTGTAGGGTTTTTGTGAGTTGTGACATGTAATTTATGACTTACAAGTGTTTCTTGGCTGATCCCCAGGGGTTGGTTCATTTGCTCATCTTGGATCCTGAACAGAGGCTTCTCGTGGCTCTTGCCTTGGTGGATGAGGACTTGTGGGTGGAGGAGAGAGCTGAGAGATTGCGGGCTCGCACACCACGCCGTGTGTGGTCTCGGGAATGGATTTTGCAAAGTGACAACCTGAGCCACATGTACCTGGTCCGTCAGCTGGAGGACAGGAGTTCGCATGACTTCAGGAACTATCTCCGTATGTCCGAGGACTCATTCAAGTTCCTATTGGACCGCATTCAGCCATGGATAGCCCGTGAGGATACTGTGATGCATAGAGCCGTGCCACCTGAGGATCGGTAGGCTGTAACTTTGAAGTTCCTGGCAGCAGGTCAATCGATGACGGACCTGCAATACTCTGCAGCTGTGTCACGGCCACTGCTGAGCAGCATCATACCCGAGATGTGTGAGGCCATCCTGAGGTGCCTGGTGCCATCCTTTTTGTGGTTCCCAGCCATCACTGCAGAATGGATGCACGTTGCCAGTGGTTTTGGTGATCGCTGGCAATTTCCTAACTGCGGTGGGGCATTGGATGGTAAGCACGTGAGGATCACGCAATCCCCCATCAGCGGGTCCTTTTTTTACAACTATAAAGTTTATTTTAGTGTGATCCTCATGGCCCTTGTGGATGCTCACTATAATTTCTTCTATATGGATGTTTAAATACAAAAAAGGGGGGAGACAAGAGGCACAATAGTGCCCTATCACTAGTGACACTGTTTGTGTGAGTATATCAATAGGTGTACACTCACCTGGTCCAGTTGTGTGACCCACAACTGATTTGTAAGCATTCGGTTTATAGCTGCTGCCGGACCTCCACCAGCCACTCGTACGTGGAAAAACGCTCCTATATAGGGAAGATGGTGTGTCACGGTCCACGCTGCTGTCTCAATGGAATCACAAGGAATGGATGTTTCCAAGAAGTCACAAGGAAGGCAAGGTTCCAAAGTAATGATCTCCTTTATTCACCTAACGCGTTTCGGCACCTTTCCTGGCACCTTCATCAGGGTATTACATGTACAGCAAGAGACAAGGTTTTTATAGCCACAAAACAAGCTCCTTGATTATTAAAAGGGGAGTGTCTGTTTACCATTATGTCAAAATCATCATCCAAAGGGGCAGAGCTACTGGCTATGATGTCAAAATCTAAAAACCTACATGATGAATATATCTAATATATAAAGCTGAATGTGTGTATGTATGTGTGTGTGTGTATGTATGTATGTATGTATATCCGGTATTGGCATCTACACCGTCGCAACTACAGCCACAAAATTTTGCACAGTCACACATCTGGACCCCGAGAGCGTCATAGGCTATGTTGTGAGGCGAAATTTTAACCCTGCGCGTTCCAGTTCACCAAACAATTTTGCCCCTATTTACATAATGGGGAAAAAGTGACAGTTACCAGTTGACAGTTGTGAATGAGAGGGGCTTAATGATAGCGCCAAAGACTAACAGCATGTACCAGCATATAGTCACTAAGGTGGGGCCCCGACATGGGATATTCACCACGCACGGGGACATGTATACACACCACACACACACAAAGAGGTGAATACTCACCACGCACCCGAACAAACACACACACACAACAAAGAGACACACACAACACAGAGACACACAGACACACCCCCAAGGGGACACACACACCCTATAGCGACACATGCACTCACCCCATAGGGACACACACCACAAACAGACACACACAACGCAGACACGCACACCACACAGACCCCCCCCCCACAGGGGCACACACACATAGCCACCCTATAGGGACACATGCACTCACCCCACAGGGACACACACACACCACATAGAGACACACACACACCACACAGACCCCCCTTCACAGGGACACACACACATACACACCCTATAGGGACACATGCACTCACCCCACAGACACACACACCCACAGAGACACACACAACACAGAGACACACACAACCCACACAGACACCCCCCCCACAGGGACACACACACATACACACCCTATAGGGACACATGCACTCCCCCACAGGGACACACACCACAAAGAGACACACACAACACAGATACACACACACACCACACAGACCCCCCCCCACAAGGACACACACACATACACACCCTATAGGGACACATGCACTCACCCCACAGGGACACACACACCCACACACCACAAAGAGACACACAGAACAGAGACACACACCACACAGACCCCCCCATAGGAACACACACACACATACACACCCTATAGGGACACATGCACTCACCCCACAGGGACACACACATACACACACCCCAGGGACACACACACCACACAGACAGACACAGATGTGCACAAGTCATCCCTCACACAACTCGCCTCATACATGTGCTATCTTTAATTTCCAAACATAAACATCTGATTAAAAACAGCCAATGTGCAACACATGTGCCATATGGGGAATTAAGGCAGATGTCAGTCATATGAGCTGTCTATTGTGTGTATGTGTGAGGTAACATATACTGCCCGGCCAGAAGGAGGGTTTACTGTTGGCTGGAGATTTATTAGGCTGCCTATAGCTATCAATCACAGCTCAGCTTCTATTTTCTTACAGGTCATTAATGACATATTCAAATTCTATTTTGTTATAGCTAACATCAGTTATTTGTTAACCCGGGCGTAGCTGGGTACTACAGCTAGTACCAGATAAAAGTAGAAATAAATAACACAGGGGCAAATAAAAGGAAAAAGAAACACATCTACTTATATAATCGGGAGTTTGTGATTCGAGCACTGTAGCCGAATCCCAAACTTCTTTGCGGCACTGCGAGCGATGACGCGATAGCGTCATCGCGAGCCGCAGCCGCAGTAGCTGACACCGCCGTCACTCTGACAACCGTCGGCCCCGCCTCATCGCGAGCGACCTCGCGGCGTCCGCGAGGTCGACGCTGCCCGGATGCCGCCGCTGCCTTCCGTCCCTCGGCGCCTCTCTCACCGCTGGGGCCTCAGTGTCGCCATGCTGGTGGAGTAGCGGTGTAGGGGCAGCGCCCCTCTCCCAGGAATACACACTTGCCGCAGCGGCGGCTCTCCTCACAGCCTCCCCGCTCCTCCTACTGCCCCCCCGCTCCTCCTCCTGCCCCACCCGCGCTTTCGCCCACTCCTTCTGCCCTGCCTGTGCTCCTCCCTGCTTGCGCTCCCCGCGTTCCCCCGCTCCTGTGTCATCTGTTCTTATATTTACCCTCCGCTGAGCGCTTGGTGATGGGAGTAGTAGCAGCCATTGTGCTGATTGGACCTTGCATGAGGTCACAATGACATCTGCGTTCTGCGCTGTGATTGGCCCACTTGCGGTCATGTGATATGTGACGTACTTATCACATGACCGCGAACACCCCAATCACAGCGCCGAAGTCAGATGTCATTCTGACATCATGCAAGGTCCTATCAACACAATGACTGCTGCTACTCCCAGCAGCGAGCGCTCGGCGGATTGTAAGTATAAAAATTTCACAGCCTCCTCCATCCTCACAGCCTCCCCATCCTCACAGCCTCCTCCATCCTCACAGCCTCCTCCATCCTCACAGCCTCCTCTATCCTCACAGCCTCCCCATCCTCACAGCCTCCTCCATCTTCACAGCCTCCCTATCCTCACTGCCTCCCCATCCCCTCAGCCTCCTCCATTCCCTCAGCCTCCTCCATCCTCACAGCCTTCTCCATCCTCACAGCCTCCTTAATCTTCACAGTATCCCTATCCTCACAGCCTCCTCCATCTTCACAGCCTCCTCCGTCCTCACAACCTCCTCCATCCTCACAGCCTCCTTCGTCCTCGCAGCCTCCTCCATCCCTCAGCCTCCTCCATCCCCTCAGCCTCCTCCATCCTCACAGCTCCTCAATCTTCACAGTATCCCTATCCTCTCAGCCTCCTCCATCCTCACAGCCTCCTCCATCCTCACAGCCTCCTCCATCTTCCCAGCCTCCCTATCCTCACAGCCTCTTCCATCCTCACAGCCTCCTCCATCCTCACAGCCTCCTCCATCTTCACAGCCTCCCTATCCTCACAGCCTCCCCATCTCCTCAGCCTCCTCCATCCCTCAGCCACCTCCATCCTCACAGCCTCTTCCATTCCCTCAGCCTCCTCCATCCTCACAGCCTACTCAATCTTCACAGTATCCCTATCCTCACAGTCTCCTCCATCTCCTCAGCCTCCACCATCTTCACAGCCTCCTCTGTCCTCACAGCCTCCCTATCTTCACAGCCTCCTCCATGCTCACAGCCTCCTCCATCCCCTCTGCCTCCTCCATCCTCACAGCCTCCTCCATCCTCTCAGCCTCCTCTATCCTCAGCTGCACTACCTGACACCGCCGCCATCCTGCCAACCGTCGGCCCCGCGTCATCGCCATCGGCCTCGCGGCCTCCACGAGGTCCACGCTGCCCGGTTAACGGCGCTGGCTTCCTCCCCTCGCTGCTCTCTCACCGCTGGGGCCTCAGTGTCGCCATGCTGGTGGAGTAGCAGTGAAGGGGCTGTGGGCGGGTGCCGTGAGCCAGTGACGTCGTCCTGTGGGCGCCGGCGGCCAATGGGAGTGAGCGCAGCGTGTCAGGCTGCAAAGCCTGACACGCCCCGCTCACTCCCATTGCCCACTGCCGCCCCTGCAAGCGGATTGGGCGCTGTGTTGTACACACAGGACGCCCATCCCATTGGCCAGGACTCGGCGTCCTGGACCAATCGAATGGCCGTCCTGTGTTTACCACACACCGCCCAATTCGCTCCTTCCCCTCAGGTCACATGTCTGACCTGAGGGGAGAGACTGATCCCTCTCTGCAGCACCCAACCCGCCGCAGAGAACAATACCGTGTGACTGGGGCTGCGATCATCCCCAGCACGCAGCCACGTCCTGCTGCCCAGCCTCTGCCCACATCAATCTCCTCACCCCTCCAGCTGCACCTCTCCTCAACCCCTCCAGCTGGAGCTCTCCTCACCTCCACCTCCACCTTCGTTCACCCCTCTAGCCTCTGCTCTCCTCACCCCTCCAGCTGCTCCTCTCCTCACCCCTCCAGCCTCCCGCCACATCATACTCTGCTACCCACAGAGCCGCCTCTATACTCTGCTACACACAGAGCCACCTGTATACTCTGCTACCCACAGAGCCGCCTCTATACTCTGCTACCCACAGAGCCGTCTGCATACTCTGCTACCCACAGAGCCCCCTGTATACTCTGCTACCCACTCACCCGCCGGTATACACACAATTAACTTCACCGCGCTCCCGATGCAATTGCATCGGGCCTTTTTACTAGTGTTTCCATAAAAGGCAGTAATCGAACCCATGGTCGGGTGTTGGTATCAATTGCCATTCTCCTGTTGCACTAGTTGTGAACACCACAATCAACTTTAAGGTTTTTATGGCTGACATGGCGGGATTCCAATGTCAGATAGGGATATGGATATTCACCATGACATCAGGAACTCATCATCAATAGGGGAAGATCTGTTGATTTTTGCACAATGTATTTGTACATAGTTTCTCTGAATTATATTAAATCATATTTCAACGCATACATATAGTAAAAGTCATCAAACATTATTAAAAACTATAAAATTAAATAAATAAATAAAATTGATTTCTTAAAAACAGTATTTGAACCTATTGCTGGGTATTGACATCTATAATCGATGCATTAGTGGCAAGCACCACTGAACCCTTTTATATTTGTTATCATATTAATTGTCAGTTTTTCCTGAGACATTCTATATTGTTGTTTTGCATGTTCCTCTACAATCAGGACAAAACTTGGCTGGTGCCTGCTACTGCAAACATGTACAAGAATTAATAATGAATGGACATGATGATTGATTGATACAAAAAATTATAAAAGGAACTTACTTTGATTCCCCTATAAGAATCTTTTTCTCATTATATAATAAAGATTCTGTTGGAATAATGTACATGAAGCACAAGTGGTAATTCAATTTGGTGTATGAAGGAAATTTCTTTTAAAAATTAGTACCGTATATACTCGTGTATAAGCCGACCCGTGTATAAGCCGACCCCCTACTTTTGCCCCCAAAACCTGTGAAAACCTATTGACTCATGTATAAGCCGAGGGTGGACCCCAGCACAGGTATACAGCCCCCAGCAGTGTGGTATACAGCAGCCCCAGAGGTATATACAGCAGCCCCAGTGGTAGTATACAGCAGCAGCCCCAGTGGTATATACAGCAGCAGCCCCAGTGGTTAGTATACAGCAGCCCCAGAGGTGTATGCAGCAGCCCCAGTGGTAGTATACAGCAGCCCCAGAGGTATATACAGCCCCAGTGGTAGTATACAGCAGCCCCAGAGGTATATACAGCCCCAGTTGGTAGTATACAGCAGCCCCAGTGGTAGTATACAGCAGCCCAAGTGGTAGTATACAGCAGCCCAAGTGGTAGTATACAGCAGCCCCAGTGGTAGTATACAGCAGCCCCAGAGGTATATACAGCCCCAGTGGTAGTATACAGCAGCCCCAGAGGTATATACAGCCCCAGTGGTAGTATACAGCAGCCCAAGTTGTAGTATACAGTAGCCCCAGAGGTATATACAGCCCCAGTGGTAGTATACAGCAGCCCCAGTGGTAGTATACAGCATCCCCAGAGGTATATACAGCCCAGTGGTAGTATACAGCAGCCCCAGTGGTAGTATACAGCAGCCCCAGTGGTAGTATACAGCAGCCCCAGTGGTAGTATACAGCAGCCCCAGTGGTAGTATACAGCAGCCCCAGAGGTAGTATACAGCAGCCCCAGAGGTATATACAGCCCCAGAGGTATATACAGCAGCCCTAGTGGTGTATACAGCAGCCCCAGAGGTATATACAGCAGCCCTTAGGTAGTATACAGCAGCCCCAGCGGTGTATACAGCAGCAGCAGCAGCCCAAGGGCTGTATACAGCAGCAGCCCCAGGGCTGTATACAGCAGCAGCCCCAAAGCTGTATACAGCAGCAGCCCCAGGGCTGTATACAGCAGCAGCCCCAGGGCTGTATACAGCAGCAGCCCCAAAGCTGTATACAGCAGCAGCCCAGGGCTGTATATAGCAGCAGCCCCGGAGGTATACAGGCCCCCCCATCAAGCTCCAGGCCCCCCCCCTTGCGCGGCAGCCTGTAAAGTAAAATCATACTTATCCTGTCCTGTCGCGCTGTCCCGCCGCTGCCATCACGATCCCGGGCTTCATTCAGCGTCTTCCGGCTTCCTGTCGTCGCGGGCAATGACGTCATTGCCCGCGACCAAGGGAACACGGAAGACGCGGAATGAAGCCCGGGATCGTGATGGCAGCGGCGGGACAGCGCGACAGGACAGGATAAGTATGATTTTACTTTACAGGCTGCCGCGCAAGGGGGGGGGGCCTGGAGCTTGATGGGGGGGCCTGTATACCTCCGGGGCTGCTGCTGTATATAAACTTATACAAATTTTGGGCTGAAAAACTCGGCTTATACGCGAGTATATACGGTAATACATTTATTTATTTAAAACTTAAAAAAAAAACTGAATATTTTATAATAATAAAGATATTTGAATAAAACATGATTTTGATTATTAAAATTTGTTTAAAAATGATAATAATAAAATTATTATTATTTCATTTTTTTGAGAGATTTACACTATCTATTATTACATCAGTTCACTGCTGTAAAGCTATCTCCCTGCTGTGGTACTACGCACTAGATAACAAGCCATCGATGTTCAGAGTGATTGTCAGCGCGGGTTCTATTCCCATTAGTGGCTCCATTTAATGTCCGATATATAATTTCAAGTTATACTGTATTAGTCATTTGTTTGTAGGAATTGTTGTCTGCTCTTTCTATGTGTCCAAATATAAATCTGAAATGAAAACATTAATACTGGAAGTGCTTTCTCAAAAAAAAATTCACAAGATGGCGCTAGAGAGGAAATGCAGAGATCTGGATGCAGTTTCTATGCTGATGAGAGTGATACCCAGATTTATATGCAAGTTGTACTCTATATTTCCGCCACAAGGGGGAGCAAAACACTCTGAGTTTAATGTACTTCTTCTTTTGGTAAAAAATGACTGCAGATATATATAGAAATCTGTAGAATTACAGTACTTGGCTTTGAGTAAGTAAGGGCAGAGTAAAAATTGATATGTTAAAATAACAATTAAGGTGCTTAAGAGGTCCCAATTTAATTTGACAGTAAAAAGTGTTCAATGACTATGAGTGAATTACTACTCTAAAAATATGTGAGATGGATACATCAGATATCCAGTATCTTGATAAACAAACTGTGTTAGTGAAGAAATCATGTGTTCAGTCTACGTATACCATAAAATCTGTTTTTCCTATTCAAATGTGTAGGGGAAAATTGTGAGAGTAAAAAAAATATATATATACTAGCTGTACTACCCAGCTACGCCCGGGTTAATAAATAACTGCTGTTAGCTATAACAAAATAGAATTTGAATATGTCATATTAATGACCAGTAATAAAATAGAAGCTGAGTATGATTTTACTTTACAGGCTGCAGTATCTTTTTCACTAGTTTTAATCACATTGGTACATCTGAGATGGCTGGGGGCTGCTATACGTTTGATGTTCGGGGCTCTTCTGAAGGTGATACCAGGTTTCTCTGGGATAATGACCCCAAGTATTGGATCTTTCTTCAGGATGTGCCAGTGTGCATGTAGACTTTTTTTGATAGCTTTATGGCAATTGTTGAATGCAGTTATGAAATTAAATGAGTGTTTGCTATCAGTGGTGGTTTTTGGATTAGATGTTAGTAATAGTCTTGCCTGATATTTCTACTGTGCCTTTGTGCATTTAATAACAACTTCCTAGGGTATTTCCTGTCCAAGACCCTTTCCTTTAGAATTTCTGACTGGATTTTATAGTCACTTTTGTTGGTACAATTGTTCTTTATTCTTTTAAACTGGTTGGCCGGTGAATAAAGGAGATCATTACTTTGGAACCTTGCCATCCTTGTGACTTCTTGGAGACATCCATTCCTTGTGATTCCATTGAGACAGCAGCGCGGACTGTGACACACCATCTTCCCTATATAGGAGCGTCTATGTGGATGTTGGCATGAAAGGCCGTATCTCAAATGGGGTGTGTTTGGTCACAGCTCCTTTGGGCAAGACCTGAAGAGAGGTGGTCTAAACTTGCCCTCAAATGATGACACAACCAGTCATCTAAGCTTTGCATTTGTGGGGGATGAAGCATTTCCACTTCATGCTCACCTAGTTTGGCCATATCCCCAGAGGACTGTTACTTCTGAGCAGCGCATTTTCAATTACCGGCTATCCCGAGCTCGCCGTGTGGTTGGAAATGCGTTTGGGATGGGCAAAGATTCCGCTTGTTTCATATGCATTTAAATATGAAACTGGAATCTATAGATCTAGTAGTGCTGGAATGCTGTGTGCTGTATAACTTCCTACATCGTAGGGATACTGCATCATACACGCCAGCAAGTTATATGGATTCAGTGGACTCCACAACAGGGGAAGTCGGTCCTGCGGCATGGCGTGCAACTGACCCAGGTCTGGCACCACTCCAGCCCCTCAGCCAGGGTCGGAGTCCGCAGGTTGCCAGGATCAGCAGGGACAGCTACTGCTCCTACTTCGATGGCCCTGGGGCAGTGGCCTGGCAGCAACAACAGGTGTAGGGTGGCTGGGGATGTCAGGCGGCACCACCAGGAGGAGGGTGTAGTCACCAGTGTGGCTGCACTAGGAGGAGTGTATTTTTTTTGTATTTTAGGTTGGACTTTAAATGTAATTTATTTATATAATTAACAGGGATGAGCGAGTGTGCTTGTCACTACTCGGTACTCGCATGAATATCTAGGTACTCAGGGTACTCGGCGAGTACCGAGTAATCTCGCGATACTCTTGCTATGCTCGGGGTCCACCTTCCTGCATGTTGGCGCTCTTTACAGAGCCAGCCCACATGCAGGGATTGGCTAACAGCCACTGTAAAGACTTTGTAAGACCTGACCGCGCTGTGCTTGTCACTCTGCTCCAGAGACAGTCAGTGTAGGGAGAGGTGCTGCTGATTGAGTGACAGATGTGTGGCCCTTTAGCTAGTGTAGGCGCAGGGCTGCCAATCCAATTACCACAACAGTCCTTCTGAGGTCTAAGAGAGCTGTACACAAGCAGGCTGGGAGGCAGGGTATATAGCAAACTTCGTTGTGCCAGTATACCAGCCTGCATCACATCTGGGGCTGTTGAACAGGCTAGAAACCTCATCCATCCCAAAACAGTGCTATTATGGATTAATTTAGCTCTTTATAGGCAGGAGTGGGTTAGCGAAAATTAGGATACGTCAAAACATTCTGTATTCTCGTCAGCATTTCTGTCTGACCAATATACCTGCTGGGATTAAATCTCTAATCTCTGTATCCAGCTAAAAACCAACTCTTGTCTGCATTCCTTTACCATTTGTGTGCGCTAGGAGTGGGTTGTAGCGGAAATTAGGATACACCAAAACACTCGGTATTCTCGTCAGCGTTTGTGTCTGACCGGTACACCTGCTGGAATTTAACTTCTAATCTCTAATCTCTGTGTCCAGTTAAAAACAAATCTTGTCTGCATCATTTACCATTTGTGTGTGCTAGAGTGGGTTGTAGCGGAAGTTAGGATACACCAAAACACTCGGTATTCTCATCAGCGTTGTGTCTGACTGGTACACCTGCTGGATTTAACCTCTAATCTCTAATCTCTGTGTCCAGCTAAAAACCAACTCTTGTCTGCATTCATTTACCATTTGTGTGCGCCAGGAGTGGGTTGTAGTGGACATTAGGATACGCCAAAACACTTGGTATTCTCGTCAGCATTTGTGTCTGACCGTTACACCTGCTGGGAATTAACCTCCAATCTCTAATTTCTGTGTTCAGCTAAAAAACCAACTCTTGTCTGCATTCATTTACCATTTGTGTGCGCCAGGAGTGGCTTGTAACGTAAATTAGGATACGCCAAAACACTCAGCCCCCAAACGTTGTGAGAGGTACCACCGTCAGACTCTGCAAAGTTACCTTAAAATCTGTGGCTATGTCCCCGTAAAACCAGACTGCACCGTGTACCTGTTTTCGTCTGGTAACAGTAAAGAACTTCTTGAGCTGGTCTGGTGTCTG
The DNA here is from genome assembly GCA_033576535.1 of Allobates femoralis. Taxonomy (NCBI): domain Eukaryota; kingdom Metazoa; phylum Chordata; class Amphibia; order Anura; family Aromobatidae; genus Allobates; species Allobates femoralis. The sequence continues at coordinate 361,918,736 of JARQOC010000005.1, read as the reverse complement.
TCCTCATTTGCTCTGCTGCCCGGAGGCTCCTACAGCATCAAAAAGGTGAGGACTACTACTCCCCTCATCTACCCCCACTGCCCTGAGGTAAAGCTCCACCTGCGGGGAGCTGTACTACACTGAGCTGCAGCTCTATTACCTCAGCTGCCGGCCGCAGCGCTGGTATCCACGTTACCAGGTACCATAGGTGGCGTCACGTTACCGTTTCACCCGCCATTAAGGGTCCAGGGCACGGAACGGGAACTGACCAGCCGTGATCCCCCATCAAAGTGACCATCAGCCCCGGTAACCGAGTACCCCCTACCCTGTCGACCGACTCACTTGTCCCATGCATCCATAATGCACATGATAAAAATGTTAACTCTGCAGAATAGATGGCACTTATCCTCATGTCTGTCCTAATTTGAGATGTTTTGGCAGCTTTTGGGCCCCTTTAAATGTGTTTTCTAGGCCTTTGATTTTTCCTTCCATTGGTTTGAATGGGGTTTGGATGTTCGGCGAACTGTTTGGTGAACATTGCCCGTTCAGTGAACCGAACCGAATCCAAACTTCGAAAGGTTTGCTCATCTCTAATTATGACATCAGAAATATAGAAACAGCAGCAATGTTTTGACTCCTAATATAAGTCTGTGCTTTATTAAGCTTTATACCTGCAGTATGTGTACTGTCAAAATGCAGACTCTGGAAAAATGTAGAGTCAGTTCACTTGTGATCCCAATAACAGACTATGCCAGTACCAATGCTTTGAGTACTTGGAGTAAAAAGGGAATAACAGAAGCACAATAATCTATCATCCAAATACTTGATATAGTAAAAAAAAATATTTCTTTATTGAAACATATCATTAAAAACATTGATGAATGTGATAAAAAAAAAGTATTAAAAGCTGCAGGCACATCTCAGAACAAAGTGAAGCGAACTCGCGAACTAATTATGTTAAATTCAACATCCAGGCATCACTTGTTGTAAACTACACCTGTTATATCTTCAGTAGTGATGAGCGAGTACTAAAATGCTCGGGTGCTTGAAGCTCGGGCCGAGCATCCCAAGATACTCGTGTACCGCCCAAGCACCGAGCCCATTGTTATCCTATGGGAGACACGAGTATTTTTATGAAATGACTGCCGGCAGCATGTAGAAAACCCTAAAAATGTCACAAAAGTCTCAGAAGAGTGCTCAATGACATGGCAACACCATGGGGAAGACCCTGGAAGCATTTCTCACTCAAAAGTCACAGCTGTGAACAATGTTGTCCGAGTTTCACGCCAATTTTACGGAGTCACCAGAAAACCTTCCAAAATGACACCAAAATGAATATTCAGGGTGGAAATGTTAAGGGCACATACCCAATAGTGAGATACAGCTGGTGTATGTTACTTTTTGTGATTACATGAAATATTTTACTTGAAAACATTTTGCGGCACTCCGATGTCCCTGAGAAGAGACATACATGAAGCCCTGTCTTGACATAATGTGCCCATTTTGAGGAAGTGGGTCTATTGTAGTATTTTTCTTTGCCAGGGCAGTCCAAAATTGGGAGGTTCACCAATGCCCCTGGATAGAGACGTGCATGAGGGCCTGTAAACCTGAAGTGCCCATTGTAAGGAAGTGGGTGTATTTTAGATTAGCCCTTTGGCAGGGCAGCCAAAAATTGGGAGGCTCCACATTGTCCCTGGATAGAGACGTGCAGAAGGGCCTGTAAACCTGAAGTGCCCATTGTAAGGAAGTGGGTGTATTTTAGTATAGCCCTTTGGCAGGGCAGCCAAAAATTGGGAGGCTCCACATTGTCCCTGGATAGAGACGTGCAGGAGGGCCTGTAAACCTGAAGTGGGTGTATTGTAGTAATAGCCCTTTGGCAGGGCAGCCAAAAATTGGGAGGCTCCACATTGTCCCTGGATAGAGACGTGCAGGAGGGACTGTAAACCTGAAGTGGGTGTATTGTAGTATAGCCCTTTGGCAGGGCAGCCAAAAATTGGGAGGTTCAACAATGACCCATGCATACAGACATGCATGAGGGCCTGTAAACCTGAAGTGGGTGTATTGTAGTATAGCCCTTTGGCAGGGCAGCCAAAAATTGGGAGGCTCCACATTGTCCCTGGATAGAGACGTGCAGGAGGACCTGTAAACCTGAAGTGGGTGTATTGTAGTATAGCCCTTTGGCAGGGCAGCCAAAAATTGGGAGGTTCAGCAATGACCCATGCATACAGACATGCATGAGAGCCTGTAAACCTGAAGTGGGTGTATTGTAGTATAGCCCTTTGGCAGGGCAGCCAAAAATTGGGAGGTTCAACAATGAGACATGCATACAGTCGTGCATGAGGGCCTGTAAACCTGAAGTGGGTGTATTGTAGTATAGCCCTTTGGCAGGGCAGCCAAAAATTGGGAGGCTCCACATTGTCCATGGATAGAGACGTGCAGGAGGGCCTCAAAACATTTTTCCCATTGAAAAGGAGCGGGCCTCCTGTAATTGTAATGCCCATTCTAAAAGAATGGGCGAAAAAATTTAGCACTGGGGGTATTCCTAAAACAACAGCCTAACTATTGTAACGGTCATCATGGTGGCACATGAGGAGAAGGAGGAGCAGTCCAGCGAATAGCTAAAGTCCAGAAGTGTGTATGGGTGAGTGGGGGTACATGGCAAATTCCCAGAACAAAATTTAAATTCCGCTGTCATTTGTTGGTGGTGTGGTGAAGTCTGACCCAATCCAACCCTTGTTCATCTTGATCAGAGTCAGCCTGTCAGCATTTTCAGTTGACAGGCGGGTGCGTTTATCAGTAATGATTCCACCTGCGCACTGAAAACACGCTCTGACAAAACGCTAGCGGCAGGGCAGGCCAGGACTTCCAAGGCGTAGTGAGCCAATTCATGCCACGTGTCCAGCTTGGAGACCGAATAATTGTAAGGCACAGAGGAATGTCGCAGTACAGTTGTTCGATCTGCAAGGTACTCCTTCAGCATCTGGCCAAACTTAGCATTTCTTGTGGCACTACCCCGCACCTCAGGGGCTGTGGTATGTGAGGGGCTGAGAAAACTGTCCCACATCGTAAAGACTGTTCCCCTACCTCTGGCGGATTGGACTTGTGCCCCTCTCGGCCGTACGCCTTGGTTGTCCACCGATTCCTGACCTATGCCGCTAGCGTTTTGTGAGGGGAATGCTTTGCCTACTTCCGTGACTATGGCCTTCTGGAACTGCTGCATTTTGGCTGACCTCTCCGCCTCAGGAATGAGAGACATAAAGTTCTCCTTGTAGCGTGGGTCTAAGAGTGTTGCCAACCAATACTGATTGTCGGACTAGATGTTCTGAACGCGAGGGTCACGAGCCAGGCAGCTTACCATAAAGTCAGCCATGTGCGCCAGACTCTTAACAGCCATCACTTCAGTATCCTGACCAACACGATGACTGAACATGCTGTCCTCCTCCTCCTCCTCCTCATCTCCCCTGTCCTCTGGCCAGCCACGCTGAAGCGAGGGTATGATGGTGTGCATGTCATATCCTCAATTTGGCCAGAGAGTTGCTCCATGTCTTCATCCTCCTCCTCGTCATAGTCCTCCACTGCACGTTGTGATGAGATGAGGTTGGGCTGTGTGTTATCACCCACACCCACTACTGTTTCTTGCTCCAAGTCATCGCGCTCCGCCTGCAAAGCATCCTCTTTGTTTTTCAGCAGAGATTGTTTTAGAAGGCAGAGTAGCGGTATGGTGATGCTAATAATGGCGTCCTCGCCGCTCACCATCTTGGTGGAGTCCTCAAAGTTTTGGAGGACGGTACATAGGTCGGACATCCATCTCCACTCCTCAGGTGTTATGTGTGGAGTTTGACCCATTTCCCGACGGCTTAGGTGATGCAGGTAGTCAACAACTGCCCTCTTCTGCTCACATATCCTGACCAACATGTGCAGAGTTGAATTCCAACGCGTGGGGACATCACACACCAGTCTGTGGGCCGGAAGACGCAAACGGCGCTGAAAGGCGGCAAGGCCGACTGAAGCAGCAGATGACTTGCGAAAATGTGCAGACAGGCTGCGAACTTTTACCAGCAGATCAGACAGCTCTGGGCATGACTTTAGAAACCGCTGAAAAACCAGGTTGAGCACATGGGCCACGCATGGAACATGCGTCAGCTGGCCTCGCCTCAAAGCTGCCACCAGGTTCCGGCCATTGTCACACATGACCTTTCCTGGCTTTAGGTTCAGAGGTGTGAGCCAGTGATCTGACTGCTGTTTCAGAGCTGTCCACACCTCTTCTGCATTGTGGGGTTTGTCACCTATGCATACTAGCTTCAGCACAGCCTGTTGCCGCTTCGCAGAGGCAGTGCTGCAGTGCTTCCAGCTTGGGACTGGTGTGGAGGGTAAAGTGGATGAGGATGCGCAGGAGGAGGAGGAGGAGGAGGCTGAGGAGCATGACATTCCGGAGCTGTAGAGTGTGGGTGAAACCCTGACTGAGGTAGGGCCTGCAATCCTTGGTGTGGGAAGGACGTGTTCCGTCCCTCGACTGGGTCCCAGCTACCACAATATTAACCCAGTGTGCCGTCAAGGAGATGTAGCGGCCTTGCCCACAAGCACTTGTCCACGTGTCTGTGGTTAGGTGGACTTTGGCTGAAACAGCTTTGTTCAGGGCACGTGTGATGCTTTGTGACACGTGGTTAGGCAATGTGGGGACGGCACATCTGGAGAAATTGTGTCGGCTCGGGACCGAGTAACGTGGGACAGCAGCCACCATTAGGTCGCGGAATGCTTCCGTCTCCACCAGCCGGAAAGGTAACATTTTAGCGCAAGCAGTCGCGAAATGTGATAATGTAGGACTGTGGCATGTGGGGCGTTGGCAGCGTATTTGCGCCTGCGTTCAAAGGTTTGCTGAATGGATAATTGAACGCTGCGTTGGGACAAAGACGTGCTTGATGGTGGGGTTATTTGTGCGTGGGCAACGTCAGGTGCAGGGCCGGAGGCTTGTTCGCGGCCAGCATGGACAGGGGATTGGCTCGCACGCACAACACGCGGAGACGTAGCAGTGACATCAGCAATCACCGCTCCTCGACTCTGTTGTACTTCCCACAAAGTCGGGTGCTTGGCTGACGTGCCTGATCATGCTGGTGGTGGTCAAGCTGCTAGTTTTCGTACCCCTGCTGATGCTGGCCTGGCAGGTGTTGCAAATGGCCTTTTTAGAGTCATCTGGAGCCAACTTAAAAAACTGCCAGACTCGGGAAGACCTAACATTTGCACAAGCACCTTGTGTCGTGCTGTTGTTCCGGGGAACGGTTGCCTGCCTTCTGCCTGCGGACATGACCCTGCTTCTTACTGCCTGTTGGGATGCTACGCCTCCCTCCCTCTGTGCACTGCTGTCCTCGCTCTACATATCCTCCTGCCAGGTTGGGTCAGCTACTGGATCATCCACCACGTCGTCTTCCTCTTCCGCACCCTCATCCTCCTCCTGACTTCCTAGTAATTATGTCTCATCATCGTCCACCCCTTGTTGAGACACGTTGCCAACGTTCCCTTCGTGAGAACGTGGCTGCTCAAATATTTGGGCATCTGTACATACCATCTCATCACCCACTTCAACAGGAGCTGGCGAGAGGCCAGATTCTCTGAATGGATAAGTGAACAGCTCTTCCGAGTGTCCTAGTGTGGGATCAGTAATGTCCGTGGACGTGTACTCGGCCTGGTGGTAGGAAGGAGGATCATGTTGGGAAATGTGCGGTGCAGTATCACGGCTACTGACACTTGACCGTGTGGAAGACGGTGTTTGTGGAGGTGCCAATCTGACTTGAAGCATTATCCGCTATCCAAGTAACAACCTGTTGACACTGGTCTTGGTTCAAGAGCGGTGTACTGCTGCGGACCCCAAGAATTTGGGACAGGACGTGCGAGCGAGTAGATGTGCCACTTTGTTGTTGCGAAATTAGTGCTTGCACACGACCTCGGCCTCTGCCTGCACCACCATCACATCCACTTCCTTGTCCCTTGCTAACGCCCTTGCACATTTTTCCTGTATACAGATACAACAGTCTGGTGACTGTTCTGGTCACAGGAAAGCTGGATATTAGACCCTGCCTGTATAGAGCTAGTCAAGTACAACAGTCTGGTGACTGTTCTGGTCACAGGAAAGCTGGATATTAGAGCCTGCCTGTATAGAGATAGTCAAGTACAACAGTCTGGTGACTGTTCTGGTCACAGGAAAGCTGGATATTAGAGCTTGCCTGTATAGAGCTAGTCAAGTACAACAGTCTGGTGACTGTTCTGGTCACAGGAAAGCTGGATATTAGACCCTGCCTGTATAGAGCTAGTCAAGTACAACAGTCTGGTGACTGTTCTGGTCACAGGAAAGCTGGATATTAGAGCCTGCCTGTATAGAGATAGTCAAGTACAACAGTCTGGTGACTGTTCTGGTCACAGGAAAGCTGGATATTAGAGCCTGCCTGTATAGAGCTAGTCAAGTACTACAGTCTAGTGACAGTTCTGGTCACAGGAAAGCTGGATATTAGAGCCTGCCTGTATAGAGCTAGTCAAGTACTACAGTCTGGTGACTGTTCTGGTCACAGGATAGCTGGATATTAGAGCCTGCCTGTACAGAGCTAGTCAAGTACTACAGTCTGGTGACTGTTCTGGTCACAGGAAAGCTGGATATTAGAGCCTGCCTGTATAGAGCTAGTCAAGTACTACAGTCTGGTGACTGTTCTGGTCACAGGAAAGCTGGATATTAGACCCTGCCTGTATAGAGCTAGTCAAGTACTACAGTTTGGTGACTGTTCTGGTCACAGGAAAGCTGGAAATTAGAGCCTGCCTGTATATAGCTAGTCAAATACTACAGTCTGGTGACTGTTCTGGTCACAGGAAAGCTGGATATTAGACCCTGCCTGTATAGAGCTAGTCAAGTACTACAGTCTGGTGACTGTTCTGGTCACAGGAAAGCTGGATATTAGAGCCTGCCTGTATAGAGCTAGTCAAGTGCTACAGTGTAGGTGACTGTTCTGGTCACAGGAAAGCTGGATATTAGAGCCTGCCTGTATAGAGCTAGTCAAGTGCTACAGTCTAGGTGACTGTTCTGGTCACAGGAAAGCTGGATATTAGAGCCTGCCTGTATAGAGCTAGTCAAGTACTACAGTCTGGTGACTGTTCTGGCCACAGGAAAGCTGGATATTAGAGCCTGCCTGTATAGAGCTAGTCAAGTACTACAGTCTTGTGACAGTTCTGGTCACAGGAAAGCTGGATATTAGAGCCTGCCTGTATAGAGCTAGTCAAGTACTACAGTCTGGTGATTATTCTGGTCACAGGAAAGTTGGATATTAGAGCCTGCCTGTATAGAGCTAGTCAAGTAGTACAGTCTGGTGACTGTTCTGGTCACAGGAAAGCAAGATATTAGAGCCTGCCTGTATGGAGCTAGTCAAGTACTACAGTCTGGTGACTGTTCTGGTCACAGGAAAGCCGGATATTAGAGCCTGCCTGTATAGAGCTAGTCAAGTACTACAGTATGGTGACTGTTCTGGTCACAGGAAAGCTGGATATTAGACCCTGCCTGTATACAGCTAGTCAGCTCCAACAGTCTCCTGAGGACTGTTCTGGTCACTGGAAAGCTTGGACTCCAATCTGGATCACCCTGCCTATATCCTCCTAGATTAGTCCTGAGAAGGACTGTTCTGGTCAGCAGCAGTTTGCAGCCCTGCTCCGGATCTACCTATGAGGGCCGCAAATCTGTCCCTAAGCAGCAGCAGACACTCTTCCTACACTGACTGTCTGTATGGCTGTGTGCAGAGCACGTCGTGGCCGGGTCTTATAAAGGCTCGGTCACGCTGTGCAGGCCGGCCAATCATTGCAATGCCACAGCTAACATGGCTGTGGCATTGCAGTGACTGCCAGCCAATCCCTGCATGTGGGCTGGCTCTCTAAAGAGCGCCAACATGCAGGGATGAGGACCCCGAGTACAGCACGAGTATCGCGAGATTACTCTGTACTCGCCGAGTAGCCCGAGTACAGTGATACTCGTGCGAGTACCGAGTAGTCACAAGCATACTCGCTCATCACTAATCTTCAGATTTATCAAATTGTGGTTCTGAAATGGTTATCCCCTAGTCTAACCAAATAACAAAAATATGCAGTTATACTCATGATGATAAATAAATTACTGGCTAACATTAGGCTCCAAAGGAAATGCATGTTCTACGCTTATAGCCTCTCTACTAAACAATTTTCTATTGTAGTTACCCCCTCTTATTGGATTAGACTAATTTTGCATTATGGAAAAGGGTGTGACATCCTCTTTGTGTATTTCAATGAAATGTCTCAAAATATATTTCTTAACTACCGTATATACTCGTGTATAAGCCGACCCGTGTATAAGCCGACCCCCCTACTTTTGCCCCCAAAATCTGGGAAAACCTATTGACTCGTGTATAAGCCGAGGGTGGACCCCAGCACAGGTATACAGCCCCCAGCAGTGTGGTATACAGGCCCCCGCAGTGGTATACAGGCCTCCCCAGTGGTAGTATACAGCCCCAGAAGTGTGGTATACAGCAGCCTCCCCAGTGGTACATCCAGGCCCCAGCAGTGTTACAGCAGCCTCCCCAGTGGTATATGCAGCAGCAGCCCCAGTGGTAGTATACACCAGCCCCAGAGATATATACAGCAGCCCCAGTGGTAGTATACAGCAGCCCCAGAGGTATATACAGCAGCCTCCCCAGTGGTATATACAGCAGCAGCCCCAGTGGTAGTATACAGCAGCCCCAGAGATATATACAGCAGACCCAGTGGTAGTATACAGCAGCCCCAGAGGTATATACAGCAGCCCCAGTGATAGTATACAGAAGCCCCAGAGGTAGTATACAGAAGCCCCAGTAGTAGTATACAGCAGCCTCAGTGGTATATACAGCAGCAGCCCCAGTAGTAGTATACAGAAGCCCCAGTAGTAGTATACAGCAGCCCCAGAGATATATACAGCAGCCCCAGTGGTAGTATACAGCAGCCCCAGAGGTATATACAGCAGCCCCAGTGGTAGTATACAGAAGCCCCAGAGGTAGTATACAGAAGCCCCAGTAGTAGTATACAGCAGCCTCAGTGGTATATACAGCAGCAGCCCCAGTAGTAGTATACAGAAGCCCCAGTAGTAGTATACAGCAGCCCCAGTAGTAGTATACAGCAGCAGCCCCAGTGGTAGTATACAGCAGCAGCCCCAGGGGGTATATACAGCAGCAGCCCCAGGGGGTATATACAGCAGCAGCCCCAGTGGTAGTATATACAGCAGCAGCCCCAGTGGTAGTATACAGCAGCAGCCCCAGGGGGTATATACAGCAGCATCCCCAGGAGTATATACAGCAGCAGCCCCAGGGGGTATATACAGCAGCAGCCCCAGGGGGTATATACAGCAGCAGCCCCAGGGGGTATATACAGCCGCAGCCCCAGGGGGTATATACAGCAGCAGCCCCAGCCCCAGGGGTATACAGACCCCCCCCCATTAGTATACAGGGGCCCCAGCTGTATACAGCAGCCCCAGCTGTATACAGCCAGGTATCCAGGGCCCCCCTTGCTGCACCTGTAAAGGAAGATGTCAGTATACTTATCGCTGCTGCCGCCGCCGCTCCGCTTCTCGGTTACCGCGCTGCTCCGGGTCTTCATGTTTCCTGTTCCTTCTCCGACGCTCGAACAATGACGTCATTTCCTGAGCGCCGGAGAAGGAACAGGAAGCATGAAGACCCGGAGCATCGCGGTGACCGAGAAGCGGAGCGGCGGCGGCGGCAGCGATAAGTATACTGATATCTTCCTTTACAGGTGCAGCAAGGGGGGCCCTGGATACCACGGGGGGGCTGTATATACGGGGGAAGGGGGGGGGATTCCACGGGGGGGGCGCTGTATCATATCATATGGGACCATGAAAAACATGGATGGCACCCGTGTGGTGTCAGTAATTACCGTATATACCCGTGTATAAGCCGAGGGGGGACTTTTCAGCACATTTTATGTGCTGAAATACTCGGCTTATACACGAGTATATACGGTATATGATTATTATTAGCGTACCTGAGAGGTCTTCTCTTCTTATCTGATTTTATAAAGATTCACTGATACAACTCACATGTTCCTTTTTACAAAACATTTATTTAATTTAATATACAACAAAGATGGTGTTATAGTGTACATTTCTTATATCACAGGTTTTGTTTTTAATAACTGAAAATAAAGTATTATCTTAACGGTAACACAATGACATTTATTACAGTCACACTTATAAAATCTACTAGATTAATGCCCGATGCTATCGCATCGGGAGGTTGGTGATGTGATGTTGAGGATGTTTTGTGTGACAGTAAGAGCAGCACACCTTGAGATGGAGATGTGGTGAACAGCCATCCTGCCCATCTCTTTAGCGGTTTACAAAAACCCGTCCCTGTTGTAAAAGAAAATAATATTTCTCAGCAGCTATGCTGCTGGACCTTAACATCCGGGTTCATATCGTATTCATCATTAGTGAATGCTTTAGCATGTAGTGGAAGAGCAGTATGGTGCAGTAGGGCTCTTGTGCAGACCGATGTATATAAGTTGTATGTGTGGTGGTGAGTGCGATAAAAATGTAGACGTCGAAGGTGTAGCTTGTCGGCATTGACGGCGAGCAGAGGCTGCTTGTGCTATTCTAATGGATTTAGACTTAGGGGACTCGTGTGTGAGGCGCTGTCGTTTATAAGCCTTCATGGTGGCAAGGCGATGTTCTTTTTCTTCAGGAGTCTCATTAGCACAGCATTTTCTTTAACATAGTGACAAAGTATTGTTCTGCTGTGTGTCAGTGGCATACTTTTTGGGAGGAGTCATGTTGAGACTGGTAAGGGAGTATGAGAGCAGATAGTAGAGAGTGAGAGTGTTGGGGGTTATAAGGCGTTAGAGAAGGGGTCCTGCAGTTATAAAGACAGAAAGGATGTGTATGTACGTATGTACAGGTGGTGTAAATCAGAAGGGTAAGTTGTAAAGCAGTGCTACAGGATAAAGCTTATAGAAGTGGGCTAGTTCACTGCGTCTTAATTATAGAAAGGTATACTCAGCAGGAGTGAGGGTACTGAAGAGGTTAACTGAGGAGAATATCGAAGCAATACGGTGAAGATGGAGTTAAATGTTCACAGCGTCTTAGCTATAATCAGCAGGAGTGAGGGCACTGAAGAGGTTAACTGAGGAGAATATAGAAGCAATACATTGCAGACGAAGTTAAATGTTCACAGCGTCTTAGGTATTCTCAGCAGGAGTGAGAGTACTGAAGAGGTTAACTGAGGAGAATATAGAAGCAATACGGGTGCAGATGGAGTTAAATGTTCACATCGTCTTAGATACACTGAACAGGTGTAAGGGCACTGAAGAGGTTAACTGAGAAGATGGAGTAAGTGAAGAGAGCAGGAGGAGTTATGACGCAGCAGCAGGAGATGTCGGCGAATGGCGGGCTGAAGTAAATTTTCAAACAGCGCGGCATTTATGATAGCGTCCGGGAAGTCTCGCGAGACTTCCCGGACACCATATTGGACCCAGTCCTCTGTGGCTGCGACACACTTCGTCCAAGATGGCGTCCGGGAAGTCTCACGAGACTTTTCGGACGGCATCTGGGATCTTGCGAGAGTTCCCACACGCCATTTTGTAGGAAACATGTCGCCGGGACAGAGGAATGGAGCCAACATGGTGGGGTTGGCGGCGGAGCAAAGATCATCAGCTGGAGGCGGCGGCGGCGGGGAAGACGATGGGCCGGGGGTAAGCATGGCAGGCAGAGTGCATGGGGGTATTAGTGGGGGTATGAGTGTGGAGGTGCTGAGTGAGGAGGAGGGTGCAAGGAGAGTGGAAGAAATGGACATGTGTGTGTGGGTGTGGCAACTGAGGGGGGTGTGTGATGATAAGTGTAGTGTCGGAGGGTGTGTGGAGGAGTGGGGAGTGTGACCGGAGTGTGTGTGGGGCCGCAGCTTGTACCGATGGCAGGAGTGGGGCTTTGGATGCCCCGCTCCCGGCAACGGGCGGCCATATTGGAGCACCCAGGGCGGGTGTACAGGCAACTTCAGTCAGGATGTGACATCGTGACGGAAGTTGCCTTAGGGTTTTATTATAATAGATACCCACAGCAGTACCGATGTGCAGCGGTGCAAATGTGCAGCGGTGCGGGAGTCCAGGGGAGACAACGGGTGGGTGCAGTCAGGAGGGGTGCGTGGGACAGCGGGCAGGAGGGGGCCGGGGAAGAGCGGCCGGGTGCGCGCGCAGGGAGGGGGCGGGGGAGGAGAGCGGCCGGGTGTGGGCAGGAGGGGGCCGGGGAAGAGCGGCCGAGTGCGGGCAGGAGGGGGCCGGGGAACAGCGGCCTGGTGCAGGCAGAGGGGGGCCCTCCTGCCCGCACCCGGCCGCTGTTCCCCGGCCCCCTCCTGCCCGCAGCAGAGTGCTTAGTAGAGTATACGGCGGCTCAGTGGTTAGCAGACTTTACGGCGGCTCAGTGGTTAGCAGAGGATACGGCGGCTCAGGGTTAGCTGAGTATACGGTGGCTCAGTGGTTAGCAGAGTATACGGTGGCTCAGTGGTTAGCACTGTATGGTGGCTCAATGGTTAGCACTGTATGGTGGCTCAATGGTTAGCACTGCACGGTGGCAAAGTGGTTAGCACATTATGGTGGTTCAGTGGTTAGTATTGTACTGTGGCGCAGTGGTTAGCACTGTATCGTGGCTCAGTGGTTAGCACTGTTATGGTGACTCAGTGGTTAAGCACAGTATGATGGTTCAGTGGTTAGCACTGTACGGTGGCTCAGTGTTTAGCACAGTATGGTGGCTCAGTGGTTAGCACTATATGGAGGCAGAGTGGTTAACTCTGTATGGAGGCTCAGTGGTTAGCACAGTATGGTGGGTCAGTGGTTAGCACTGTATAAGTGGCTCAGTGGTTAGCACTGTACACGGTGATTCAGTGATTAGCACTCTATGGTGGCTCAGTGAGTAGCACTGTATACGGTGACTCAGTGGTTAGCACAATAAATGCAGGCTCAGTGGTTAGCACTGTATATGGTGATCAGTGGTTAGCACTGTATGATTGCTCAGTGGTTGGCAATGTATATGGTGGCTCAGTGGTTAGCACAGTGCGGTGGCTCAGTGGTTAGCACAGTGCGGTGGCTCAGTGGTAAGCACAGTGCGGTGGCTCATTGGTTAGCACAGTGCAGTAGCTCAGTGGTTAGCACAGTGCGGTGGCTCAGTGGTTAGCACAGTGCGGTGGCTCAGTGGTTAGCACAGTGCAGTAGCTCAGTGGTTAGCACAGTGTGGTGGCTCAGTGGTTAGCACAGTGCGGTGGTTCAGTGGTCAGCGCAGGATGGAGGCAGAGTGGTCAGCGCAGGATGGAGGCAGAGTGGTCAGTGCAGGATGGAGGCAGAGTGGTCAGCGCAGAATGGAGGCAGAGTGGTCAGCGCAGGATGGAGGCAGAGTGGTCAGCGCAGGATCGAGGCTCAGTGGTCAGCGCAGTATCGAGGCTCAGTGGTCAGCGCAGGATCGAGGCTCTGTGGTCAGCGCAGGATCGAGGCTCAGTGGTCAGTGCAGGAACGAGGCTCAGTGGTCAGCGCAGGATCGAGGCTCTGTGGTCAGCGCAGGATCACGACTCAGTGGTCAGCTCAGGATTGAGGCTCAGTGGCCAGAGCAGGATCGAGGCTCAGTGGTTCAGCGCAGGATGGAGGCTCAGTGGTCAGCGCAGGATGGAGGCAGAGTGGTCAGCACAGGAATGGAGGCGAGTGGTTAGCGCAGGATGGAGGCATAGTGGTCAGCCAGGATGGAGGCAGAGTGGTCAGTGCTGGAGGAGGCTCAGTGGTCAGCAGCAGGATGGAGGCTGTGGTCAGCATGGATGCAGACTCAGTGGTCAGGCGATGGAGGCTCAGTGGTCAGCAGAGGATGGAGGCTCAGTGGTCAGCAGAGGATGGAGGATCAGTAGTCAGCAGAGGATGGAGGATCAGTGGTCAGCAGAGGATGGAGGCTCAGTGGTCAGCAGAGGATGGAGGCTCGCTGGTCAGCTGCTGCTGCCTACATTAAAGTAGCAAACTTTGAATTTACTCTTTGGCGCTTGCCTCCATCTCTCCGTGATTGCTGCAGCACTTCCTGTTCCCTGGGGAAGCAGGTCATCTGATCGGCACAGCAGAGTGATGTCATCAGTGCATGCCCCAATCACATGACCTGCTTCCCCGGGAACCAGGAAGTGCTGCAGCAAGCAAGAAAAGAGATAGGCAAGTGCCGAAGAGGTAAGTTCAAAGTTTATTTTAGTGTGGGCAGCAGCATAGGGGGCCATATCCAGCAAATGGGGACTGTATGCCAGCACAGTAGAGATGAGCCACCACCCTAGTGTTCAAATTTGATTTGATTCGTCGAATTGGAGGTGTGTTCGTTGAATGTTCGTCGAATGTTTGTCGAACACCATCGAACACCATTGAAAACAATGGCAGGCAAACACAAATACATACAAACACATAGAAAAGACATAGAAAACACCTTCAAAGGTGTCCAAAATCTGGCAAACTACTCAGAAGACACAACAAACACATGGAAAAGTGACAAGTACATATCGTCATGTGAAAAGAAAAGAGGTGGAGGAGCAAAAGGAAGAGGAGACACAAATAGTGGCATGTCATGCCCTTCTATAATCATGTAAAACACAGCAAGGGGACTCCAACAAGAGTCTCCATTTTTTCCAAAAATTTGGGCCCAGACACCACTTAAGTGGCATCAATTGCCCCAGAGTTGCAAGCTTAAAATGGTTGCTGAGGTAACTTTCATGCAGCACATTCAAAAATCCACAAGCCTTTAGTCTCCTCATGTTATCTGTAAGATTTGTCACCAAAATCTAAGTAGAGGCCAAAAAAATCAATAGTTTGAGTACTTCATGCATGAACAGTCACATGGATATGAAGCATAAGTCGCAGTGGGAAGCTCATTGTGCTACAATGCAGCCTAGCGGGCTGGGCCAACCACAGTCTGCCCCATCAAGTGCATCCACGGCCTCTTCATCCTCTGTGACTTTGGGGACAGCAGTCACACCTGCTTTTGGACGCAGAACTTCCACCTCTTTACCCGCAACAGCCAATGTGATTGGCAGGTCATCAATTCTTTGGAAATGGAAACACCTACTGGTGTTGAGCACTCTCCGACACCGAGATCACCACCTTTGGATGAAGGCAACATAATATCTCCACCTGCAGGGCCGGCGTCAGCACCCGGCGTACCCGGGCAAGTGCCGGGGCCCGACGGCTTGGAGGGGGCCCACCGGGCCCCTGAGGGCTAGGGTCACACTTGCATTGTGACCCTAGCCTGACGCAAGTATTGTCTGCTGCAGCGCATAGCGTTTAACGCTATGCGCTGCCAGCAACTGAGCCCATAGAAACCCGCAGTTTACATTGACAACCATTGGTTGTCATGGTAAACAGTCGGGTTTCTATGGGCTGCCTCCAGCGCATAGCAGCGTTGCAACATACAATACTTGCTTAAGGCTAGGGTCACAATGCAAGTGTGACCCTAGCCTCAGGGGCCCCTGAGCACTGCCACCACAGCCAGAGCCATATCCAGGGGGCAGCTGGGGGGTCATTTTCAGGCTCCTGCAGGCTGCAGCATCGGAGGGTCTCCCTCCTCCCCCCTCCACGGGAGCCGACAGAGCTGCAGTGCACACACTGTGCTAGTGTGCTTACAGGACCTGTGATGATGTCAATGGATGGGGAGGAGTCAGGGGTCTCATGATCAGCTCCTCAGTGTATCCAGGACTCTGCTGGCCATCAATGATGCTCAAATAAGGTGAAGTTTGTGTGTGGTCAGGAGGCATTTACAGTGTGAATGTAGCAGAGGTGAGTGTGTACTAGGTGTATGGCAATTAGGTGAAGTTTGTGTGAGGTCAGGAGGCATTTACAGTGTGAATGTAGCAGAGGTGAGTGTGTACTAGGTGTATGGCAATTAGGTGAAGTTTGTGTGAGGTCAGGAGGCATTTACAGTGTGAATGTAGCAGAGGTGAGTGTGTACTAGGTGTACGGAGCAGAGCCGTGTGTGTACGAGGTGTACGGAGCAGAGCCGTGTGTGTACGGAGCAGAGCCGAGTGTGTACGAGGTGTACGGAGCAGAGCCGTGTGTGTACGAGGAGTCGAGCGAGCCGTGTGTGTACGGAGCAGAGCCGTGTGTGTCGAGTGTAAGAGCGAGCCGTGTGTGTACGAGGTGTACGAGAGGAGCCGTGTGTGTACGAGGTGTACGGAGCGGAGCCGTGTGTGTACGAGTGTACGACAGAGCCGATGTGTACGGTGTACGGAGCAGGTCGAGTGTGTACGAGGTGTACGGAGGAGCCGTGTGTGTACGAGGTGTACGGAGCGGAGCCGTGTGTGTACGAGGTGTACGGAGCGGAGCCGAGTGTGTACGAGGTGTACGGAGCAGAGCCGTGTGTGTACGAGGTAGTACGGAGCAGAGCCGTGTGTGTACGAGGTGTAAGGAGCGGAGCCGTGTGTGTACGAGGTGTACGGAGAGGAGCCGTGTGTGTACGAGGTGTACGGAGAAGAGCCGTGTGTGTACGAGGTGTACGGAGAGGAGCCGTGTGTGTACGAGGTGTACGGAGAGGAGCCGTGTGTGTACGAGGTGTACGGAGAAGAGCCGTGTGTGTACGTGGTGTACGGAGCAGAGCCGTGTGTGTACGAGGTGTACGGAGCAGAGCCGTGTGTGTACGAGGTGTACGGAGAAGAGCCGTGTGTGTACGAGGTGTACGGAGAAGAGCCGTGTGTGTACGAGGTGTACGGAGAAGAGCCGTGTGTGTACGAGGTGTACGGAGAAGAGCCGTGTGTGTACGAGGTGTACGGAGAAGAGCCGTGTGTGTACGAGGTGTACGGACTAGAGCCGTGTGTGTACGAGGTGTACGGAGAAGAGCCGTGTGTGTACGAGGTGTTCGGAGCAGAGCCGAGTGTGTACGAGGTGTACAGAGCAGAGCCATGTGTGTACGAGGTATACGGAGCAGAGCCGCGTGCGTGCGTACGAGGTGTATGGAGCAGAGCCGTGTGTGTATGAGGTGTACGGAGCAGAGCCGAGTGTGTACGAGGTGTACGGAGCAGAGCCGAGTGTGTACGAGGTGTACAGAGCAGAGCCATGTGTGTACGAGGTGTACGGAGCAGAGCCGCGTGCGTGCGTACGAGGTGTATGGAGCAGAGCCGCGTGTGTACGAAGTATGTGTACCAGTGGTAGCCCCCCGCGGATTCCGCTCCTATAGTCTCAGCCACCTTTGCCAGCAGCATTCTTCTCCAGAGTCTCTTCTGCCGCTGTCTGCATTCTGCAGCTCAGCATGGAGGGGCACGATGTCATCACTGTGCTGATATGTGCAGAGCGACCGGAGGAGACCGGAGCGGCGAGAAGAAAGGTGAGGAGAAAGAGAGATCCAGACGGCCAGACACTCCGCTTGGCTGCGGTGCCACCATATGGCAGTGCGGCTCCATTGAGTTGCTTGCATTATTTGTGTGCTTGAGAATGCTCGTGTATATACCAAACATCCTCAGACGCACAAAAATGCAACATTTTGCATTTGAAGGGTATTTTTAAAAGGCTCAAGGGAATGCAATCGCATTTTAGCCCGCTCCTAACAATGTGTAATATACCGTATATACTCGCGTATAAGCCGAGTTTTTCAGCCCAAACATTGGGCTGAAAAGTACCCCCCTCGGCTTATACGCGAGTCAGTGCTGTATACCGATGTATACATCGGTACATACCGATGTATACATCGGTTTACAGCAGCCCCCGCATCCCCAGTAATGCAGGGCCCCCCCAGCCTCACTCTGGTCACCTGTAAAGCAAACTATACTTATCAATGTCCCGCTGTCCACGCCCGCTCGCCGCTGCCGTCCACGATCCTCCATCTTCATGCGTCTTCTTCCTGTTTCTGTGCTCGTCGCAGGCAATGACGTAATTCCCTGCGACGAGCACAGGAAACAGGAAGAAGACGCATGAAGATGGAGGATCGTGGACGGCAGCGGCGAGCGGGCGCGGACAGCGGGACATTGATAAGTATAGTTTGCTTTACAGGTGACCGGAGCGAGGCTGGGGGGGCCCTGCATTACTGGGGCTGCTGTATACTACCGCTGGGGCTGCAATATACTACTACTGGGGCTGTATACACTACCACTGGGGCTGCGTCTATACTACCACTGGGGCTGTATATACCTCTGGGGCCCTGTATACTACCACTGGGGCTATATATACCTCTGGGGCCCTGTATACTACCACTGGGGCTGTATAAACCACTGGGGCTGTATATACTACCACTGGGGCTGTATATACCACTGGGGCTGTATATACTGCTGGGGCCCTGTATACTACCACTGGGGCTGTTTATACTACCACTGGGGCTGTATATACTACTAGGGCTGCGTCTATACTACCACTGGGGCTGTATATACCACTGGGGCTGTATATACTACTGGGGCTGCGTGTATACTACCACTGGGGCTGCTGTATCTACCTCTGGGACTGCTGTATACCACACTGCTGGGGGCTGTATACTTGTGCTAGGGTCCACCCTCGGCTTATACACGAGTCAATAGATTTTCCCAGGTTTTGGGGGCAAAAGTAGGGGGGTCGGCTTATACACGGGTCGGCTTATACACGAGTATATACGGTACTCACTGTCAGAAACAGCTCTTGCTGGATTCGGCAGTCACTGTTCCTGTAAGGCTGCCTTCACATAGGAGTTTTTTTAAAAATGTGGCAGTTGCGGTAAAAAAAAACCCGCATCTGCCGCATTTTCCGTCTAGCGGCTGCACTTGCTGCACGTTTGCGGCAAGCCCCATGCATTGTCTATGGGGCTTGCGGTAAGTGTGCGGCAATACATTATATATATATTATATATATATATATATATATATATATATATATATATATAGTCCGCGATATGTACTTAAAGGGGGCCCACTGAGACCTTTTCGCCCGGGGCCCACAGAAACCTGGAGCCGGCCCTGTCCACCTGCACCTTCCTCACAGACCAGCAGTTTGCCGGGGACACTCTACTCAACCACATCTCAGCACAGCATCCAGCCCTCGGTCCCTCAGATGTGGACAAGTAGAAGACTATTTCCTCCTAGCCATGACAAAGCTAAGAGGTTGAATTTCACCATCTGTAAGCTGTTGGATACAGAAATGCTGCCTTTCCGCCTGATGAACACAGAGGATTTTCGAGACCTTATGTCCGTCGCAGTGCCCCAGTACCACATGCCCAGTCGCCACTATTTCTCAAAGAAAACTGTGCCTGCACTACACCAGCATGTCGCACTCAACATAACCACTTCCTTGAGAAACTCTGTTTGTGACAGGGTGCATTTCACCACAGACACTTGGATGAGTAAGCATAGACAGGGGCGCTACATGTCGGTGACTAGGCACTGTGTAACTATGGTGACAGAAGGAGAAGGGGCTTCTGTCCAAGTCTTGCCGTCCCCACAAGTTGTGCGTCAATCCTCTGTATGTAGAAGTTCCTCTGCTGCTTCTGCCTCCTCAACCTCGTCTCGGTCCTCCACCTGCACCCAAAGCATGTCTGGTAATGCCACCCGCGTTCTAACTGCGCAGAAGGAATCCTGCACACCTCCTTACTATGCTGGCAGCAGGGATCAACGGCATCAGGCAGTGTTTATGTTGAAATGTCTGGAAAATGTGAGTCACACTGCTGAGGAGTTGTGGTCAGCTGAGGAGACCGAGTTTCATCAATCGTTGCCTCCACTGAACCTGCAGCCAGAGAAGGCCAAGTGCGACAATGCTGCAAACCTGGGTGCGGTCCTTCGCCGGGGTAATGTCACACACGTGCCTTGTATGGTTCACGTCTTGAACCTGGTTGTCCAGCAATTTTTAACCCACTATCCCGGTCTAGATGGGCTTCTTCAGAGTGCACGGTCGCTGTGTGCTCACTTCCACCGTTCGCATCCCGCAGCTCAACGACTTGCATCTCTACAGAAGTCTTTTGGCCTGCCAGTTCACCGGCTGAAATGCGATGTGCCGACACGATGGAATTCAACACTGCACATGTTGTAGCGACTGTGGCAGCACCGACGAGTCCTGGTGCAATACGTTATGACGTATAGCCTGGGCCAACGAGATCCAAAGGTGGGGCAAATCACGCTGCTAGAGTGGTCTCAGATGAAGGACCTATGCACCCTTCTGCACAGTTTTGAAATGGCGACGAAGATGTTTAGTGCTGATGATGCCATTATCAGCATGACTATTCTGGTCATTTACATGCTGGAGCACACTTTAAACAGTATTCGGAGTCAGGTGGTGGGACAAGAGAACTGGGAGGAAGTACAGGAGGAGTCGTATGTGGAAGGGATAAGAAGATCTCCAAGGTCCAGACTGTCGGAAGCACCAAGGCGGCAGGCATGGGAGGGTGGGGAAGAGGGATTGATGAGGGCGTATGGTAGCAGCCAAATTGTTGAGGACGGTGCAGGAGCCAAGAAACAAATGGAGGATGAACTGGCGATAGGCATGAAAGACTCATCAGATGAGGGAGACCTTGATCACATTTCTGTTGTGCGAGGTTGGGGGGAGAGGGCAGAGGAAGGAAGCATGATTCTTACCTCGCCGCCACCAACACAACAAGGACTTGGGCCTCCTGGATGCGCAAGACACATGAGTGCCTTCTTGCTGCACTACCTGCAACATGACCCTCGGATTGTCAGAATTCAAATTAATGCCGACTACTGGGTTGCCATACTCTTAGATCTGTGGTGCCCCGCGTAGTCAGGTGTCACAGAGGGGTATTGCACCAGTAAAAGAGGTGTAATTATCCCTGTGGCAAGTGAATGGGGAAGTTAAAATGTGGCTTGTTTCTCGCATCCACACACACCCTTAGCTCAGGGGACTATAGGGTTAATTCCTTTACTAGGAGACCAAGCCCCGGTGGAAGGAGTTCAGGGCAAGCAGTGTGAGGACAAGAGGAAGTTAGAAGGCAGAACGTGAGAGGAGCAGACAGGAAAGGAGCTTTCCAGGAGAGCAGCCGATCTGGGAACAGAGGAGCCAGTGATAGGTTCTCCCAGACGGCTTACCAGGCACCGGAGCCCGCAGACTGCTGAAGCTACAAGCGCAGCAGAGAATCTGGATTGCCGTGGAGTCTTTAAGTCTCCCGGACACCAGAGCAGTCAACATTAAGGGGGCCAGGCCCTGCTTGAAGAGAGAGCACAGGAGGCCAGGCTAGATTTCAGATCAGCCAGGCTTCACACCAACCTGGAAGAGTAATAAAGGAGGGACACCTAACCAAGCCCCATGGAAACAATCCATTCCCTTGCCACTACCCGTAGAGCTACCTGTTATTCTAACATCAGATGCTGAACTGTGAACTTTAGAGAAATGATGGGAGTATAGGTGTGTCACGGTCCGCGCTGCTCCAGTGCAAAGAAACCTCACCAAAGAGCCAGAAAATCATCAGTCAGATTTCCATCCTTTTATTTCTTCCTCCTACGCGTTTCGGCGCCCCATCTGGAGCCTTCCTCAGGGATATTACAATACTCATTACAGAGGGGGTTTATATAGCCCCAAACCTTACAATAAAGAGGTGTTGTCTGTTTACTAATGATGTCATCCTCATCATCATAAATGGGAGGATCTCCACATTTTGGCGCTATTTTTACAAAAACAAACAAATACAGCTCAAAATCATCATAAACAGGGCACATTTCAATCATATAATATCAATTAAGGCTCACAAGATCGAATTTCGTAGAAATGGTACATATAAAAGCAAAAAAATGTGAAAAACGATCTTCACAGAAACTTTCACAAGTAAAAAAAAATTTTTTTACTATCAGTTTGCATGAGATTCAAACCTGAGGCTTTCACGTATGCACATATGTTAAGGTGCTTAGTGTCTAGCGCCACCAGAGTTTTTTTTAATGAGGCTATATGAATGGTGGAATTCCATTGTTAAAAACACATTGAAATGTTCTCTTAAAAAATGGCCTAAAAACGTTGGAGTATAAAAGAATAGGAAAAAATATGCTAAACAATGACATAAAAAATCTTTTAAGATATTAAAAAAACTATTAGTAAAAACTTTTTTTTTTTAAAAATGTATTCTTTATTAGAAATAACAAATAATAAAAAATGATAATAAATACATAATAAAAGATAATTGTTAGAAAAGAATATATATATATATAATATTTATTCTTTCTGCGATATATCCTAAAAAGCTAAAGTATATATGATAAGACTGATAAGAATGTATAGCCATTCTTTCAGGATTCGTTGGTTGAGAGGTGGCTCAACAGAAAAAACTTATATGTTACTATATTGACTCCCCAGGTTCCATTCCCATCAAAGGCACAAAATCATGCCCAAAATGAAAAGATGTTGAAATTTTGTGGTTCATACATTCAATTGTATCCACAGGAGGTTCAATATACTGTAAAAAACTCATTTGTAATGTGTTGAAAAATTGCAAGGTAGTATTCTATCAAGAAACCACAAGATGGCGCTCAAAGTGCACTTACTTGCAGGTACCTGGAGGCAACTACCATGGAAACAGGGTACCACTTGAGTTCATGAATCTTACCACTAGGGGCAAAACAAAGGACTTGTCTGTATTGTGAGAGTTAAAAAGTGTGAAAAAGAAGTTTGAGAGACTGTGGGGTAGATCAAGATGATTACACCTAGTGGTATGTGTGCATATGTGAAGGCATGTGAATATTATATAAAAAAAACTTAAAAAGTGATTGATATAGATAAAAATATATAAATATATGAATTGTGTTGGTGATTCAGATAAATAATGTCTTTAGTATTATAAGAATAAAATTCACATTAAAAATATAATAATATAATAATAAGTCGTCCATAGCAGCAGCCTTTCTCTAAATCCAAGGACTGCATTCTATATACCAACCACAAGATGGCAGCAGATGTGGTACCTATATGTACCGTGCATTAACAGATGCATTTCCCAAAAGGGCCCCATGTTAAAAAAGTTATGCGTTTTTCACAAAACACCAAAAAATGTTGCAGACCCTATTAAAAACGGATTTCACAAAAACGCAATGCGTTAAACGGATTGCACTTTTGCACACTTTTGCAATTGAGTTTTTTGCATTGGAGTCTATGGGTGCGTTAACGGATGTGTTTTTACACATTTCCACATGTCAAAAACGGATCCAGTAGCAGGAATGCAGACGCAAGTGTGGCCCTGGCCTTAACATGACTATCACTTTGTCAAGGCATGATGCTTTGACATTTTTGTTTGTTCTCTGTGAAAGAATTACCTACTAGTGATGAGCGAGTACTAAAATGCTCGGGTGCTCGAAGCTCGGGCCGAGCATCCCGAGATACTCGTGTACTCGGCCCGAGTACCGAGCCCAATGTTATCCTATGGGAGACACGAGTATTTTTATGAAATGACTGCCGGCAGCATGGAAAAACCCTAAAAATTTCACAAAAGTCTCAGAAGAGTGCTGAGATGACATGGCAACACCATGGGGAAGACCCCTGGAAGCATTTCTCACTCAAAAGTCACAGCTGTGAACAATGTTGTCCGAGTTTCACGCCAATTTTACGGAGTCTCCAGAAAACCTTCCAAAATGACACCAAAATGAATATTCAGGGTGGAAATGTTAAGGGCACATACCCAATAGTGAGATACAGCTGGTGTATGTTACTTTTTGTGATTACATGAAAGATTTTACGTGAAAACATTGTGCGGCACTCCGATGACCCTGAGAAGAGACGAACATGAAGCCCTGTCTTGACATAATGTGCCCATTTTGAGGAACTCGGTCTATTGTAGTATCTTCCTTTGCCAGGGCAGTCCAAAATTGGGAGGCTCCTCATTGTCCCTGGATAGAGACATGCAGGAGGGCCTGTAAACAAGAACTGGGTGTATTGTAGTATATCCCTTTGGCCAGGGCAGCCAAAAATTGGAAGGTTCAACAATGACCCATGCATACAGACATGTAGTAGGGCCTGTAACCCTCAAGTGGGTGTATTTTAGCCTAGGCCTTTGGCCAGGGCAGCCAAAAATTGGGAGGTTCAACAATGACCCATGCATACAGACATGTAGTAGGGCATGTAACCCTCAAGTGGGTGTATTGTAGTATAGCCCTTTGGTCAGGGCAGCCAAAAATTGGGAGGTTCAACAATGACCCATGCATACAGACATGTAGTAGGGCCTGTAACCCTCAAGTGGGTGTATTTTAGCCTAGGCCTTTGGCCAGGGCAACCAAAAATTGGGAGGTTCAACAATGACCCATGCATACAGACATGTAGTAGGGCGTGTAACCCTCAAGTGGGTGTATTTTAGCCTAGGCCTTTGGCCAGGGCAGCCAAAAATTGGAAGGTTCAACAATGACCCATGCATACAGACATGTAGTAGGGCTCGGGTTTGGTATACCCTCAAGTGGGGAATGTAATTGTAGTATAGCTGCCCCAGTTTGGTTCAGGGCAGCCAAAAATTGGGAGGTTCAACAATGACCCATGCATACAGACATGTAGTAGGGCCTGTAACCCTCAAGTGGGTGTATTGTAATATAGCCCTTTGGTCAGGGCAGCCAAAAATTGGGAGGTTCAACAATGACCCATGCATACAGACATGTAGTAGGGCCTTTAACCCTCAAGTGGGTGTATTGTAGTATAGCCTTTTGGTCAGGGCAGCCAAAAATTGGGAGGTTCAACAATGACCCATGCATACAGACATGTAGTAGGGCGCTGTAACCCTCAAGTGGGTGTATTTTAGCCTAGGCCTTTGGCCAGGGCAGCCAAAAATTAGGAGGTTCAACAATGACCCATGCATACAGACATGTAGTAGGGCGTGTAACCCTCAAGTGGGTGTATTTTAGCCTAGCCTTTGGCCAGGGCAGCCAAAAATTGGAAGGTTCAACAATGACCCATGCATACAGACATGTAGTAGGGCCTGTAACCCTCATAGGGGTTTGTGTATATGCCCTTTAGAGGGCAGCCAAATATTGGGAGCTCCACATGTCCTGATAGAGACGTGCAGGAGGGCCTCAAAACATTTTTCCCATTGAAAAGGAACGGTCCTCTGTCGTTGTAATGCCCATTCTAAAAGAATGGGCGAAAAAATTTACACTGCGGGTATACTCAAACAACCCTAATATTGTAACGGTCATCATGGTGCTCATGAGGAGAAGGAGGAGCAGTCCAGCGATTAGCCAAAAGCCTGAAGTGTGTACCCATGGGTGAGTGGAGGTACATGGCAAATTCACATAACAAAATTTTAAGTCAGTTGTCATTTGCTGGTGGTGTGGTGAAGTCTGGCCCAATCCAACCCTTGTTCATCTTGATCAGAGTCAGCCTGTCAGCATTTTCAGTTGACAGGCGGGTGCGTTTATCAGTGATGATTCCACCTGCAGCAATGAAAACACGCTCTGATAAAAGCTAGCGGCAGGGCAGGCCATGACCTGCTAGCGGCAGGGCAGGCGTAGAGAGCCAATTCATGCCACGTGTCCAGCTTGGAGACCCAATAATTGAAAGGCACAGAGGAATCTCGCAGTACAGTTGTTCGATCTGCAAGGTACTCCTTCAGCATCTGCCTAAACTTAGCATTTCTGGTGGCACTACCCCGCACCTCAGGGGCTGTGGTACGTGAGGGGCTGAGAAAACTGTCCCACATCGTAAAGACAGTTCCCCTACCTCTGGCGGATTGGACTTGTGCCCCTCTCGGCCGTACGCCTTGGTTGTCCACCGAATCCTGACCTATGCCGCTAGCGTTTTGTGAGGGGAAAGATTTCACTACTTCCGTGACTTTGGCCCTGTGGAACTGCTGCATTTTGGCTGACCTCTCCGCCTCAGGAATGAGAGACATAAAGTTCCCCTTGTAGCGTGGGTCTAACAGTGTTGCCAACCAGTACTGATTGTCGGCCAAGATGTTCTGAACACGAGGGTCACGAGACAGGCAGCTTACCATAAAGTCAGCCATGTGCGCCAGACTCTTAACAGCCATCACTTCAGTATCCAGACCAACACGATGACTGAACATGCTGTCCTCCTCCTCCTCTTCCTCATCTCCCCTGTCCTCTGGCCAGCCACGCTGAATCGAGGGTATGACTGGTGTGCATGTCATATCCTCAATTTGGCCAGAGAGTTGCTCCATGTCTTCATCCTCCTCCTCCTCGTCATAGTCCTCCACTACACGTTGTGATGAGATGAGGCTGGGCTGTGTGTTTTCACCCACAAGTAAATAGAAAATTCCGCACAGACCGGGTATTCTGATTTAAAACTCCAATTCTTTATTCATCCATACGAATAAAACACAAGTTCTGGGGTACACAAGCCCCCCTCCCACGCCTTACGCGTTTCGGTTAGAGCACCTTAATCATAGGCCTATGATTAAGGTGCTCTAACCGAAACGCGTAAGGCGTGGGAGGGGGCTTGTGTACCCCAGAACTTGTGTTTTATTCGTATGGATGAATAAAGAATTGGAGTTTTAAATCAGAATACCCGGTCTGTGCGGAATTTTCTATTTACTTCACGGCTAATCTGGATACCAGCTTGGATTCCAGCACAAACAGCCTAGGAAGGCCATGGTGAGCTATACACTTTGAATCTTTATTATGTTTTCACCCACACCCACTACTGTTTCTTGCTCCAAGTCATCGCGCTCGGCCTGCAATGCATCCTCTTTGATTTTCAGCAGAGACCGTTTTAGAAGGCAGAGTAGTGGTATGGTGACGCTAATAATGGCGTCATCGCCGCTCACAATCTTGGTGGAGTCCTCAAAGTTTTGGAGGACGGTGCATAGGTCCGACATCCATCTCCACTCCTCAGGTGTTATGTGTGGAGTTTGACCCATTTCCCGACGGCTTAGGTGATGCAGGTAGTCCACAACTGCCCTCTTCTGCTCACATATCCTGACCAACATGTGCAGAGTTGAATTCCAACGCGTGGGGACATCACATACCAGTCTGTGGGCCGGAAGACGCAAACGGCGCTGAAAGCCGGCAAGGCCGGCTGAAGCAGCAGGTGACTTGCGAAAATGTGCAGACAGACGCCGAACTTTTACCAGCAGGTCAGACACCTCTGGGTATGACTTCACAAACCTCTGAACCACCAGGTTGAGCACATGGGCCACGCATGGAACATGTGTCAGCTGCCCTCGCCTCAAAGCTGCCACCAGGTTTCGGCCATTGTCACACACGACCTTTCCTGGCTTTAGGTTCAGAGGTGTGAGCCAGTGATCTGCCTGCTGTTTCAGAGCTGTCCACACCTCTTCTGCATTGTGGGGTTTGTCACCTATGCAGACTAGCTTCAGCACAGCCTGTTGCCGCTTTGCAGAGGCAGTGCTGCAGTGCTTCCAGCTTGGGACTGGTGTGGAGGGTACAGTGGATGAGGATGCGCAGGAGGAGAAGGCTGAGGAGCATGACATTCCGGAGCTGTAGAGTGTCGGTGAAACCCTGACAGAGGTAGGGCCTGCTATCCTTGGTGTGGGAAGGACGTGTTCCGTCCCTTGCTCAGACTGGGTCCCAGCCTCCACAATATTAATCCAGTGTGCCGTCAAGGAGATGTAGCGGTCTTGCCCACAAGCACTTGTCCACGTGTCTGTGGTTAGGTGGACTTTGGCTGAAACAGCATTGTTCAGGGCACGTGTGATGCTGTTGGACACGTGGTTATGCAATGCGGGGACGGCACATCTGGAGAAATAGTAGCGGCTGGGGACCGAGTAACGTGGGACAGCAGCCGCCATCAGGTCGCGGAAATGCGTGCGTCTCCACCAGCCGGAAAGGCAACATTTCTAGCGCTATGAGTCGCGAAATGTGATCATTCAGGACTGTGGCATGTGGGGCGTTGGCAGCGTATTTGCGCCTGCGTTCAAATGTTTAATCGAATGGATAATTGAACGCTGCGCTGGGACAAGGACGTGCTTGATGGTGGTGTAATTTGTGCGTGGGAAACTTCAGGTGCAGGGCCGGACGCTTGTTCGCGGCCAGCATGGACAGGGGATTGGCTTGCACGCACAACAGGCGAAGACGTAGCAGTGACATCAGCAAGCACCGCTCCTCCACTCTGTTGTACTTCCCACAAAGTCGGGTGCTTGGCTGACATGTGCCTGATCATGCTGGTGGTGGTCAGGCTGCTAGTTTTCGTACCCCTGCTGATACTGGCATGGCAGGTGTGGCAAATGGCCTTTTTAGAGTCTTCTGGAGCCAACTTAAAAAAGGTGGTCGACAGGCCAGATTCTGCGAATGGATACGTGAACAGTTCTTCCGAGTGTCCTAGTGTGGGATCAGTAATGTCCGTGGACGTGTACTCGGCCAGGTGGTAGGAAGGAGGATCAGGTTGGGAAATGTGCGGTGCAGTATCACGGCTACTGACAGTTGACCGTGTGGAAGACAGGGTGTTTGTGGAGGTGCCCATCTGACTTGAAGCATTATCCGCTATCCAAGTAACAACCTGTTGACACTGGTCTTGGTTCAACAGTGGTGTACTGCTGCGGGCCCCAAGAATTTGGGACAGGACGGCGAGCGAGGAATGGCCTTTGTTGTGCGAAATTAGTGCTTGCACACGACCGCCTCTGCTGCACCACCATCACTCACTTCTTTTCCTCACGCCCTTGCACGCTTGCGCTTGCTGTATAGAGCAACAACTGCTGTGACTGTAGAGGTAAGGAGATAGATTTTAGTTCCTAACTGTATCAAGGTATGACGTACACAGTCTGGTGACTCTAATGGTTTCAGAGAGGATTTTAGTCCTAACCTGTATCAGTATGACGTACACCAGTCTGGTGACTGTAATGGTTTCAGGAGAGGATTTAGTCCCTAACCTGTATCAAGGGATGACGTAACCAGTCTGGTGACTGTTAGACACAAGAGATTAGGATTTTAGTTCCCTAACCTTATCAAAGTATGACGTACACCAGTCTGGTGACTTTGAGATCACAAGATTTGGATTTTAGTTCCCTAACCTGTATCAAGTATGACGTACACCAGTCTGGTGACTGTGAGATCACAAGAGATTAGGATTTTAGTTCCCTAATCTGTATCAAGGTATGACGTACACCAGTCTGGTGACTGTTGAGATCACAAGAGATTAGGATTTTAGTCCCTAACCTGTATCAAAGTATGACGTACACCAGTCTGGTGACTGTTGAGATCACAAGAGATTAGGATTTTAGTTCCCTAACCTGTATCAAGGTATGACGTACACCAGTCTGGTGACTGTTGAGATCACAAGAGATTAGGATTTTAGTTCACTAACCTGTATCAAGGTATGACGTACACCAGTCTGGTGACTGTTGAGATCACAAGAGATAGGATTTTAGTTCCCTAACCTGTATCAAGGTATGACGTACACCAGTCTGGTGACTGTAATGGTTTCAGGAGAGGATTTTAGTCTCTAACCTGTATCAAGGTATGACGTACACCAGTCTGGTGACTGTTGAGATCACAAGAGATTAGGATTTTAGTTCCCTAACCTGTATCAAGGTATGACGTACACCAGTCTGGTGACTGTTGAGATCACAAGAGATTAGGATTTTAGTCCCTAACCTGTATCAAGGTATGACGTACACCAGTCTGGTGACTGTAATGGTTTTCAGGAGAGGATTTTAGTCCCTAACCTGTATCAAGGTATGAGTACACCAGTCTGGTGACTGTAATGGTTTCAGGAGAGGATTTTAGTCCCTAACCTGTATCAAGGTATGACGTACACCAGTCTGGTGACTGTTGAGATCGCAAGAGATTAGGATTTTAGTTCCCTAACCTGTATCAAGGTATGACGTACACCAGTCTGGTGACTGTGAGTTCACAAGAGATAGGATTTTAGTCCCTAACCTGTATCAAGGTATGACGTACACCAGTCTGGTGACTGTAATGCTTTAGGAGAGGATTTTAGTCCCTAACCTGTATCAAGGTATGACGTACACCAGTCTGGTGACTGTAATTGGTCAGAGATAGGATTTTAGTCCCTAACCTGTATCAAGGTATGACGTACACCAGTCTGGTGACTGTTGAGATCACAGAGATAGGATTTTAGTTCCCTAACCTGTATCAAGGTATGACGTACACCAGTCTGGTGACTGTAATGGTTTCAGGAGAGGATTTTAGTCCCTAACCTGTATCAAGGTATGACGTACACCAGTCTGGTGACTGTTCAGATCACAAGAGATTAGGATTTTATTTCCCTAACCTGTATCAAGGTATGACGTACACCAGTCTGGTGACTGTTCAGATCACAAGAGATTAGGATTTTAGTTCCCTAACCTGTATTAAGGAATGACGTACACCAGTCTGGTGACTGTAATGGTCAGAGAAGGATTTTAGTCCCTAACCTGTATTAAGGTAGTACGTACACCAGTCTGATGACTGTAATGGTGTCAGGAGAGGATTTTAGTCCCTAACCTGTATTAAGGTAGTACGTACACCAGTCTGGTGACTGTAATGGTGTCAGGAGAGGATTTTAGTCCCTAACCTGTATTAAGGTAGTACGTACACCAGTATGGTGACTGTAATGGTGTCAGGAGAGGATTTTAGTCCCTAACCTGTATTAAGGTAGTACGTACACCAGTCTGGTGACTGTAATGGTGTCAGGAGAGGATTTTAGTCCCTAACCTGTATTAAGGTAGTACGTACACCAGTCTGGTGACTGTAATGGTGTCAGGAGAGGATTTTACTCCCTAACCTGTATTAGGTAGTACGTACACCTGTCTGGTGACTGTAATGGTTTCAGGAGAGGATTTTAGTCCCTATCCTGTATTAAGGTAGTAAGTTCAAGAGTGTGGTGACTCTAATGGTCACAGTAAAAGCTTGGATTCCGATCTGTATCACCCTGCCTATATCCTCCTAGATTAGTCCTGAGAAGGACTGTTCTGGTCACTGTAAAGCTTGGACTCCGATCTGGATCACCCTGCCTATATCCTCCTAGATTAGTCCTGAGAAGGACTGTTGTGGTCAGCAGCAGTTTGCAGCCCTGCTCCGGATCTACCTGTAAGGGCCGCAAATCTGTCCCTAAGCAGCAGCAGACACTCTCCCTACACTGACTGTCTGGATGGCTGTGTACAGAGCACAGCGCGCCGGGAGTTATAAAGGCTCAGTCACGCTGTGCAGGGCGGCCAATCACTGCTATGCCACAACTAACAGGGCTGTGGCATTGCAGTGGTCTGCCAGCCAATCCCTGCACGCGGGCTGGCTCTCAAAAGAGCGCCAACATGCAGAGATGACGACCACGAGCACAGCACGAGTATCGCGAGATTACTCGGTGCTCGCTGAGTAGCCCGAGTACAGTGATACTCGTGCGAGTACCGTGTAGTGGCGAGCATGCTCGCTCATCACTATTACCTACCAGTCAGACGCTGAAGGCAGGCAAGAGGGCAAGAGATATACATGGATAGAGGACAGGAAAACTGAAAGTGCAATGGCTTAACTTGAAGCACTTGCAGCTCATTTATATATGATTTAAATGCTAGATTTCTCAGAAACATCAGAACAGATTTATTTATACAACTAAGCTATTGATTTAATTAGAATGAAATCCCTTAGTCATATATGACATTAGTTTAAGGTACAAAGTTTTCAAGAAAGATCCCTTTAATATTTTCCATTCTTTCTAGTTTATCTAAAATTTCATATAATGCAGTATATGGTCAAATAGTTTATTAAAGTTAGTACCGGTATATAGTAGCTAGCATACATTGTACGAATTTAATAGACTCTTTAATGCACGGATATTAGAGCACTGAATTAGTGACATTCCAGGAAGCATGCCTCATGTGTGTAGGAACTCATTTCCTAATAAGGTAGTGACTCGCCCTAGGCAGTGTACTCAGGGCTCGGGCTTGGTTACGGTCTCGGGGATGTCACGGGTGGCTGCCCGAGGCTGTGGCCCTGGGGGTCAGTGAAAAAGGGGTTATTTACAGGGATTTTATTTACAAGTTGTCTTCGTGACACCACCTGCTGTATCTGGTGAGGGATCAGCAGCACTGCTACAGTCCTCTGAACGTCGGTGGGATTGTGGCTAGGTTGGGATAGTCCCCGCAGGTAGGACTGGGACCTCCAGGGCAGAGTGATGAGAATGGGCAGGATGCAGCAGAGCTGGGAATGTTATAGGTAAAGTCTATAGGGGGCACGGTGGGTGAAAGGAAAGAAAGCACAAACGCAGCCAAAGTCTCTTTACCTTTTTACTGGTGGTTTGCAGGCAAGTTGTCCAGAGCTCCGACGGGTAGCTGGGCTGCACAGTGGGCTCCCACAGCAAGTCCTCCTCCTCTGTGTGTGTGTGATGAAGCACAGTCTATTAAATGCTGACTCGCCTCCACTCTCTTCTTCTGCTTCTCTCCCTCTCCTGTGCGGTCTCCAGGATGACCTTTCTCTGAAACTGCAGTGCCCTGCTAGTCCTGGCTCCCTCTCTGCGACTCTCTCAGGAGACCGGGTAGCTGAAGCTTCCTCAGTGCAAGGGGTTTCCAGTGGGACTTGGAGTTCTCCACTGTTACGGATCTCCAATATCCGGCTCCTCTTTTAGGGTGAACTCGCTGTCTGAGCTGCCTACTCCCTTTCCTCTGTTTCGCTGTTTCTTCCTCCAGGCTCCCTGCCTTCAGTCCCACTTAGGCTGGTGAGACCGGCTAGTCTGCATCTCTGGCCTGGGCCTACTCGTGGCTCCAGCACCAGAACTCCTCTGCAGCTCTTCTAGCGTCTGCTACACTCTGACTAACTTCGCGCCCAGCAGCAGTATTTATAAGGGATCCGGCCTAAGTGCAGCAGGTTGAGCTCCCCCTACTGTGCTGGGGTGAAAGGTATTGTTCGTAGTACTACCTACTGTGGAAACCCAGCTGTGCAGCAGAGAGATATGTGGTTACCTGCGTTGGCAGGGCGCCACACACCCCCCTAGGTAACATCAGTACTCCGGGACTGAGAAATTTTTGTGAAACAAAGATATAACAATTTTAACATATATATATATATATTGTTTGAAAAATGAAAAATTACAAAAAGACACTGAAAATATTGAAAAATGAAAAATAGAAAAATAGAAAAACGGGTAAATCCATACGGTGCTAGTCCATCCACCGTAGGCTTTTTAAAGTTTATGGCTACGTTAGTCCAGTAACCGTAGTCCATTGAAGTTTTCTAAAGAGTTCAAAGTTTGGAAGGGGGAAAAGTTCAATAGAGTCCTTACAGTAATGTCTCTGTACGCTCCGCGTAAGGAAAGGGGAGAAGTCTTTTCAAAAAGTTCACATTTCAACAACAAACAGGGGTGCCTATGGGTGTCTCGGCTTAGGAGAGCTGGTCCCTCCCTGCCCCAGGCACTTTCTGTTCCCATCTTAATGTGCTTGGGACTGGGCCCAGTTCCTCCACCCTTCTGTACACTACTATTTACATTTCTGTTTGTACAGATTCTTATTTACATATGTTTCCAAATGTATGTTACCTTACACCTATTCTCCGAATCTAGACGGGGCTGACCTTGTGTGCTCCTATGTGATCTTCGCACTACGGATGTCACTGTCTCAGGTGAAGTGTTTAATGGTGTTAGTGATTCAGGTGAGTCTCTGCGTTGCCCTAGTCTCTCTACTGGGCTAGCAGGTTTACCGATTGCAGCATCCTCAGATTCTCTTGCAACAGGTATTTCTTCTTGATTTCTGGGAACTTCTTCTGCGGTTGGTAAAAGTTGATTACTGGGATGATGATGGCTCCATCTATTTGAAGCCAATCTTCAGGGAATTCACCTAAATCAGCCTGAATCATTCTTTCCTTTGGTTCTGGAATGGGATCTGGAATGGAGACTGAATCTGGGATTGGTTCGAACTCCTTTGGAGGACACCTCTTTAGATGGTTTCTGGATACAGTTTGTCTTGCTTTTCCCCCATCTTTACTGACGACACAGATCTTAGGGTTGTTATGAACATAGTACAACAGGACGTAGGGTTCACTTTCCCACTTGTCATCTAATTTATGGTGAGTTTTTTTTCTTTTTAGAACCAAACTTCCAGGTGGTATGATCTCTGCTGGAGCATGTTTGTTGCAATCTTTTGCCTGTTTTGCACGGGACTTCTCTAAGTTTTCTTCAACACTCTGTTGGACTTTTGCACACTGTTCCTTTCGATGAATCTTCCAGTTTGAGATAGCTTGATTTGCTTCAGGATCCACTACACCGAGTTCTAAATCCACGGGTAACTTTCCTGTCCAAGTTCTCATCAGATACGCTGGTGTACAGTTGGTGGAACTGACTGGAATATGATTGTACATATCGTTTAAATCTGGCAACTTTTCAGGCCACTGATTTCTTTCTTCCAACGGGAGAATCTTCAGCATGTCAATGATGATGTTGTTCATCTTTTCACAGAGTCCATTGGTTTGAGGATGATATGGGGTCGTTCTGATCTTGCACCCATACATCTTGCAAAACTCTTGAAAAATCTCTGCTTCGAATGCTGGTCCTTGATCAGTGAGAATACGCTCTGGGTATCCTAACGGTCTACAGAAAATTCTTTGGAAAGTTTTCGCAGCAGTTGCAGCTGTCAAGTCTTTCACAGGGGCTACCATCAGGAATCTTGAATAATGGTCTACCATTGTCAAAGCATATGTATAACCAGATCTACTTGGTGTCAGCTTTACGTGATCCAAGACGACTAACTCCAAAGGCTGCGTGGTTATGATTGGCTCAAGCTTAGCTTGTTGGCTCTGCACGTTTTTCCTTCTCAGAGTACAGGCTTGACATGCTTTACACCACTTTTCTATGGATGTCCGCATACCTAGCCAAAAGAATCTGTTTTTGAGCAGCACTTCAAGCTTTTTCCATCCAAAGTGACCAGTTTTCTCATGGTAGGCACGTAGGACCACAGAGATGTCTGATCTTGGCACGATAATCTGCCATGCCATTTCATGTTTTCTAGGATTTATATGTTGCCGGCATAATTTATCTTGATACTGGAAAAGTTTACCCCGTTCATTCCACAGATGTTTAGCATCAGACGGAGGGTTTGCTTGCAGCTTTGCTGACTCCTGGGCTATCAGTTATTTGATTAGACCTACAGCCGGATCTTGATCCTGTGCCTTACCCCAGTCGAAGTGAGATAACAGGTTTACTGCTTCAGTATAGAGGTTTCGATGGGTCTGCTGAGATTTGGTTTCCCTCACATGATGGAAAGCAGGTAACTCCACTTCTTCCAGCTCGTCTTCATCTACACCTCCTTCAGACAAATGAGGCATCCCGGATAAGGCATTTGCATTCCCATTTTGGTGCCCAGCCCGGTACTTGATGGTAAATTGGTAGTTGGAGAGTCTGGCCATCCATCTCGGCTCCCAACTTTGCAGTTTCCAGGTGGGTCAGCGGATTGTTATCCGTATAGGCGATGAACTTGCTAGAGGCTTGGTAGTGTTTAAACCTCTCGGTGATGGCCCAGACTAAGGCCAGGAATTCCAGCTTGAAGGAACTGTAATTTTCTGGGTTCCTCTCTGTGGGTTGCAATTTTCGGCTGGCATAAGCAATTACTCTCTCCTTGCCGTCTTCGTTTTGGGCAAGGACAGCTCCGAGTCCCACATTGCTGGCGTCTGTATACAGCAGGAATGGCAGACTGTAGTCCGGGTAAGCTAGGATTTCTTCTCCTGTCAGGGCTTCTTTCATCATCTGGAACGATTCCTCTTGTTCCTTACCCCATCTCCACAGAGAATCCTTTGGCTTGCCTTTCATGGGTTGGCCTACTAGCAGGTCTTGCAGAGGAGCAGCCTTCTTGGTATACTCCTTGATGAACCTTCAGTAGTAGCCCACCAAACGCAGGAATTGACGTACTTCTTTGATGGTTTTGGGTTCTGGCCATTCTTTGATTGCTGTTACCTTGTCTGGATCAGGGGCCACGCCTTCAGCACTGACTATGTGTCTCAGGTACTGCACTCTTGGCTTTAACAGGTGGCATTTTGATGGTTTCAGCTTCATCCCGTATTTAGCCAGAGCCTCAAACACTTCTCCTAGATGGGCGACATGGTCCTCGTAGGTCTTGGAGTACACGATCACGTCATCCAGATATAGCTGTACTGTGTCGAAGTTCTTATGCCCCAGGCAACTTTCCATCAACCTCTGGAAGGTTCTGGGTGCATTACATAGTCTGAAGGGCATGTTGTTGAACTAACATAGACCCATAGGTGTTGCGAATGCCGTCTTCTCTCTATCTTCTTCGGCTACGGACACTTGCCAATACCCACTAGTGAGATCTAAGGTAGAGAAGTAGTTGGCAGACTTCAACGCAGCTAAAGATTCTTCTATTTGTGGTAACGGGTAAGCATCTTTGTTTGCTATGCGGTTTATCTGCCTATAGTTTACACACATCCTCATACTGCCATCTTTTTTCTTGACTAGGACTAATGATGCTGCCCAGGGACTACAGCTATCTCGTATAACCCCTGCGTCTTTCATGTCCTGTAACATTTCTTTGGCTTTTTGATAATGTGCAGGTGGAATAGGCCTATACCGCTCTTTGATTGGTGGATGTGTACCTGTGGGGATGTGGTGCTGTACCCCTTTTATCCTACCAAAATCAAGTGGATGCTTACTGAAAACTTGTTCAAACTCTTGGACTACCCGGTACACACCTCGCTTCTCATACACAGGAGTGGTGTCAGTTCCGACATGGAGCTGCTGGCACCAGTCCTCCAGTGGCCCAATTGTTTGATCAGTTTTTGCCCCTTCCTCGTTGGGTTTGGGTTGCACTGTGTGGATCTCGTTGATGCTGACTGTGTATAATTTGGCAACGGTGGTATACCTGGGCAACTTAACCTCTTCACTGCCACAGTTTAAGACGCAAACTGGTTCTCTCCCTTTATGTACATTAACCACCCCCTGGCTGTAAACAATGTAGGTCTGTGCTCTGTGCTCACGGGCTCCACTAACGCTTGATAGTCCTGCCCTCTCAGACCTATAGCTGCTCGAGACCATACCATCATTTCACTCATTGGGAGTATCACAATGGGTATTGGGTCTGTCACCCGTGCTGTACCAATTTCACCACCTGTAACTGTTACCTGTTGTTGGTGTAAGATGGCTCTGATCTCGTGTTGGATAATCTTCCTCTGACCAAGCCTGGCAGTTTCAGCAATTTGTTGAAGCAAAGACAATACCTCCTGCATGCAATTGCTAACATTGGTACCCAAGATAACATAAGGATCATTTGCATTAATGGCTTCTGCTACTACAAGGACCCCTTGAATTTGTAATTCTACCTTCCCAACCTTTATGGGCTCTTCTTTAACCCCCATCACATTAATTGGTTCCCCATTTGCTGCATGAAGGGAAATGTCTACGTCGGGATGCTTCAGTTCAGCATCAGCCCAATACTTTCTATAAAGGATATAGGGGACGAGGGTCACCTGCGATCCGGTGTCCAGTAGAGCAGGCAACAGGATGTCATCTAGTACAATGGACGTAAACGGCCTCTGTCCGATGAAAGTCTTGCACCAGGTGGTTGGGCCTTGTTGGTCTAGTCCTGAGGTTTGACCCCGGCCTCCAGGGACTGCCCGTTTAAAGGACAGTGCCTAGTGAGATGACCGATGCAATTACAGCGGCAGCAGATGGGCTCCCCAGTGGAGCTGTAACGGTCGGTGGTCCTTCCTCTGTAGGTTGTAGCTTGCTTCCCTCGCATCCACGTCATCCGGGCTGTTGGCAAGCTGGATCTGCGGCTGAGGCTTGGCTTGGGATCCTGGTGCTGGCTGCTGGCTCTCCTGTAACTGCATAGCGTTCATTAACTTGGAGATGTTTTTGCTCATCTCCCGCATCTCAGCACGTATCTCAACCCGCAGGGAATCATATTTGTCAGGCTGAGAAGATTGTATATTGTGCATTGCTGCAGGCACAGGTGCTGGTTTTGGAGTAGCCTGCACCTCACCATCACTCCACCGTTTAATTGCAGCTTCATGGGTTTCTACTGGCTTTAACCCTTTGATGGCCATTTCTTTCAAGGTGTTAAAATCAGAATCCGGATCGCTTAGTGACCACTAGCGTACATTTTTACTGTCCTCAGGGGATAGTGTGGCGCCCCGCAACGAGTGCGTCACAAGGGAGTATTGCAGCCGCAATATTCTCTAGACAAAGCAGTGAAATAGTTAACTCAGAGATCCAACCCAACATACAACACCTAGAACAGGGGACCAATCATAGGTCCTGGTGGGTGGAGTGTTAGGGTAGTGAAGAGAACACAATAATCTAGACAGTCAGAACAAGTCGGAGAAGTAGTCTAGAACTTGAAGAGAGCAGACTAGAACTTGGAGTGGAGCGGGGGCTCCGCACCCCGTGCGGGCCCCTGGGCCGTCACCGGTCGGGTGTCAGCACCTGAGGCCTTAACTACCGGGAATGGGCATATCTACACGGGTTCCCAAAAGACTCCCGTGCCCACAACTCACAGCCGGTTCACTGGTACCGAAGCTGGCAGCAGTTCACCTCTGTCACGCGAACCAGCCCCGTGGAGGAGCAGCTTTATAGGAGCACCCCACCACCAGCCAGTTTCCAGTCGTCTAACCAGCGGTGTACCCACCGAGGGACCCAAGGCTCCCCAAAGAATCCAGAACGTACATCATGGATAGGGCATTGAAGCAGCCTCCCCGTACCCGACCTGGTATTCCTGGGCGACGCTGGCAAGAGAAACTAAGGAGGTAGAGAGGAGGTACACTGCGGATCTCTGAGGAGCACTATCACTGCTGAGTCCACCCGGTCTTCTACTCAACCACTGTAAGCCATGTACTGCCTGCTGGTTACAGTAAAGAACCGTTGCAGAGACTATCTGTGTCCGTGTCTCCTTATGAACTGTCCGTCATGAACTTAAGGTAACCGCAGCTGCCGCACAACATCTTGAGCAGCTCCAGCCCCCGGGGATCACCGCTCAGCCTGTGGGGAGCGTAACATCTTGCTGCTGTCCATCACCCCGGGAGGTTCCGCAGCGTCGGTAGCCCTTACCGAATCTACTCATAGGTGGCGTCACGAAGAAAACAAATTAAAACCCCCTTTTTAATCTGTTCCCGTAAGACGACCTCAATTTTGATCTGCACTACACCGGGCCCCACTACCGGCAGGCGCGGTCCACCCGTGACAAGGAAGGAGAAGAATCGCCTGTCTAAACCGGGAGTAACCCTGGCCCCTGGTGTGCGTCAGAAAATGGCGTCACGAACAGGATACGAGC
This sequence comes from Allobates femoralis, assembly GCA_033576535.1. Classification (NCBI taxonomy): domain Eukaryota; kingdom Metazoa; phylum Chordata; class Amphibia; order Anura; family Aromobatidae; genus Allobates; species Allobates femoralis. Next base: position 361,879,690 of record JARQOC010000005.1, on the reverse strand, counting down.
AGGCCCGTTACCAACGGGTATGTTGTGCTTAAACTGGACTTTATTGTCTACAATTGGACTTTGTTCGTCCCTAAAAGAACTTTCCCGCCTTTACACCATTGGGTCAAGATGGCGCCCAAGATGGCGTTCCCGCCACAAGAATCCGCCACGTGAAGCCCAGGAGTGAGTCAACCCCCCCCCTCACTGTGGGAGGGTTAAGGACGAAAGGCGCCAAACTCTTTGTCCGCCCTGATTGCTCGAATCAACCATGGGGGCGGACCCCAAAGACTTTTCCCACGATTGGACTACAAAAGCCCAGAGGAGATGGGAGTGTCATACCTAGACACACCGACAGAGAGAGAAGACATCTTCACCAGCTCAACCAGAACGTCTTACCGGTTGATCGGGTGTGGTTTCCCTCCAAAGAAGAATGGCCAGCATGAGACTCCAAGACCTGATGCGGGAGGTCGAGGCGGAGGCCAGGGCAGCCATCAGCCAACCGGGTCCGGATCCTGCCCTTACCATAGACGGCAGCCCCGACTTCTGGCTAGAGGCTCTACAAGACCTCCGGGTGCGGTTACTAGAGACAGTGGAATGGACGATTCGCAGCTGGAGCGCGACCCTAGGCAGACGACTACACCATGCGATGCAGCAGAGCCGACCGGGTGCAGCTCCTCCAAGCCCAGACGACGTCACCAGCTTCTCGACCGCCTCACCCTCACCTACCACCTGTCCTGCTCCGTCACCTGAGCCAATAGACTGTGTCATTCCGGTGGAGGCCGCAACTCGACCCGTTCCAGCGACCAACATCGCAACCGATTCCGTTCTTGAGCCGGAGCTCATAACACGCTCCATGGAAGAACTCGATCTCTACCAGGTTCCACCTGCGGAACCCGCGACTAGTTTCCACACTACCGAGACTGTCGCTTGTTTCTCCCTAGAACCGGAGGCCTCCTCTGCAACCACAGAGGCCTACCTGGTAACCGGGATTGAAACACCTTTACCTGCGGAAACAGATGAAGAGGCAGGCAGCCTGGAAGCCCTGCAGGACGTCCCTACGGAAGGATCCGCAGCACCACCGCCCCGTTGTACAACGGAACAAGCTTTAACGTCTTTCATCAACAAGCAGCCTGATGTGATCATCGAGGAAGAGGTCGGAGAGGATGACGACGAGACCCACAGCACCGCTGAGGATTTCGACACCGGGTTCGCTTGGGGAGACAACAAAGAACTTCCTTCCGGGCACACAGCTCGGGTACACTGGTCGGGTGCACTGCCGACACCTTCCCCTGTGCCGATCCACCGGGTTCCGATACAGACAGCCCGCCAAGTTCAAGCTTCCCGCCAAACCACCAGCTCCATTACTCATCTTTACACCCCGAGCCGTAACGACGGAGATGTACGCCAGAGACGACGAGAGGAGTGGCAAGCCAGAGAACGCGCCAACATGGAGGCCCGTGCCGAGGCTCGCCGCCAGCCGCCGCTGCCTGATGAACTCCGCCGTGAAGGTAGAATTTCCACCTTTAACTTAAATACCGGGTGGGGGTTCGCTTGGGAGGTGGGTTTGAATGAGGAGGTGTTTGTGGGGCGCCGGGACGTTGAGTCAAACTTGCCAAGAGGACATCCCGATCGCGACCTATACCGGGGCGATATTATCACCTATGAGCGCTATGCTTGTGCAGATGGGTGGTTTGCTATCCGGGTACGCCATCACCCTCAGAGCCAGTGACTTTAAAACTTGAACTTTCATCAATGACTCTGTTTACCGTTAATCATTGACTGTGTGATCTTGCGGCTACAGCCTGGACTCTAGTTAAAGTACAGTCGACCGCCCGCCGGGTCCGCACAAAGTGATTACCTGTTTCTTTGCTTATAACATCAAAGCATTTCTTTACCTGTTTTTCTACTTTAATAAAAGTGTGTCATATATGTATAAAAATGTAAAAACCTCTGTAATGTGAGTAGTTTGACGCTTGGGGACAAGCTGATTTAACCAAGGGGGAGTGTGGCGCCCCGCAACGAGTGCGTCACAAGGGAGTATTGCAGCCGCAATATTCTCTAGACAAAGCAGTGAAATAGTTAACTCAGAGATCCAACCCAACATACAACACCTAGAACAGGGGACCAATCATAGGTCCTGGTGGGTGGAGTGTTAGGGTAGTGAAGAGAACACAATAATCTAGACAGTCAGAACAAGTCGGAGAAGTAGTCTAGAACTTGAAGAGAGCAGACTAGAACTTGGAGTGGAGCGGGGGCTCCGCACCCCGTGCGGGCCCCTGGGCCGTCACCGGTCGGGTGTCAGCACCTGAGGCCTTAACTACCGGGAATGGGCATATCTACACGGGTTCCCAAAAGACTCCCGTGCCCACAACTCACAGCCGGTTCACTGGTACCGAAGCTGGCAGCAGTTCACCTCTGTCACGCGAACCAGCCCCGTGGAGGAGCAGCTTTATAGGAGCACCCCACCACCAGCCAGTTTCCAGTCGTCTAACCAGCGGTGTACCCACCGAGGGACCCAAGGCTCCCCAAAGAATCCAGAACGTACATCATGGATAGGGCATTGAAGCAGCCTCCCCGTACCCGACCTGGTATTCCTGGGCGACGCTGGCAAGAGAAACTAAGGAGGTAGAGAGGAGGTACACTGCGGATCTCTGAGGAGCACTATCACTGCTGAGTCCACCCGGTCTTCTACTCAACCACTGTAAGCCATGTACTGCCTGCTGGTTACAGTAAAGAACCGTTGCAGAGACTATCTGTGTCCGTGTCTCCTTATGAACTGTCCGTCATGAACTTAAGGTAACCGCAGCTGCCGCACAACATCTTGAGCAGCTCCAGCCCCCGGGGATCACCGCTCAGCCTGTGGGGAGCGTAACATCTTGCTGCTGTCCATCACCCCGGGAGGTTCCGCAGCGTCGGTAGCCCTTACCGAATCTACTCATAGGTGGCGTCACGAAGAAAACAAATTAAAACCCCCTTTTTAATCTGTTCCCGTAAGACGACCTCAATTTTGATCTGCACTACACCGGGCCCCACTACCGGCAGGCGCGGTCCACCCGTGACAAGGAAGGAGAAGAATCGCCTGTCTAAACCGGGAGTAACCCTGGCCCCTGGTGTGCGTCAATAGCAGGCCCCGGGTAAACTGTTCTATAAGGAGTTTGCTCTCATCTCGTGCACTTGCAGGGCTGACATGTATAAGGGCGCACCGTGCTCTCTCTAGGCGCAAGGCATAAGCTCTGATGTCATCTCCTGGCCTCTGATAGCAATGATGAAAGCGCTTGCGAATGTCAGCTTCATTACACTCCTCAAAGGCAGCTCTCAGTTTATCAAAAATAGTAGGGGCTGATCTGCGGTCAGCAACAGACCAGGACACACTTTCTTTTTCTGCGGCCCCAGTTAACTGTCCAAGCGCCACCGTAGCACGTTGTTGGCCGGTCATAGCATACATGTCCAGGATGCTCTCAATCTTTCGCTTAAACGCATCCAGTGTATCAGGGCAGCCATCATACTGGGGCAACCACTTGGCCCAGGGATGTATGGGAACGACATAGGCATTATCGGGGCGACGGTGCCCGAAGCACCGGAGGTACTGCCATTGCTACCGGAGGCAGCCGTGGAGGGTCCAGGATAGACCTGGGGGTCAGCGTACTCCACCTCGTCCTCACTGGAGGAGGCCAACATGTTGGAGGTCCCCTAGTTAATTACAGCCGAATTACTGCTGAAGGGTTAGCTAGTTCAGGAGTTTCCGGACAGCAGCGCTCCGGAATGCTCGGCTGAGCAAGGGGCGGGCTTCAGTTTCGCGCCCCTGTGGCTGGCATGCCCCCTTTCTTCCCGCTCCTCAGCGCAGTAATGGCGGCGGAACTTTCACAGTCACACTTTACAGTTAATAAATGGCACAGTACCCGGTGATACCAGGCACGGGATCCTGTTCATGACGCCATTTTGGGACTCACCCAGGGCAGGATACTCAGGGCTCGGGCTTGGTTACGGTCTCGGTGAGGTCACCGGTGGCTGCCCGATGCTGTGGCCCCCGGGGTCAGTGAAAAAGGGGTTATTTACAGGGATTTTATTTACAAGTTGTCTTCATGATGCCACCTGCTGTATGTGGTGAGGGATCACCAGCGTCGCTACAGTCCTCTGGAGGTTGGTGGGATTGCGGCTAGGTTGGGATAGTCCCCGCAGGCAGGACTGGGACCTCCAGGGCAGAATGATGAGAATGGGCAGGATGCAGCAGAACCGGGAATGTTATAGGTAAAGTCTATAGGGGGACACGGTGGGTGAAAGGAAAGAAAGCACAAGTGCAGCCAAAGTCTCTTTACCTTTTTACTGGTGGTTTGCAGGCAAATTGTCCAGAGCTCCAACGGGTAGCTGGGCTGCACAGTGGGCTCCCACAGCAAGTGGGTATAAGGCCTCCTCCTCTGTGTGTGTGATGAAATGCTGACTCGCCTCCACTCTCTACTTCTGTTTCTCTTGGAGTTCTTCACTGTTACGGATCCCCAATATCCAGAGAGTGAACTCGCTGTCTGAGCTGTTTGCTCCCTTTCCTCTGTTTCTCTGTTTCTTCCTCCAGGCTCCCTGCCTTCAGTCCCACTTAGGCTGGTGAGACCAGCTAGTCTGCGTTTCTGGCCTGGGCCTACTCGCGGCTCCAGCACCAGAACTCCTCTGCAGCTCTTCTAGCGTCTGCTACAATCTGACTAACTCCGCCCCCAGCAGCAGTATTTATAGGGGATCCGGTCTAAGTGCATCAGGTTGAGCTCCCCCTACTGTGCTGGGGTGGAAGGTGTTGTTCGTAATACTACCGACTGTGGAAACCCAGCTGTTCAGCAGAGAGATGTGGTTAGCTGCATTGGCAGGGCGCCACAGTAGTAGTGTATTAGTAGAGCAATTCATTCCTTGCCCCATACTCAAGGATCTGAGTACCACAATGTCCCTTGGTAATTTTCTTCTCTAAACTAAGAGCTTTAGAGACCGTCAAAGAGCATTGATGTTCAAACCTTTCGCTTTGCTTTTCCTTTTTATTTATGACCTTGCATTATTTCCTCACCAGTTGCTCATATAGATTATTTTTCTTGCTAAAAAGTAAAATAAATTAAGAATTCTTAGCAAAAAGCAAAGCCAAAAACACAACTGCTTATTTAATTTGGGTTATAGAAGGGGAATAGTTTTTCAACGCGTTAGCTGCATTTCGCCATTCGCAGCAAATCCAGCATTTTGCCGTATCTGCCACCCAACGGATCACTTGTGGCTAGACTGTGTTCGGCTCAATTTATTCCCAATGGAACTTGCAGACATGTGTGGCACTTGCAGTTTTGCACTTGCGGCACTTGCGTCTGGTAAAAAAAAATGCTTTTAGAAGCGTTTTTTTCCGTTGCCACAAGTGCCAGATTTGCCGTATTGCAGCAAAACCGCAAGTACCGCACATATCTGCAAGTCCCATAGGGAATGAATTAGGCGGAATGCAGTCTTGCCGCAAGTGATCCGTTAGGTGACAAATGCGGCAAATCCACCAGATCTACCGCGAATGCCCAGAAACGCTGATTTGAAAGTAGCCTTATTCAGCTATAAACTGCAATGTGTAATGAGACAACAGGTGATTTATGTTTTATGAAGCTTTAAATGTAGATGCTGCACTACATTACAGTGAAGGAAATAATCCCTTGCTGATTTTGTAAATTAGCCCACTGACAAAGACATGAACAGTCTTTACGGGTAGGTTAGTTTTAACAGTTACAGAATATCAAAAACAAGATTCAGAAAGTCACATTGTCTAAATTATATAAATGTATTTGCATTTTGAAGAAAGAAATAAGTATTTGATCCCCCTACCAACCATTTAGAGTTCCGGCTCCTACAGACCAGTTACCTGCATTAAAGTCAGCTGTCTTAAATTTTCATATGTATGACAGACTCACGTCAACACATTTGAGTAATCAGTCAGACTCAAACCTCTACAACATGGGCAAGACCAAAGAGACTTCTAAGGATGTCAAGGAAAAGATCCTAGACCTGCACATGGCTGGAATGGGCTACAAAACTATAAGTAAAACACTGAGTGAGGATGAGATAACTGCTGGTGCAATAGTAAGAAAATGGAAGAAATAGAAAATGAGTTTTAATCAACCTTGATCTGGGGCTCCATGCAAAATCTCACCTCGTGGGGTATCCAGGTTCATGAGGAAGGTGAGAGATCAGCATAAAACTACATGGGGGAATTTGTTAATGATCTCAAGACAGCTGGGGCCACTGTCACCAAGAAAACCATTGGTAACACATTACGCTGTAATGAATTACAATCCTGAAGTGACCACAAAGTCCAACTGCTCAATAAGGCACATGTGCAGGCTCATCTGAAGTTTGCCAATGAACACCTTAGTGATTCTGAGAGTGATTGGGAGAAGGTGCTGTGGTCAGATAAGACAAAAATTGAGATCTTTGAAATCAACTCAACTTGCCATGTTTGGAGGAAGAGAATTGCTGCCTATGACCCAAAGAACCCTATCCCCACAGTAAAGCATGGCGGTAGAAACATTATATTTTGGAGGTAATTCTCTGCTAAGGGCACAGGACTACTTCACTGCATCAATGGGGCAATGGATGGAACCATATACCGTAAAATTCTGAGTGACAACCTCCTTCCCTCCGCTGGACTCTAAAAAAGGGTCGTGGCTGTGTCTTCCAGCTGTCATACAGCCAAGGCAACAAAGGAGTGGCTCAAAAAAAAAGCACATTAAGGTCATGGAGTGGGCTAGCCAGTCTCCAGAATTTAATGCCATAGAAAACTGAAGCTCTAAGTTGCCAAGCGACAGCCTCATACTTAATTATTTAGAGATGATCTGCAAAGAAGAGTGGACCAAATTCCTCCTGTTATGTGCACAAACCTTGTCATCAACTACAAAAAACGTCTGACTGCTGTGCTTGCCAACAAGGGTTTTGCCACCAAGTATTAAGTTTTGTTTGCCAGAAGGATCAAATACTTATTTTTCTTTTCAAAATGCAAATATATGCTATAATGTAGACAAAGTGATTTTCTGCATTTTACTTTTCATATTTTATCTTTCACTGTTAAAATTAATCTACGCTTAAAATTTTAGACTGTTCATGTCTTTGTCAGTGGGCAAACTTTCAAAATCAGCAAGGAGTCAAATAATTACCTTCACTGTATATACTACACATATGTATTTTAAAGTAAAGTAAGGCTAAGATTTGTGAACAGACTTTAGTATGCTCCTGTAACTAAGAAAGATATATACGGTATATATACTGAATGTTACGATGTCATTATGTCTACAATTGCTATATTTTTTGTCTCTTCAGAGAAGTAAATGAATAGATCAAATTGTAATGGATCAGGTGGACATGTTTTGGATCTGTAAAGTCCTTGACTTGGTCTGATCTTTATGTCAAGGCTCTGTTTAGGTTTCACCACCAACAGGTTCTTGAACTCTATAGTTTATTATCAGAGGACTTTGAATCTTTTGCCAGTCATGTGGTAAACCATGCCATGAAGAGAAAACTGTTGTAGTTTTAAAGTCTAGCACCATAGAAAATACTGGGGCCATTTTAAGGACAGTAGGTTAAAAAGTATTTGCTAACGTCTAAGTTAGTATTGTAGAAAATATGTGTTTTGTTTGTGAGTATATGTGTGTGTGTATATTCAATTCATTTATTACAGAAGCACTGCTGTTATTATTTTTGTTCTTCCTATTATTGTCAGTACTGGTAGTAATAATAAAAGTAAATAATAGTAAATAACCTGACTGCACTCCACCATGCATTTCACAGACAGGAAACTAGTGACAACCATGTTGACGCTTGCGCACTGCAATTCTTTGTGTGCGTTCTGCCTTATGCTCTACTGACAGTAAATATGCAAGAGACAGTGTATTAGGTCTATGACTCCTGCCTACATGTGACTCCGCTATTAGAAAATTTTTGCTTCAGTGTCACTTCCACTATTTGAACACATTCTCACTGAAACACACTTCACCTATCCTATTATCTTCTACTTAATTACATTGTGATGCGAGTCAGTACAGTAATAACTAATCTCTGATGTACAGAAAACAGACTGTAAGAGCGGAAAGTAAATATAATAATACTAGCTGTAGTACCCGGCTACGCCCGGGTTAATAAATAACTGATGTTAGCTATAAAAAAATAGAATTTGAATATGTCATATTAATGACCTGTAAGAAAATAGAAGCTGAGCTGTGATTGATTGCTATAGGCAGCCTAATAAATCTCCAGCCAACAGTAAACCCACCCCTGCCCGGGCAGTATATGTTACCTCACACATACACTTTAATAGACAGCTCATGTGACTGACATCTGCCTTAATTCCCTATATGGCACATGTGTTGCACAATGGCTGTTTTTAATCAGATGTTTATGTTTGGAAATGAAAGATAGCACACGTATGAGGCGAATTGTGTGGGGCGATTTGTGCACATCTGTGTCTGTGTGGTGTGTGTGTCCCTGGGGTGTGTGTAGGTGTGTGTCCCTGTGGGGTGAGTGCATGTGTCCCGATAGGGTGTGTATGTCCCTGTGGGGGGGGTCTGTGTGGTGTGTCTCTCTGTTGTGTGTGTCTCTTTGTGGTGTGTGTGTGTCCCTATGGGGTGAGTGCATGTGTCCCTATAGGGTGTGCATGTGTGTGTGACCCTGTGAGGGGGGGTATGTGTGGAGTGTGTGTGTGTGTCTGTGTTGTGTGTGTCTCTTTGTGGTGTGTGTGTGTCCCTGTGGGGTGAGTGCATGTGTCCCTATAGGGTGTGTATGTGTGTGTGTCCCTGTGGGGGGGAGGGTGTCTGTGGGGGGTGTGTGTGTCTCTGTGTTGTGTGTGTGTCTTTGTGGTGTGTGTCCCTGTGGGGTGAGTGCATGTGTCCCTATAGGGTGGCTATGTGTGTGTGTGTCCCTGTGGGGGGGGGTTCTGTATGATGTGTGTGTCTTTGTTGTGTGTGTCTCTTTGTGGTGTGTGTGTGTGTCCCTGTGGGGTAAGTGTATGTGTCGCTATAGGGTGTGTGTGTGTCCCCGTGGGGGTTTGTGTCTCTTTGTGGTGTGTGTTTGTTCGGGTGCGTGGTGAGTATTCAATGTTGGGGCTGCACCTTAGTGACTATACACTTGCTGTTACTCTTTGTGTGCGTGTGTTGTGTATACATGTCCCCGTGCATGGTGAATATCTCATGTTGGGGCCCCACCTTAGTGACTATATGCTGGTATGTGCTGTTAGTCTTTGGCGCTATCATTAAGCCCCTCTCATTCACAACTGTTAACTGGTCACTTTTTCCCCATTATGTTGATAGGGGCAAAATTGCTTGGTGAACTGGAACGCGCAGGTTAAAATTTCACCTCACAGCATAGCCTATGACGCTCTCGGGGTCCAGACGTGTGACTGTGCAATATTTTGTGGCTGTAGTTGCAACGGTGTAGATGCCAATCCCCGATATACACACATACACACACACATACATACACACATTCAGCTTTATATATTAGATTACTACTTACTGGTAGTAAACAGAGGTCAAAACATTCCGAGGTCAGGTCCAGGAAATGGCAAAATAACAGCTAGGGATATTCAGAAGCGGAGTCCAATTCAAGCCTAAGTCAGGAAACCAGAGGGACAAAACAGAATACAGAGGAACAGGCAGAATGAGAAATCAGGTCACAAGCAGAAAGTCAAGTCCAGGTAAGGTAACTTGCCATGCAGAGTCTGACACATAGCACAAGAGAGATCAATCCGACACATCCAATAGCAATTGTACAACTGGCACAGAATAGGGCCGAAAGCTTGCTTAAGTAGAGTTCTAATCAAGTGAACTGGAATGCAGGTGATCTGCAGCACAGAGCCAGCCCAGATTGACAATCCCCACAACAACCTAGTAAAATACAAAGGCAGTGTGGAGATAGTGACATATATATTGGTAACATTGAGTGCTAGTATCTCCTCTCATACACTTTGGTGTTACTTTCTACTAATATGGCTTTATATTCTTATGTGTTATATTTTTCATCACAGGCATACCAGTAGACTTCTTAAAGCAGACAACAAATTTCATAATAGTAGCGTTTAGTGATGAGCGAGTACTAAAATGCTCGGGTGCTCGAAGCTCGGGCCGAGCATCCCAAGATACTCGTGTACTCGGCCCGAGCACCGAGCCCAATGTTATCCTATGGGAGACCCGAGTATTTTTCTGACATGACCCCCGGCAGCATGGAAAAACCCTAAAAATGTCATAAAAGTATCAGAACAGTGCTGAAATGACATGGGAACAGCATGGGGAAGACCCCTGGAAGCATTTCAGACCCCAAGGTCACTGATGTCAACAATGTTGTCAGACTATTACGCCACTTTTACGGACTGCCAAGAAAACGTTACAAAATGAAACCAAAACGAATTTTCATGGAAAAACTATTAAGGGCTCATACCCACTTGTGAGACAGAGTTGGTGTACCGTATATACTCGTGTATAAGCCGACCCGTGTATAAGCTGACCCCCCTACTTTTGCCCCCAAAACCTGGGAAAACCTATTGACTCGTGTATAAGCCGAGGTGGACCCCAGCACAAGCATACAGCCCCCAGCAGTGTGGTATACAGCAGGCTCCCAGTGGTAGTATACAGCAGCAGCCCCAGTGGTATATACAGCAGCAGCCCCAGTGGTAGTATACAGAAGCCCCAGAGGTATATACAGCAGTCCCAGTGGTAGTATACAGAAGCCCCAGTGGTAGTATACAGAAGCCCCAGAGGTATATACAGCAACCCCAGTGGTAGTATACAGAAGCCCCAGAGGTATATACAGCAGCCCCAGAGGTAGTATACAAAAGCCCCAGAGGTATATACAGCAGCCCCAGAGGTAGTATACAGAAGCCCCAGAGGTATATACAGCAGCCCCAGTGGTAGTATACAGAAGCCCCTAGAGGTATATACAGCAGCCCCAGTGGTAGTATACAGAATCCCCAGAGGTATATACAGGCCCCCCCATCAGTATACAGCAGCCCCAGTGGTAGTATACAGATGCCCCAGAGGTATAAACAGGCCCCCCCATCTATATACAGCAGCCCCAGTGGTAGTATACAGAAGCCCCAGAGGTATATACAGCAGCCCCAGTGGTAGTATACAGAAGCCCCAGAGGTATATACAGCCCCCCCATCAGTATACACCAGCCCCAGTGGTAGTATACAGATGCCCCAGAGGTATATACAGGCCCCCCCCCATCAGTATACAGCAGCCCCAGTGGTAGTATACAGATGATCTCAAAATATAGATAGTATAGGTTTCAATTAAAGGTGCAAATCATATTAAACCTATATAATTGATAAACTTTATTTATAAACTTAAACAGAAAATACACAACTCGAAGATAAAAACTGAGTGCACAGGATAGAGTGAAGGAAGCGGACTAACCTTAGTATACGTCTCCCTCCTTACACCTGCCTGCCAGCGGAGGTCGGCACCCTAAATTGCATAGTGGCGCCCCCACTCATCGGCGGCTGACCCTGCCAAACCCTAACCTGGCCCTGGAAGTCAGGAGGTAGTGCTCCCCCCTAAGATAATTATCCCCCAGGTCCAAGGCACAACTGGTTGACCGGTCAAAACCCTGTCTCAGTGCTAAAACAGAGTCTCATCATACTAAATTTAGGCAGCACCTGGAACATGATAATAAGTTAGATACCCAGCTGGTCTATCATCATATACCATGTCCCTCACCCTATTCCAAGGTGGTCACATAGATAACACAAGACCACCTATGTATGGCATAACAGACATAGGCATATGGAGGTACTTAGCTAAATGCATGGAGTGTTCGTCCCCACGCGCCTCAATGCGTTTCTCATCATCAGGAGGCTTGATAACGTCTGTCCATATGTCCTGTGTAAGCACACACAAACTTGATGTGGAGGGGATGGGGTACTCTGACTCCATCCCCCTTATATCCAGTGCCCTGTGCTCACAGGCCGCCCACATCCTGTATTACCTGACCACTCCCCCCTCACCCTCACACTCCAAGGGTACAGACACCAAAACATACCAAACATGGTGTCCAACCTCAAGATATGATGAAACGTACGTGCTGCCATAGAGGAACTCAAGAATGGCGATCCAGGGCGCTCCCGCTCTCCTGGAACGCACGCCGCTATGTCCACATCGTGGACCGCACGCGTCACCGGAAGTGACGTTACGCGCGTGCGCAGTAGCCGCTAGGTCCCGACATCCTACCGCGCATGCGCGCTACCCGCACACATCTACACACAGTGCGGTTGCGCGCAATGTTAAGGACGTTACTAAGCAACGTCCCCATGCAACAGCGGGCGCTATCCAGGAGCTGTGATCAGCCCACCAGCGTCACCCAAACAAGTTACCTGGCGCACCAATTCTATTCCACCCATATGAGGTGCCCATATGGATCCTATAGGGAGGGGGGGAAGAAACCCATATCACTGCACCCATTGGAAATATTCAATGCAGCAGATCTCAGTCATGTCAGGTCACAGGAACACTGTGACATCACCGGAGCACATATGTTATGCATAGATATAAAAATTTGATTAGTCCCTCATATGTTCACATGAGTTTTACCATTCTGCAAGGTGAACTGAATACAGATCCAAATTTCACAGAAAACAGGCATAGGACAACTGCTCGTTTAACCCTTTCGGGGTCAGGGTATCGAATCTGAATGTCCATTCAGCCTCCCTCTTTAAGATGTTACGGTCATGGTTCCCTCCCCTCGGGCCAGTCCTCACCACCTCTATGATCCTGAAAGTCAGTTGTTTAACGTCACCCCCATGTCTCTCATTCATGTGCCTCGCAATCGGGGTGTCTATTGTTCCTAATGTCCCCAAGGTGATCGCCCACCCTCCTCCTAAACTCCCTGACGGTCTTTCCAACGTAGTCAAGTCGGCAGGTGCACGTAGCAATGTACACTACCCCGGCAGACTTGCAGTTGGAAAAGTCTCGCAGGAAGAAGGTTTTATTGTTGGCTACTGATAGCCAGATAGACTTTACCTTAGTATACAGATGCCCCAAGATCTATATACAGCAGCCCCAGTGGTAGTATACAGATGCCCCAGAGGTATATACAGGCCCCCCCCCCATCAGTATACAGGCCCCCCCGCCGCAATCCTGTAAAGGAAGAGATTAGTATACTTATCCCTCCGCTGTCCCGCTGCCGCTGTCCAGCCGCCATCGTGATCCTCCATCTTCTTCCGGCTTCCTCCTCGGTCGCGCAGACAATGACGTCATTGCCTGCGCCCACCGGAGGAAGCCGGAAGAAGACGGAAGATGCTGCATGAAGATGGAGGAGCGTGATGGCGGCGGTGGGACAGCGGCAGCGGGACAGCAGAGGGATAATTATACTAATCTCTTCCTTTACAGGATTACGGTGGGGGGGGCCCTGTATACTGATGGGGGGCACTGTATACTGTATACATTGTATACAGTATACAGTGACTCGCGTATAAGCCGAGGGGGGGACTTTTCAGCCCAATTTTTGGACTGAAAAACTCGGCTTATACGCGAGTATATACGGTATGTTAGTTTTTTGGATTATATGAAAGATTTTTTTTTTTTTTAAATTGTGTGGCACTCCCATGCCCCTGGGAAGAGACGTAAATGAAGGCCTCTTTAAATAATGTGCCCATTTTAAGCAAATGTGTCTTTTTTAGTATTGCCCTAGGCAGGGAAGCCAGAAATTGGGAGACACCAATATGCCCCTGGATAGAGACGTGCATGAGGGCCTCTCTTTAAAAATGTGCTCATTGTAAGAAGTGTATCTGCTGTAGTATTTCCCTAGGCAGGGAAGCCAAAGGTTTGGAGGCACCAAGATGCCACTGCATAGAGGCGTGCATGAGGGCTTTTTCAAAAAATGTGCCCATTGTAAGCAAGTGTGTCTTTTTTAGTATTGCCCTAGGCAGGTAAGCCAAAAATTGGGAGACACCAATATGCCCCTGGATAGAGGCGTGCATGAGGGCCTTTTTAAAAAATGTGGCCATTGTAAGCAAGTGTATCTGCTGTAGTATTGCCCTAGGCAGGGAAGCCAAAAATTGTGAGGCCCTTCAATGCCCCTGGAAAGAAACATGGATGAGAGCCTCTAAATATTGTTCCCATTTCAAAGGAGCGGGTCTACTGTACTTGTAATGCCCATTCTGTAAGCATGGACCTAAACATTTACCCCTGGGGGGTATACATGAAACTACTGCCTAACATTTGAACGGTGAGGGTCATCATCATCATAAATATGATGTAAAAAAATTATGCTTTCGTGGCATCATGAACCACAGTCCCACTGATCATATGATGGTGGCGGATGAGGAGAAGGAGGAGCAGAACAGCAAGTAACCAAAGTCATGAAGTGTGTACCTATGTGTGGGTGTGTGGTGAAGTTGGGCCCAATACATCCTTTTTCATCTTGATCAAGAGTACAGCCATGTGCGCCTTCATTTACCCTTTTTTAGGCAGGAATGGTTGTACTCCAATGTGTAACACAAAACACTAAGTATACCATCTCAGCTTGTGACTGACGTATACTGCAGTCAATGTAATCTCTAATCTGTCATCTCAGTGTCAGTAAAAACATCTTTTGACACCTTCATTTAGCTGTATACAGCAGCACCATTAAAAATGCGGGAAGGCCGGTGGTAATGGAACAAGGAACGACTGATGGTGGAGAATCAGAGGCTGAGGCATGTGCAAGCTCGAATTGCGCCACGACGAAACGCCAACATATCTCGCTCGACTTTCTTGTCCAATCTGTAGGACCGCAGCAGTAACCACTATTAAACCAAGACATTGTAAACAGTTGTTAGTTGGATAGCGGATAATGCTTCCAGCAATTTGCACCCCAAATACCCTGTCTTCCATGGTCAGTGAAGCGTGAGATGGAGCCGCACATTCCAACCTGCCTCCTTCCTCCCCATGCGATGCCGGCCCCGGGCATAATGATCCACACTTGGACTCTGAAAGCTTTCACTTATCAATTCATAGATTCTCGCAGCTCAGTTGAAGTGGGTCAGAGAGATCGTATTACCAAATGCCAAATATTAAGCAGCACGGTCTCATGACAGCAACGTGGGAACGTTTTCAACAAGAGGTGGACAAGATGATGAACAATTGCACAAAGTCAGGAGAGAACAGGGGAAGTGGAAGAAAGAGTTTGGTGGATGATAGTAACTAACCACACCCTTTGCAGGAGACATGCAAGCGAGACGCAGTGCACAGGGGAGTTAGCGTAGCATCACAACAAGCTGGAAGCAGCAGTGGTGTCCGCAGGCAGAAGGCAGGCAACCGTTCCCCGGGACAACAACACCACTGATGTTGCCAGTACAACTGCTAGGTCTTCCCGAGTCTGGCTGTTTAAGGTGTCTGCAGATAATTCAAAAAAAAGGCCATTTGCAACACCTGCCATGCCAGCATCAGCAGGGGTAGCAAAACTAGCTGCCTGACCACCACCAGCATGATCAGGCACATGGCAGCAAAGCACCCGACTTTGTGGGATGTACAGCAGAGTACTGGAGCATTGTCTGCGTGTGACACTGCTGCGTCTTCCACTGTGGTGCGTGCAAGCCAATCCCCTGTCCATACTGCTGGTGAAGATGCCTCCTGTCCTTCCTGCCCTTCACCTGTACTTGCACAAGCAGAAGTAGCACCGTCATCAGCCACGTCCTTGTCCTAGCGCAGCATTCAGTTATCCATACCCCAATCTTTGGAATGCAGGCGCAAATATGCTGCCAACGCCCCACATGCCACAGTTCTAAATGCACACATTTCGCGACTGCTTGCGCTGGAAATGTTGCCTTTTAGGCTGGTGGAGACGGAAGCATTCTGCAACCTGATGGCGGGGGCTGTCCCACGTTACTCAGTCCCTAGCCGACACTATTTTTCCTGGTGTGCCGTCCCCGCATTACATAAGCACGTGTCACAAAACATCATATGTGCCCTTAACAACGCAGTTTCAGGCAAAGTCCACCTAACCACAGACACGTGGACAAGTGCTTGTGGGCAGGGCCGGTACATCTCTCTGACGGCACACTGGGTTAATATTCTGGAAGCCGGGACCCAGTCTGAGCTTGGGACAGAACACGTCCTTCCGACAGCAAGGATTGCAGGCCCTCACTCAGTCAGGGTTTCACCCACAGTGTACAGCTTCGGAACTTCATGATCCTCACCCCTCCTCCTCCTCCTTCACTTCACCCTCTACACCAGTCCAAAGCTGGAAGCACTGCAGCACTGCCTTGGCTAAGCGGCAACAGGCTGTGCTGAAGCTAATATGCGTAGGTGACAAACCCCAAAATCCTGAAGAGTAGTGGAAAGCACTGAAACAGCAGGCAGATCACTGGCTCACACCGCTGAACCTACAGCTAGGCATGGTCGTGTGTGACAATGCCCGTAACCTGGTGGCGGCTCTGAGGCGAGGCGAGCTGACACATGTTCCATGCGTGGCCCATTTTATTTATATAGCGCCATTAGGTTCCATGGCGCTTTACATGAGGATAAGGGAGACAAGAACAAGTACACTAAATCTAGGCGATCAAGACGTACAGGTACAGGAGGGGCAGGGACCCTGTCCACGAGGGCTCACAGTCTACGAGGGGCGGGTTGGGATACAGTAGGATGGGGGAATGTCAGGTATGGGGTGGTCACCTGGGTCTCATGGCAGGTTGTAGGCTTGACGGAATAGGTGAGTCTTCAGGTGACACTTGAAGCTTGTCAGGGTAGGAGAGTGTCTGATGTGTTCGGGCAGGGAGTTCCAGAGTAAGGCAGATGCCCGGGAGAAGTCCTGGACTCAGTTGTGGAAGAGGTGATGAGGGGGGAGCAGAGGAGGAGTTCTTGGGAGGAAGCGGAGGTTGCGTGAGGGTAGGTATCGGGAGACCAGGTCGGAGATGTATGGTGGGGCCAGGTTGTGTATGGCTTTGTACGCCATGGTTAGTGTTTTGAATTGGGATCTCTTGGAGGTGGGGAGCCAGTAAAGGGCTTGGGAGAGGGGGGGAGACAGGGGAGTAGCAGGAGGACAGGTAGATTAGTCGGGCAGCGGAATTGAGGATAGATTGGAGAGGTGTGAGGGAGTTAGCCGTGAGGCCATTGAGAAGGAGGTTGCAGTAGTCAAGGCGGGAGATGATAAGAGCATGAATGAGTGTTTTAGCGGTGTCGTGAGTGAGGAAGGACTGGATCCGCGAGATGATTTTGAGCGGAGGCGGAGGGATGTGGTGAGGGCCTCGATGTGGGGCTTGAAGGATAGGGAGGAGTCAAGGATTACTACGAGGCACTTGGCTTGGGGGACTGGGGAGAGGGCGCAGTCGTTGAAGCAGATAGATAGGTTGGGAAGTGGGGGGGAATTTCTTGGGGGGAAGACTATGAATTCAGTTTTGACCATGCTGAGTTTAAGGAAGCGAGCAGAGAAGAAGGATGAGATGGCGGAAAGGCATTGTGGGATTTTGGAGAGTAGGGAGGTGATGTCAGGGCCGGACAGGTAGATTTGGGTGTCGTCGGTGTAGAGGTGGTACTGGAGGCCGTGGGACTGAATGAGTTGCCCTAGGCCGAGAGTGTATATGGAGAAAAGTAGGGGTCCCAGGACCGGACCTTGGGGGACTCCGACAGAAAAGGGGTAGGGTGAGGAGGAGGTGTGGAAGTGGGAGACGCTGAAGGTCCGGTCCGCTAGGTATGAGGAGATCCAAGAGAGGGCAAGGTGGGTGATGCCGAGGGATTCCAGGATCTGGAGAAGAAGGGAGTGGTCAACCATGTGGTCAACCTCGTGGTTCAGAGGTTTCTTCAATACTACCCGGAGCTGTCTGATCTGCTCTATGTACACCGCTTGTCGATTTAGAAAGTCACCTGCTTCACGCCTTGCAGCTTTCACAGCGTTGCAATTCGTACACAGACTGGTCTGTGATGTCCCACGCATTGGATTTCACACTGCACATGTTGTCATATTGTGAGCAGAAGAGGGCAGTTGTTGAGTACCAGCATCAACTAGGCCATCGGTATATTGTTCAAACTCCACACATAAGACCTCAGGAGTGGACATGGATGTCCGACATATGTACCGTCCTGCCAAAACTTTGAGGACTTCACCAAGATGATGAGGGGCGATGATGCCATAATTAGCGTCACCATCCCGCTTCTCTGTCTTCTAAAATGCTGTCTGCTCAAAATCAAAAACGATAAATTGCAGGCGGAGCACGATGAGTTGGAGCAATAAACCGACGGGGTGATTACACACAGCCCAGCCTCGTCTCTTCCCAACGTGCATTGGAGGACTATTACGAGGAGGAGGAGGATAAAGAAATGGAGCTACTTTCATGCTGAATTGACGGTAATACATGCACAACCATCTTACTGTCGGATGGCCAGAGGACAGGGGAGAGGAGGAGGAGGATGATGAAGACAGCATGGTCAATCATCCTGTTGTTGAGGACCTGAAGTCTTGCCTATTAACAGTCTGGTGCACATGGCTGACTATGTGATGCTGCCTGTCTTGTGACCCTCGCATTATCAACATCTTGGCGGACACTCATTACTGGTTGGCGACACTTTTAGATCAACGCTACAAGGAGAACTTTATTTCTCTTATACGGTGGCTCAAGTGGTTAGCACTGCAGCCTTTGCAGCACTTTGGCTTGAGGTCATGGGTTCAATTACCACCAAGGACACAAAGGACAACATCTGCAAGGAGCTTGTATGTTCTCCCCGTGTTTGCATGGGTTTCCTGCGGGTACTCCGGTTTCCTCCCACATTGTAAAGACATACTGATAGGATGTTTAGATTGTGAGCTCCAAGAGAGACAGCATTACTCATGTTTGCAAAGTGCTATGGAATTAATAGCGCTATATAAATGAATAAATAATAATAATAATAATTCCCGAGGCAGAGAGGTCTACAAAAATGCTGCAGTACCAGAAAGCCCTAGTTGCAGAATTAGTAAAAAAATTCAAAAAATTTGGTGGACAACCAAGGTGTCCGGCCGAGAGGCACAAATCAAATCCAGCAGAGGTAGGGGAAAACTCTCAAAGATCTGGGAGAGTTTTCTTAGCCCCTCCCATAGCACAGGCCCTCAGGTGCAGGGTACTGTCACAAGGACAGCAAAGTTTGTAAAGATGCTGAAGGAGTACCTTGCCGATCGTACGAAAGTGCTCCTAGATTCCTCTGTGCCCTCTAATTATTGGAGTATCCAAACTGGACACGTGGCAGGAATTGTCCCTCTACCCTTGGAAGTCCTGCCCTGCCGTTAGCGTTTTGTCAGAGCGTGTTTTTATTGCCGCAGGTGGAATCATTACAGATAAACGCACCCGCCTGTCAACTGAAAATGCTGACCAGTTGTTTTTGACCTGGATACTGAGATTGAAGACTAAATTACAGCAGCTATACTGGTCAGACACAAACGCTGACACAAGCATACTGAGTGTTTTTGCGGATACAAATTGTAGCTACAACCCCCTCCTGCCACACAAAAATGATAAATGAATGCAGACAAGAGTTGGTTTGTAGCCTGACAGTGAGATTACAGATTAGAGCGTTTTAATCCCGGCAGTTTGAACGGTCAGACACAAACACTGACGCGTATACCGTGTTTTGGCGTACACTACTTGGAGATACAAGCCACTGCTGCCGCACAGAAATTTTAAATGAATGCAGACAAGAGTAGGTTTTTAGCACGACCCTAACTTTTGAAATTAAGGCCCTGCAGGTGGACTAGTCAGACACAAACACTGACTAAAATAGCGTGTCTTTTGGCGTATCCTAATTTACGCTGCAACCGATAGTAGCAGCACTTAGCTGCAACAGATAGTTGCAGCACTTAGATGAAAATTTAGTGCAGACAAGAGTAGGTTTTTAGCACGAGGCTTTTGTGTACCCTAATTAACGCTGCAACCTAGAGGAGCAGCACTTAGATGCAAAATTAGTGCAGACAAGAGTAGGTTTTTAGCACAAGGCTTTTGGTGTACCCTAATTAACGCTGCAACCTAGAGGGCAGCACTTAGATGCAAAATTAGTGCAGACAAGAGTAGGTTTTTAGCACGAGGCTTTTGGTGTACCTTAATTTACGCTGCAACCTAAAGTAACAGCACTTAGATGCACATTTAGTGCAGACAAGAGTAGGTTTTTAGCACGAGGCTTTTGGTGTACCCTAATTAACGCTGCAACCTACAGTAGCAGCAATTAGATGCTAAATTAGTGCAGAGAAGAGTTGGTTTTTAGCACAAGGCTTTTGGTGTACCCTAATTAGAGCTAAAACCTACTCCTGCCTATAGTGAGCTAAATAAATCCCTAAAAGCACGGTTTTTGGGATGGATGAGCCTGGAAACCAGCCCCAGATGCGATGCAGGCTGGTACACTGGCACAGCGAAGTTTGGTAGATACCCTGCCTCCCTGCCTGCCTTTATACTGCTCTATTAGTCCTAGAAGGACTGTTGTGTAAATAGACTGGCAGCCATGTGCCTACACTAGCTGAAAGGCCACAAATCTGTCCCTCAATCAGCAGCAGCTCTCCCTACACTGACTGTCTAATGGCGCATAGTGACGAGCACAGCGCGGTCAGGTCTTATAAAGACCTGATGACTCTGTGCGGCCAGCCAATCACTGTAATGCCACAACCAACATGGCTGTGGCATTACAGTGTCTGTCAGCCAATCCCTGCATGCGGGCTGGCTCTGAAAAGAGCGCCAGCATGCAGGGAGGTGGACCCCGAGCATAGCAAGAGTATCGCGAGATTACTCGGTACTCGCTGAGTAGCCCGAGTACCGTGATATTCGTGCGAGTACCGAGTAGTGACAAGCATACGCGCTCATCTCTAGTAGCATTCATAGGAATGTTCCTACATATATTTATGGATTTATATCTTTAAGATTGACAAAATCAGAGACCGCTTCGATTCCCAATCAACTCGGTCATCCCTCTCTATCACCCAACCACCCTCGACTAAAAGTAACTTCTCCATGACTGACGGGAGCCTCTCCTCCCTTCTAGCATGATCACACCTCACCACTTGTGCCCTCGACCCTCTCCCCTCCCTCTCCCCTCCCATCTCATCCCTAACCTCACCACGGTCCTTATCCCCGCCCTAACCCATCTCTTCAACATATCACTTACTACAGGCGTCTTCCCCTCATCCTTCAAACATACCCTCATCACACCCATCCTCAAAAAAGCCTCCCTCAACCCCGCAACAGTCTCCAACTATCTCTCCTCCCCTTCACCTCAAAATTGCTTGAGAAACATGTCTACTCTGAACTGTCCTCCCATCTCTCCTCATGCTCCCTCTTTGACTGCCTGCAATCCAGTTTCCGAGCCCACCACTCCACCGAAACAGCCCTAACCAAAGTCACCAATGACCTACTGACCACCAAGAGCAAGCGACACTACTCCATCTTTCTCCTCGACCTCTCTGCTGCCTTCGACACAGTCGACCACTCCCTCCTGCTTCAAATTCTAGAATCCCTTGGCATCACTGACCTAGCCCTCTCCTGGATCTCCTCTTACCTAAGAGACTGGAGCTTCCGCGTTACCCACTCCCACACCTCCTCCTCACCCTACCCCCTATCTGTTGGAGTTCCCCAAGGCTCAGTCCTGGGACCTCTACTCTTCTCCACCTACACCCTCGGCCTACGCCAACTCATCGATTCCCACGGCCTCCAATACCACCTCTATGCCGATGGCACCCAACTCTACCTCTCCGACCCGGACATCACCTCTCTGCTATCCAAAATCCCACACTGCCTGTCCGCTATCTCATCCTTCTTCTCCGCTCATTTCCTCAAACTCAACATGGATAAAACCGAGTTCATCGTCTTCCCCCCAAGTCGCTCTTCTTCCCCTACCCGACCTAACTGTCACTGTCAACGACTGCAGTCTCTCACCCGTCCCCCACGCCAAGTGTCTCGGTGTAATCCTTGACTCCTTCTGCCACCTCCAGCTTAAAAACATCTCACGGATCCGCTCCTTCCGCAACCACGACACTGCCAAAACGCTTGTCCACGTCCTCATAATCTCCCGCCTTGACTACTGCAACCTCCTGTTCACCGGCCTCCCCGCTTCCTCCCTTGCACCCCTCCGAACCATCCTCAATTCCGCTGCCCGAGTCATCCACCTGTCGTCCCGTTGCTCCCCCATCTCCCCCCTCTGCCAAGCCCTCCACTGACTCCCTACTCCAAAGAGATCTCAGTTCAAAACCCTGACATACAAGGCCATCCACAACCTGTCTCATCCATACGTCTGACTTGGTCTCCTGATACCACCCCTCATGCAATCTGTGCTCCTCTCAAGAACGCCTTCTCTTCTCCCCCCGCATCTCCACCTCCCACAACCGCATACAAGACTTCTCTCATGCATCCGCCATACTCTGGAACTCTCTACAACACCACATCAGACACTTCCCTACCCTGGGAACCTTCAAGAAAAACTTAAAGACCCACCTCTTCCTTCAAGCCTAAAACCCACACTGAGACCTAATCCACTGCACCATCTCTCCTCTCCCCCTCCTACTGTCTCCCACCCATCCCCTATAAACTGTGAGCCGATGTGGACAGGATCTATGCCCTAATGTACCTGTACAGTTGCATCTTAATGAAGTAGAATATCATCAAAAAGTTAATTTTTTTTCAGTAATTCAATATAAAAAGTAAAATGCATATATTATACAGTCATTACAGAGTGAACTATTTCAAGTGTTTATTTCTGTTTTTATGAAAACCAGCAGGTCATTATCTCAGAAAATTAAAGTAGGGAGGATGAAGGGTTAAACCCTTGCGGCTATATTTGACTAGACATCAAAGGGATCCTGTAATCATTTTAGCCTGAATGATGTTGCGGATTAAGGCAGTGACAATCAGCCGAGTTTACGTTTTTGCACGAGCATTGCAATGATGCTAATTTTAAGTTTTAGCTGATGCCGTGGCATTCCAGATGGCATCAGAGAGTTAAAAAATTCCACTGGCTACTGTTCACATACATCAGAATCATAAGCATTCACTGAATTGTTGTTTGTATATAAAATGTACTCACCAATCACTTGATCCATTATTTTACAATTTAAAAAGTCTACATCATAATTTTTTGGGTACAATATAACATGTAATGCAGCAGTGGTAACAATTTCTTTGTCATTCACATTAATGGAAATGTTTTGTCCAAAGATGTCTGTAACTAAACAGCCAGTGCACAGCATGTCTGGAGGAATTTCTATGACATCATCTCTCATGGTACCTTTACACGCCGCGACGGCAGGCTGGATACATCCCGCTACAGGCTACAAATGTAGCTTGTAGCGTCAATGTAGCCCGTCGTAGCGGCGTCTGAAGACGCAACGCTACAGCCGGCGACAGATACATCTGTTTATGGGCTCTGCTCGAAAACTGATGGCTACATCGCCGATGGTAGCGACCTGTATCGGCGTGTAAAGAGGCAACGGAAGGGAACTCTGGACACCCTGCGATGTAGCTGCAATGTAGCTAAGGCGTGACCCAGGCTCCGGGATACCCCGCCCCATGTGCGATCATTGGAGGAAGCTCCTGCATGACGATTGGTAGTCGTTGCATAGGGCGGCATATTTAAGGAGCTGACCAGTCACACTACACAATTGCTCGAGCGTGCTGTATTACTCAGCCTCCTGCGTTGCCTGCCCAATCAGGATGTTATTGCTTCGTCCTATCAGCGTACGGACGGCTCGTAATCCACAATTGTGGCACGCCTATGTGCTGTCCCTGCTGCACCAGGTACGCCCATAGTAGCTGGTTATAGCGGTGTGTAAATGAGCTACAGCTGGCTACTTGAGGCACCCGGCGATGTAGCTAGCTATAGATGTAGCGTGGCGTAGCGAACCTTGTGGCGGCGTGTAAAGAGGGTGCGTTCACCGTTTGTAGCCGTTTGAGCGTGCTCGTGCACGTGAAGTAGCGGGATGTATCCAGCCTGCCGTCGCGGCGTGTAAAGGTACCATCAGGCTAGGGTCACATTTGGGAGGTTGCATCCTTTGCAAGGATGTGTTAAAGTAAGCAGTTTTTTCCCTTGCCATTTTTATGGCATTTTTTCCCTTTTTTAGCACTAGCGGTAACGCATGCGTTAACACATGGTACTGAAAAAATCAGCTCAA
The DNA here is from genome assembly GCA_033576535.1 of Allobates femoralis. Lineage (NCBI taxonomy): Eukaryota > Metazoa > Chordata > Amphibia > Anura > Aromobatidae > Allobates > Allobates femoralis. Next base: position 361,855,642 of record JARQOC010000005.1, on the reverse strand, counting down.
ATTGTTAGTGGACACCATGTTGCGTTTGGAGAGCCCCTGTGTGCCTAAACATTGGAGCTCCCCCACAAGTGACCCCTTTTTGGAAACTAGAGCCCCAGGGAACCTATCTAGATGGGTGGTGAGCATTTTGAATCCCCAGGTGCTTCACAAATTCATCCGTAAAAATGAAAAAGTACTTTTGTGAAAATGAATTGAGGCTAAAAGAACATTTTTGTTGGAAAAATTAAAATGCTCATTTTATCCTACCATGTTGCTTTAGTTCCTGTGAAGCACCTGAAGGGTTAATAATCTTCTTGAATGTAGTTTTGAGTAGCTTGAAGGGTGCAGTTTTTGGAATGATGTCACTTATGGGTGTTTTCTGTCATGTACGCCCCTCAAAGGAACTTCAAATGTTATGTGGTCACAAAAAAATGGTTATGTAAATTTTGCTGGGAAAAAGAAAAATTGCTGATGATCTTTGAACCCTTATAACTTCCGACAAAAATTTTTTTTCTCCAAAATTGTGCTGATGTAAAGTAGACATGTGGGAAATGTTATTTATTAACTATTTTGTGGCATATAACTCTCTGGTTTAGCAGAATAAAAATTCATAATTTGAAAATTGCAAAATTTTCAAACATTTTGCCAAATTTTTTATTTTTCACAAATAATCGCAAAAATTATCGTCCTAAATTTAATACTAACATGAAGTCCAATATGTCACGAAAAAACTATCTCAGAATCGCTAGGATCCGTTGAAGCGTTCCAGAGATATTACCTCATAAAGGGACACTGGTCAGAATTGACAAAAATGGCCTGGTCATTAGGGTCAAAATAGGCCCGGGGATGAAGGGGTTAAATATATGTTCCCTAAACTCATTCCACAACTCAAGTGGATTTGTGGGTGGACCAAAAACAGATGTAAGCAAACATCTCCCAAAGTTATTCAGGCATGTTAAGAATGGTGGCATCTTTATTATAATAGGTCTCCACACACTATTTTCTATTAATAATCTTAGTGCCAATGCAGCATCTTTAACACCTTAACGACAGCCGTACGTCTCTAGACGTCGGCTGTCATTACCCCAGTGTTTGAAGTGAGCTCCGGCGTGGAGCTCACTTCAAACCTCCGACATCTCAGCTGATCTCACTAGCTGAGATGTCGGTCTAACAGCACCGATCGGTCCCGCCGTCTGATCGGTGCTATTAACCACTTAGATCCCGCCCTCAATCTCTAAGAGCAGGATCTAAGGGAGCCGGAGCCGGCAGCGCGCGGTTACCGGGCTCCAGGGGAGATCTCGCGATAGTATCGCGGGATCTCCCGTGCTGATGTGACAGGCCAGGGTCCTGGCTTGACCCCGGAACCTGTCATGGAGCATTTCCTGCTTGTGGTTGGCAGGGGCTGCCAACCACAACAGGTCCGCGATTCTGACACATACAGAGGAGGTGCAGCTCCTCTGTATGTGTCAGAAGTGATCGGACTGTGCATCTGCATGCCTCTCTATGGGGCAGTGTAAAATTAAGAATCAATAAACAAATAAAGTTTTTACAAAGTTGAAAAAAAACCAAAAAACATAAAAGTTCAAATCATCCCCCTTTTCTCCCATCCACAATAAAAGTATTAAAAAATTAAATAAAATACACATATTTGGTATCGCCACGTTCAGAATCGCCCGATCTATCAATATACATAATCAAATAATGAGAGCCGTAAACTGCGTAGCGCATAAAATGGTTCAAACGCCAAAATTACGTTTTTATGGTCGCTGCAACAATGCTAAAAAATGCAATAACGGGCGATCAAAACAGCGCATCCACCCAAGTATGGTATCATTAAAAACGTCAGCTTGAGACGCAAAAAATAAGCCGTCATCCAGCCCCAGATCCCGAAAAATGAGGACTCTACGGGTCGCAGAACATGGCGCAAAAAGTGCAATGTTTTTTTTTTTCATGCTTTTGAATTTTTTTCCACCACCTAGATACCAATAAAGGTATACATGTTTGGTATCTACAAACTCGTACTGACCCGAGGCATCGCACCGTCATGTTGGTTTTACCATATAGTGAACACGGCGACTAAAAAATCCAAAAAGCAAATGTGTAATTGCACTTTTTTTGCAATTTCCCTGTACATTATATGGTAAAACAAATTATTGCATCTGAAAGTACAACTCGTCCCGCAAAAAACAAGCCATCATATGTCTATATTGACGGAAAAATAAAAAAGTTATGGCTCTTGGAAGCCGAGGAGCGAAAAAACGAAAATGAAAAATGACAAATTTCTTCGTCACTAAGGGGTTAAAATCTTTCATGTGTAACAATGTTTACAGATTTAATGCTTTCAAAACTTGTAGCACCTTTTATCAATATTAACAAATGTAAATTGAATCGTTTTTGGTCTTTCATACTAATCATGTACAGTGTTGGTCAGAAGTATTGACACCCCTGCAATTCTGTCAGATAATACTCAGTTTCTTCCTGAAAATGATTGCAATCACAAAATATCTTCATTTAATTTGTCTTCAATGAAAAAACACAAGAGTATGAAGAAAAAAGCAAAACATTGATCATTTCACACAAAACTCCAAAAATGGGACAGACAAAAGTATTGGCACCCTCAGCCTAATACTTGGTTGCACAACCTTTAGCCAAAATACCTGCGATCAACCGCTTCCGGTAACCATCAATGAGTTTCTTACAATGCTCTGCTGGAATTTTAGACCATTCTTCTTTGGCAAACTGCTCCAGGTCCCTGATATTTGAAGGGTGCCTTCTCCAATCTGCCATTTTTAGATCTCTCTACAGGTGTTCTATGGGATTCAGGTCTGAACTCATTGCTGGCCACCTTAGAAGTCTCCAGTGCTTTCTCTCAAACCATTTTCTAGTGCTTTTTGAAGTGTGTTTTGGGTCATTGTCCTGCTGGAACACCCATGACCTCTAAGGGAGACCCAGCTTTCTCACACTGGCCCCACATTATGCTGCAAAATTTGTTGGTAGTCTTCAGACTTCATAATGCCATGCACACGGTCAAGCAGTCCAGTGCCAGAGGCAGCAAAGCAACCCCAAAACATCAGGGAACCTCCGCCATGTTTGACTGTAGGGACCGTGTTCTTTTCTTTGAATGTCTCTTTTTTTCTCCTGTAAACTCTATGCTGATGCCTTTACCCAAAAAGAGAGAACATTCTTCCAAAACGTTTTAGGCTCTCAGGTACGTTTTGGCAAACTCCAGCCTGGCTTTTTTATGTCTCGGGGTAAGAAGTGGGGTCTTCCTGGGTCTCCTACCATACAGTCCCTTTTCATTCAGACGCCGACGGATAGTACGGGTTGACACTGTTGTACCCTCGGACTGCAGGGCAGCTTGAACATGTTTGGATGTTAGTCAAGGTTCTTTATCCACCATCCGCACAATCTTGCGTTGAAAGGTCTTGTCAATTTTTCTTTTCCGTCCACATCTAGGGAGATTAGCCACAGTGCCATGGGCTTTAAACGTCTTGGTGACACTGCGCACGGTAGACACAGAAACACTCAGGTCTTTGGAGATGGACTTGTAGCCTTGAGATTGCTCATGCTTCCTCACAATTTGGTTTCTCAAGTCCTCAGACAGTTCTTTGGTCTTCTTTCTTTTCTCCATGCTCAATGTGGTACACACAAGGACACAGGACAGAGGTTGAGCCAACTTTAGTCCATGTCAACTGGCTGCAAGTGTGATTTAGTTATTGCCAACACCTGTTAGGTGCCACAGGTAAGTTACAGGTGCTGTTAATTACACAAATTAGAGAAGCATCACATGGTTTTTCTAACAGTGCCAATACTTTTGTCCACCCCCTTTTTTATGTTTGGTGTGGAACTATATCCAATTTGGCTTTAAGACAATTCTTTTTGTGTTTTTTTCATTGAATACAAATTAAATGAAGATAATAATACCAAAGAATTTGCGATTGCAATCATTTTCAGGAGGAAACTGAGTATTATCTGACAGAATTGCAGGGGTGTCAATACTTTTGGCCAACACTGTACCATTCTTCCTATAACTGCTTTGCCTTACTAAATTTATTATGGTTGCAATATGCCATTAGTGTGGCATTATTATTTAACTATGGATGGATGTTGTCACCAGGATTGTTGAAAATATAGTGGCTGAGAGTCAGGCAGGTGTACTGCTAGGCAAATGATGGCATGAGATTGTTTATGCATTGGAAAAGCAAATATTCTCCACGCAGCTTTTGGCACAGATTTCTTGAATCCATAAATTCGTTCATTTCATAGTGTTTGATGTCTTTTTGAACAATTTCAATATTAGTCTTATCGAGTCCTTTGTATACATATTTAAACAAATAATGAATCCTTTGCATTGATGCACAAATTTCTACATTAATATGGTAGATGGCAGACATTATTTTTTTTAGCAAATATGGGTTACATAGAACAACCCATAAATTGTCAGTTGTCTTTGAATTATGGTTGTATGTTCTCCCAATATTTTTGCGGTAACTGGGATAGCCATCCTTTTCTTAGATAGTACCGTATTTTTCGGATTATAAGACGCACTTTTGTTCCCCCAAACTTTGGGGTACAGTTAGGGGTGCGTCTTATAATCCGAATATACGTATAGCATATTATATAGGGGATGGTGGGGGCAGCTCTAGAGTGTGCCCGGGGGTCCAGTGTGCTGGCTGGGGGCTGCAGGAGGGAGCGGGAGATCTCCTGCTCCCGCTCATTTAATATGCACTGCCGCTGTCCATCACCGCGGTGCTGAAATCGCACCACGGTGATGGGACTGAGGGCGCAGTGCATATTACATTGCCTGCACCCCCCCAGTGATTACACATGCCTCCCCCTTGCTGCATATGACCCCCCAAGCTGCTGCCCATAATAAAATAACAAACGTTTTCCTCACTATTTCCAGTGATGAGCTGCCTGTCCCTCTGCTTTCTCCCTCCGTGCAAGCTGCGTCCGAACTTCCTGCTTCTCTGCTTGTAATGTGAGCTGCTCAGCAGAGAGTCACATCACAGGCAGAGAAAAGCAGGAAGTTCGGACGCAGCTTGCACGGAGGGAGAAAGCAGAGGGACAGGCAGCTCATCACTGGAAATAGTGAGGAAAACGTTTTTATTTTATTATGGGCAGCAGCTTGGGGGGGTCATATGCAGCAAGGGGGAGACATGTGTAATCATAGTGGGCCATATGCACATGGGGGGAGGCATGTGTAATCATAGTGGGCCATATGCAGCATGGGGGGAGGCATGTGTAATCATAGTGGGCCATATCCAGCACTGGGGGACGTGTGCCAGCACTGGGGGATGTGTGCCTTCAATGGGGGACGTGTGCCAGCAGTGGGGGACGTGTGCCAGCAGTGGGGGACGTGTGCCAGCAGTGGGGGACGTGTGCCATCAATAGGGGACGTGTGCCAGCAGTGGGGGACGTGTGGCAGCAGTGGGGGATGTGTGGCAGCAGTGGGGGACGTGTGGCAGCAGTGGGGGACGTGTGCCATCACTGGCGGACTTGTGCCATCACTGGCGGACTTGTGCCATCACTGGCGGACTTGTGCCATCACTGGCGGACTTGTGCCATCACTGGCGGACTTGGGCCAGCACTGGCGGACTTGGGCCAGCACTGGCGGACTTGGGCCAGCAGTGGGGGACTTGGGCCAGCAGTGGGGGACGTGTGCCAGCAGTGGGGGACGTGTGCCAGCAGTGGGGGACGTGGGCCAGCACTGGAGGACGTGTGCCAGCATCTGGGGACGTGTGCCAGCACTGGGGGACGTGTGCCAGCAGTGGGGGACGTGTGCCAACACTGGCGGACTTGTGCCATCACTGGCGGACTTGGGCCATCAATGGGGGATATGTGCCAGCAGTTGGGGACGTGTGCCAGTACTGAGAGACTTGTGCCATCAATAGGGGACGTGTGTCAGCACTGGGGGACGTGTGCCAACACTGGGGGACATGTGCCAGCCATAAACCGATTAAGAGGGCCATATCTAGGATGTGGGGGCTATATCCCAGGATGAGGGACCATGTACCAGGAAGTGGGGGCTATGAGAGACATATACCTTATATGATTTTTAAGACGGACACTGGCATTATAAGACGGACCCCATTTAACATTAAAAATTATTTTTTTCTCTTTTCCTTCATTAAATTTGGGGGTGCGTCTTATAATCAGGTGCGTCTTATAAAGCGAAAAATACGGTATATTCTTGCAGCTTCTTTGGAAATCCTTTTGTACACTTGCCATTATCCATACAGGGAGAGTTAGGGTTGGATTCTCCATAGAGACAGCGAATTATGTTTTTAATAACAATTAGAACAAGAGGACAAATTAGTTTGCTTGGCTAAAAATTATAATTTTTATACCATACAAAGAATTAAAAGATCTTTTGAAAAGTATACAAAAAAATCTCATAGAACCTGAGGTGTAACAAACGAGACTTACGAACAAGAAAAACGATCCATATGTAAACGTAAGGGACCCCACATTACAAGTGTAATAAAGGTTTCAGCGCTTATACATCAATACAAAATGAGCCATTGTCCATAAAAGCATTCAAAACTTTCTACACATATGTATAGCAGAGCAGAATATCACAAAAGAAGTAATTATATCAGCAGTTTTTTGGCCATGCAGGGCATATATCACTAACATCACATGTCACTTAGGCTGCCTTCAGATTTGCAGATGCCTCCGCAGCGTTTTGCGGAGGCATCTGCAAGCATCTGCATGCAGACGGCAGCCCCTATCTTTATAATGGAGTGCACGGTGTCTGCAGATGCTTGCAGACCGCCGTGCGCTCCCATTGCCCGCCATGAGTGATCTGCGCACAGATCACTCATGGCAGGCAATGGGAGCGCACGGCTGTCTGCAAGCATCTGCAGACACCGTGCGCTCCATTATAAAGAGGGGGCTGCCGTCTGCATGCAGATGCTTGCAGATGCCTCCGCAAAACGCTGCGGAGGCATCTGCAAATCTGAAGGCAGCCTTAAATAATAGAGGATATAGACCTGCCATATAGATAGTAAACGTGCCATGAATGCAAAGAGAGATCCTATGTGGTCAATAGGGCACTGGCAAAAAGTGCGAAGAGTGCAAAATTCACCTTACCCATAATGGAATATTATCCCCACCGAGGGCCCGAAGAAAATATTGCCACTCCAATAAGTTTCACGTGTAGTATTATTGCTTTCTTGAAGAAGCACTTTTTAAACTTTTTATTGATTGCTTGCAGTTGACAGCAATAAAGTTCCTCAATGTAGGATATAGTTGCACACTGAAACACAAAAGGGAAAACATAATCTAGCAAAATGGCTATGAAAATACTTGGCAAAGCAAATACATAAAGCTAATGAAAATTTGTGTGAGCAAAAGAGACATAGCAAAAAGCTGCTTAGGAGTATATGAAAAAAATGAAGAAACTTAGCTGATGTATTGGTAAATTCATGTGAGCCAGATAACCAAGGGCAACGTGTTCTCCTGTATTGGGTACCTAATCTTAATGCCTCTATATGCAATTAAAACCTGCATGTGTGGGTAGTTACACACACGCATACTTTACACACAGGTGTCACTGGTTAGCCTATTCCTATATTACTAGCATATATTTTTCTGACTTCTGACTGAGCACCCTTTTGCCCCACCCCCATCCCATAGCCATGCTGTGTCCCCCATCTTGTTATAGCCAGGTTCCTAACTACCCACACATGCAGGTTTCTAATTGCATATAGAGACATTAAGGTTAGGTACCCAATACAGGAGAACACCTTGCCATTGGTTATCAGGTTCACATGAATTGGCCAATACATCAGCTACGTTTCTCCAGTTTTTCATACATTCTAAGCAGCTTTTGCTATGTTTATTTTTCTCACTCAAATTTTCATTAGCTATAGGCTAGGGTCACACATACAAATCAGTTTTTTAAGCCCTTAGAAAAACGGAATCCGTTTTTCTAAGGGTGCCAATAGTGTCCCCTGATGTCCTGGACATTTTTTGGAATTTTTGGGGCTTAGTAATTTTTTCTTAAAAAACACATGTGTTTACACATGCGTTAACGCATAGTGCCTTTATGTGCCATACATTAACGCATGCATTTCCCATAGGGTCCCATGTTAAAAAAATGCATGTGTTTTTGGAAAGGACCCCAAAAATGCTGCTAGCAGCATTTTTGGGCTGCTGCATAAAAACACATGCGTTTTTTGAAAAAACGCACATGCACATGTGTTAACAGATCCGTTTTTGGGACTTAGAAAAAAAAAAGAAAAATTGTTCCCAAAAACGGTCCTGAAGCAAAAATGGATGGTATGTGTGACCCTAGCCTTATGTATTTGCCTTGCCAAGTATTTTCATAGCTATTTTACTAGATCATGTTTTCCCTTTTGTGTTTTAGTGTGCAGCTGTATCCTTATTTATACATGTGTTTTTTCAGCTTGCACCTTTACACATTAGTGTCCCGGGTCAGACTTTTCCTATATTATATCAATGTAGATTGACATTTTTAATTTTCTTTTCATTTGAGTCTTTAGTTCATTTGTGTCGGCAATGTCCAGTATATAAAGTGGTTCAAATTTTGGCTGGTCTTCCTCTTGTTGGATGTAGTGTGCCTGTTCTGTAATAGATCTGTGCATGTATGCAAAACAGCATGGGCCAGATCCAGGTGGTGGTGAAATACTTGCTCCCACAGAGGCAAAAGCAAAAGAACTGTTTATACTTTAAATATTGTCCATAAAACTGTTACTGTATCCAGTTTCTCCTTTCATCAACATTTTAAAGTCTTTTGCACACTGTATTATGGGTGGATGGACTTTACCCTTCAGACAGCACTGCATATGTTTTCCTTCAGAAGTGGTCTCAGCTAGTGATGAGCGAGTACTGTAATATTCGTAATCGCTATACTTGTAACGAGTAGAGATGAGCGAGTACTAAAATGCTCGGGTACTCAAAGCTCGGGCCGAGCATCCCAAGATACTCGTGTACTCGGCCCGAGCATCGAGCCCAATGTTATCCTATGGGAGACCCTAGTATTTTTCTGGCATGACCCCCATCAGCATGGAAAAACCCTAAAAATGTCACAAAAGTATCAGAACAGTGCTGAAATGACATGGAAACAGCATGGGGAAGACCCCTGTAAGCATTTCAGACTCCAAGGTCACTGCTGTGAACAATGTTGTCAGAGTATTACGCCACTTTTACGGACTGTCAAGAAAACGTTACAAAATGAAACCAAAATGGATTTTCATGGAAAAAATATTAAGGGCTCATACCCACTTGTGAGACAGAGTTGGTGTTTGTTAGTTTTTTGGATTATATGAAAGATTTTTTTTTTTTTTAAAATTGTGTGGCACTCCCATGCCCCTGGGAAGAGACGTACATGAAGGCCTCTTTAAATAATGTGCCCATTATAAGGAAGTGGGTCATTTGTAGTATTGCCCTAGGCAGGGCTGACAAAAGTTGGGAGGCACTTCAATGCCCCTGGATGGAGGCATGCACGAGGGCCTCTTTAAATAATGTGCCCATTATAAGGAAGTGGGTCATTTGTAGTATTGCCCTAGATAGGGCTGCCAAAAATTGTGAGGCACTTCAATGCCCCTGGAAAGAAACATGGAGGAGAGCCTCTAAATATTGTTCCCATTACAAAGGAGCGGGTCTCATGTACTTGTAATGCCCGTTCTGTAAGCATGGATTAAAACATTTACCCCTGGGGGGTATACATGAAACTACTGCCTAACTTTTGAACTGTTAGGGTACCTTTACACGCCGCGACGGCAGGCTGGATACATCGCGCTACTTCGCGTGCACGAGCACGCTCAAACGGCTACAAACGGTCAACGCACCCTCTTTACACGCCGCGACAAGGTGCGCTACGCCACGCTACATCTATAGCTAGCTACATCGCCGGGTGTCTCAAGTAGCCAGCTGTAGCGTAGCGTACCATGTTTACACACCGCTCCAACAAGCTACTATGGGCGGACCCGGTGCAGCAGGGATAGCACATAGGCGTGCAACAATCTTGGATTACGAGCCGTCCGTATGATGATAGGACAGCGCAATATCATCAGGATTGGCCAGGCATCGCAGGAGGCTGAGTAATACAGCACGCTCGAGTAATTGTGTAGTGTGACTGGTCAGCTCCTTAAATATCCCGCCCTATGCTGCGACTACCAATCATAAAGCAGGAGCGACCTCCAATGATCGCAGATGGGGCGCGGTAACATGGCGACTGTGTCACGCCTTAGATACATGGCAGCCACATCGCCGGGTGTCCAGAGTTGCCTTCCGTTGCTTCTTTACACGCCGATACAGGTCGCTACAATCGGCGATGTTGCCTTAAGTTTATGAGCAGAGCCCATAAACAGATGTATCTGTCGCCGGCTGTAGCGTCGCCTCTTCAGACGCCGCTACTACAGGCGATATGGACGCTACAAGCTACAATTGTAGCTTGTAGCGCGATGTATCCAGCCTGCCGTCGCGGCGTGTAAAGGTACCCTTAGGGTCATCATCATCATCATCATAAATAAGATGTACAAAAATTATCTTTTCGTGGCATCATGAACCACGGTCGCACTGATCATATGATGGTGGCGGATGAGGAGGAGAAGGAGGAGCAGTACAGCAAGTAGCCAAAGACATGAAGTGTGTATGTGTGGGTGTGCTGAGGTGCATGGCAATCTACCGGCACAAAATTTAAATTCTGCTATCATTTGGTTGTGGTGTGGTGAACTCAGTCCTAATCCAACCCTTGTTCATCTTGATCAAAGTCAGCCTGTCAGCATTTTCAGCTGACAGGCGGGTGCGTTTATCTGTAATGATTCCACCTGCGGCACTAAAAACACGCTCTGACAAAACGCTAGTGGCAGGGCAGGCCAAGACTTCCAAGGCATAGAGAGCCAATTCCTGCCACATGTCCAGCTTGGATACCCAATAATTATAATTAGTGATGAGCGAGTACTAAAATGCTCGGGTGCTCGAAGCTCGGGCCGAGCATCCAGAGATACTCGTGTACTCGGCCCGAGTAACGAGCCCAATGTTATCCTATGGGAGACACGAGTATTTTTATGAAATGACTGCCAGCAGCATGGAAAAACCCTAAAAATGTCACAAAAGTCTCAGAAGAGTGCTGAAATGACATGGCAACACCATGGGGAAGACCCCTGGAAGCATTTCTCACTCAAAAGTCACAGCTCTGAACAATGTTGTCCGTGTTTCACGCCAATTTTACGGAGTCTCCAGAAAACCTTCCAAAATGACACCAAAATGAATATTTGGGGTGGAAATGTTAAGGGCACATACCCAATAGTGAGATAAAGCTGGTGTATGTCACTTTTTGTGATTACATGAAAGATTTTACGTGAAAACATTGTGCGACACTCCGATGACCCTGACAAGAGACGTACATGAAGCCCTGTCTAGAAATAAAATGCCCATTTTGAGGAACTAGGTCTATTGTAGTATCTTCCTTTGCCAGGGCAGTCCAAAATTGGGAGGTTCACCAATGCCCCTGGATACAGACATGCAGGATGGCCTGTAAACAAGAACTGGGTGTATTGTAGTATAGCCCGTTGGCCAGGGCAGCCAAAAATTGGGAGGTTCAACAATGACCCATGCATACAGACATGTAGTAGGGCCTGTAACCCTCAAGTGGGTGTATTTTAGCCTAGGCCTTTGGCCAGGGCAGCCAAAAATTGGGAGGTTCAACAATGACCCATACATACAGACATGTAGTAGGGCCTGTAACCCTCAAGTGGGTGTATTGTAGTATAGGCCTTTGGCCAGGGCAGCCAAAAATTGGGGGCTCCTCTTTGTCCCTGGATAGAGACGTGCAGGAGGGCCTGTTAACAAGAACTGGGTGTATTGTAGTATAGTCCTTTGGTCAGGGCAGCCAAAAATTGGGAGGCTCCTCTTTGTCCCTGGATAGAGACTTGCAGGAGGGCCTGTAACCCTCAAGTGGGTGTATTGTAGTATAGCCCTTTGGTCAGGGCAGCCAAAAATTGGGAGGTTCAACAATGACCCATGCATACAGACATGTAGTAGGGCCTGTAACCCTCAAGTGGGTGTATTTTAGCCTAGGCCTTTGGCCAGGGCAGCCAAAAATTGGGAGGTTCAACAATGACCCATACATACAGACATGTAGTAGGGCCTGTAACCCTCAAGTGGGTGTATTGTAGTATAGGCCTTTGGCCAGGGCAGCCAAAAATTGGGAGGCTCCTCTTTGTCCCTGGATAGTGACGTGCAGGAGGGCCCGTTAACAAGAACTGGGTGTATTGTAGTATAGCCCTTTGGTCAGGGTAGCCAAAAATTGGGAGGCTCCTCTTTGTCCCTGGATAGAGACGTGCAGGAGGGCCTGTAACCCTCAAGTGGGTGTATTGTAGTATAGCCCTTTGGTCAGGGCAGCCAAAAATTGGGAGTCTCCTCTTTGTCCCTGGATAGAGACATGCAGGGAGGGCCTGTTAATAAGAACTGGGTGTATTGTAGTATAGCCCTTTGGTCAGGGCAGCCAAAAATTGGGAGTCTCCTCTTTGTCCCTGGATAGAGACGTGCAGGAGGGCCTGTTAAAAAGAACTGGGTGTATTGTAGTATAGCCCTTTGGCCAGGGCAGCCAAAAATTGGGAGGTTCAACAATGACCCATGCTTACAGACATGTAGTAGGGCCTGTAACCCTCAAGTGGGTGTATTTTAGCCTAGGCCTTTGGCCAGGGCAGCCAAAAATTGGGAGGTTCAACAATGACCCATGCTTACAGACATGTAGTAGGGCCTGTAACCCTCAAGTGGGTGTATTGTAGTATAGCCCTTTGGTCAGGGCAGCCAAAAATTGGGAGGCTCCTCTTTGTCCCTGGATTGAGACGTGCAGGAGGGCCTGTTAAGAAGAACAGGGTGTATTGTAGTATAGCCCTTTTGTCAGGGCAGCCAAAAATTGGGAGGCTCCTCTTTGTCCCTGGATAGAGATGTGTAGGAGTGCCTAAAAACATTTTTCCCATTGAAAAGGAGCGGGTCTCCTGTCGTTGTAATGCCCATTCTAACAGAATGGGCTAAAAAATTTACCACTGCGGGTATACCTCAAACAAGAGCCTAACTATTCTAACGCTCATCATGGTGTCACATGAGGAGAAGGAGTAGCAGTCCAGCGATTAGCCAAAGTACGGAAGTGTGTACCCATGGGTGAGTGGAGGTACATGTCAAATTCAAATAACAAAATTAAATTCAGTTGTCATTTGCTGGTGGTGTGGTGAAGTCTGGCCCAATCCAACCCTTGTTCATCTTGATCAGAGTGAGCTTGTCCGCATTTTCAGTTGACAGGCGGGTGCGTTTATCAGTGATTATTCCACCTGCTGCACTGAAAACACGCTCTGATAAAACGCAAGTGGCAGGGCAGGCCAGGACTTACAAGGCGTAGAGAGCCAATTCATGCCACGTGTCCAGCTTGGAGACCCAATAATTGAAAGGCACCGATGAATCTCGCAGTACAGTTGTTCGATCTGCAAGGTACTCCTTCAGCATCTGCCCAAACTTAGCATTTCTGGTGGCACTACCCCGCACCTCAGGGGCTGTGGTACGTGAGGGGCTGAGAAAACTGTCCCACATCGTAAAGACAGTTCCCCTGCCTCTGGCGGATTGGACTTGTGCCCCTCTCGGCCGTACGCCTTGGTTGTCCATCGAATCCTGACCTATGCCGCTAGCGTTTTGTGAGGGGAAGGATTTCACAAGTTCCGTGACTATGGCCCTCTGGAACTGCAGCATTTTGGCTGACCTCTCTCGCCTCAGGAATGAGAGACATAAAGTTCTCCTTGTAGCGTGGGTCTAAGAGTGTTGCCAACCAGTACTGATTGTCGGCCAAGATGTTCTGAACGCGAGGGTCACGAGACAGGCAGCTTACCATAAAGTCAGCCATGTGCGCCAGACTCTTAACAGCCATCACTTCAGTATCTAGACCAACACGATGACTGAACATGCTGTCCTCCTCTCCTCCTCCTCCTCCTCATCTCCCCTGTCCTCTGGCCAGCCACGCTGAATCGAGGGTATGACTGGTGTGCATGTCATATCCCCAATTTGGCCTGAGAGTTGCTCCATGTCTTCATCCTCCTCCTCCTCCTCGTCATAGTCCTCCACTACACGCTGTGATGAGATGAGGCTGGGCTGTGTGTTTTCACCCACACCCACTACAGTTTCTTGCTCTAAGTCATCGCGCTCGGCCTGCAATGCATCCTCTTTTATTTTCAGCAGAGACCGTTTTAGAAGGCAGAGTAGTGGTATGGTGACGCTAATAATGGCGTCATCGCCGCTCACCATCTTGGTGGAGTCCTCAAAGTTTTGGAGGACGGTGCATAGGTCCGACATCCATCTCCACTCCTCAGGTGTTATGTGTGGAGTTTGACCCATTTCCCGACGGCTTAGGTGATGCAGGTAGTCCACAACTGCCCTCTTCTGCTCACATATCCTGACCAACATGTGCAGCGTTGAATTCCAACGCGTGGGGACATCACACACCAGTCTGTGGGCCGGAAGACGCAAACGGCGCTGAAAGCTGGCAAGGCCGGCTGAAGCAGCAGGTGACTTGCGAAAATGTGCTGACAGACGCCGAACTTTTACCAGCAGGTCAGACACTCCGGGTATGACTTCACAAACCTCTGAACCACCAGGTTGAGCACATGGGCCACGCATGGAACATGCGTCAGCTGCCCCGCCTCAAAGCTGCAACCAGGTTCCGGCCATTGTCACACACGACCTTTCCTGACTTAAGGTTCAGAGGTGTGAGCCAGTGATCTGCCTGCTGTTTCAGAGCTGTCCACACCTCTTCTGCATTGTGGGGTTTGTCACCTATGCAGACTAGCTTCAGCACAGCCTGTTGCCGCTTTGCAGAGGCAGTGCTGCAGTGCTTCCAGCCTGGGACTGGTGTGAGGGTACAGTGGATGAGGATGCGCAGGTGGAGGAGGAGGAGGCTGAAGAGCATGACATTCCGGAGCTGTAGAGTGTCGGTGAAACCATGACAGAGGTAGGGCCTGCTATCCTTGGTGTGGGAAGGACGTGTTCCGTCCCTCGCTCAGACTGGGTCCCAGCCTCCACAATATTAATCCAGTGTGCCGTCAAGGAGATGTAGCGGCCTTGCCCACAAGCACTTGTCCACGTGTCAGTGGTTAGGTGGACTTTGGCTGAAACAGCATTGTTCAGGGCACGTGTGATGCTGTTGGACACGTGGTTATGCAATGCGGGGACGGCACATCTGGAGAAATAGTGTCGGCTGGGGACCGAGTAACGTGGGACAGCAGCCGCCATCAGGTCACGGAATGCGTCCGTCTCCACCAGACGGAAAGGCAACATTTCTAGCGCTATGAGTCGCGAAATGTGAGCATTGAGGACTGTGGCATGTGGGCATTGGCAGCGTATTTGCGCCTGCGTTCAAATGTTTGCTGAATGGATAATTGAACGCTGCGCTGGGACAAGGACGTGCTTGATGGTGGTGTAATTTGTGCTTCAGCAACTTCAGGTGCTGGACCGGAGGCTTGTTCGCGGCCAGCATGGACAGGGGATTGGCTTGCATGCACAACACCCGAAGACGTAGCAGGGACATCAGCACGCACCGCTCCTCGACTCTGTGGTACTTCCCACAAAGTCGGGTGCTTGGCTGACATGTGCCTGATCATGCTGGTGGTGGTCAGGCTGCTAATTTTCGTACCCCTGCTGATAGTGGCATGGCAGGTGTGGCAAATGGCCTTTTTAGAGTCTTCTGCAGCCAACTTAAAAAACTCCCAGACTCGGGAAGACCGAACATTTGCACAGGCACCTTGAGTCGTGTTGTTGTTCCGGGGAACGGTTGCCTGCCTTCTGCCTGCGGACGCAACCCTGCTTCGTACTGGCTGTTGGGATGCTACGCCTCCCTCCCCCTGTGCACTGCTGTCCTCGCTATGCATATCCTCCTGCCATGTAGGGTCAGCTACTGGATCATCCACCACGTCGTCTTCCTCTTCCGCACCCTGATCCTCCTCCTGACTTCCTGGCAATTGTGTCTCATCATCGTCCACCCCTTGTTGAGACACTTTGACAACGTTCCGTTCGTCATAACGCGGCTGCTCAAATATTTGGGCATCTGTACATACCATCTCCTCATGACCCACTTCAAGAGGAGGTGGCGACAGGCCAGATTCTGCGAATGGATACGTGAACAGCTCTTCCGAGTGTCCTAGTGTGGGATCTTGAAATGTCCGTGGACGTGTACTCGGCCAGGTGGTAGGAAGGAGGATCAGGTTGGGAAATGTGCGGTGCAGTATCACGGCTACTGACAGTTGACCGTGCGGAAGACAGGGTGTTTGTGGAGGTGCCCATCTGACTTGAAGCATTATCCGCTATCCAAGTAACAACCTGTTGACACTGGTCTTGGTTCAACAGTGGTGTACTGCTGCGGGCCCCAAGAATTTGGGACAGGACGTGCGAGCGAGGAGATGTGGCCCTTTGTTGTTGCAAAATGAGTGCTTGCACACGACCTCGGCCTCTGCCTGCACTACCATCACGTCCACTTCCTTGTTCCTTGCCAACGCCCTTGCCAACGCCTTTGCGCATTTTGCCTGTATAGAGCGACAACTGTCTGGTGACTGTGGAGGTCACAGGAGATTAGGATTTTAGTTCCCTAACCTGTATAAAGGGTATGACGTACAACAGTGTGGTGACTGTTGAGATGACAAGAGTTAGGCTTTTAGTTCCCTAACCTGTATAAAGGGTATGACGTACAACAGTGTGGTGACTGTTGAGATGACAAGAGTTAGGCTTTTAGTTCCCTAACCTGTATAAAGGGTATGACGTACAACAGTGTGGTGACTGTTGAGATGACAAGAGTTAGGATTTTAGTTCCCTAACCTGTATAAAGGGTATGACGTACAACAGTGTGGTGACTGTTGAGATGACAAGAGTTAGGTTTTATTTCCCTAACCTGTATAAAGTATGACGTACAACAGTGTGGTGACTGTTGAGATGACAAGAGTTAGGATTTTAGTTCCCTAACCTGTATAAAGGGTATGACGTACAACAGTGTGGTGACTGTTGAGATGACAAGAGTTAGGCTTTTAGTTCCCTAACCTGGTAAAATGACTCACTGGGTGACCTGAGGATGCACAAGAGTTAGGCTTCGCCTCCCAACCTCTAAGCTATGAAAAATTTTTTAATGATAAAATTAATTGTGTTCCTACTGATTATATAGTTACTGTAAAAATTGAGCAAAAAGTGGACATTTTAGTTTACAGAACCGATAAAAAGGATGTACACAACAGTGTGCTGCGTGAATCACAACGACGATACATTAGTCCTACCAACAAGAATGAAGTCAACAGGGACTCATTAATGCAAAGTAGGCATAGCCACAAGCATTTAAAACTATGAGTACAACTGGTGACCTGTGGTATGCAGGTAGATTTTGTTGCCCAACCTGTGGGTATGCCGTCAAACTTGGAGCTGCCTGTCAGATGAAAGTTCAGACTATTTCCCAACCTGAAACTTACACAACAGTGGGTATAATGACATGAGTTGAGCCTCAAATAGCACACTGGGATAATGTTGAGTGAAAATTTGGCTTCTTTTCCATACCAAACAACCACACTTACTCCCGAATGCTTAGAATCACAACACCAACACGGGGCTGTTTTTAGTAATTAATAACAGGTCCTCCTATTAGGTGAGCAACAAGTTGGGGACAGGAAAGGGGGATTTAGTCCACCACTGACTAAGCGTAGTGAGTAAACATGCTGGTGTGATGTACGAGGTGCAGCACGACTGGTTTGTAGTGGTTCACATTGCATTAACGCAAGCGTAACAGTACTGCGTAACGCTGGTTCCTATGTTGGATAATTTATACCTCCTCCGCCTCCAAATGCAATGTTCATTGTTTTGTGACTGTTCAAGTTGTGTTTTATCAAACAAAGTGCCACCGTCGATGTGCAAAACAATGATTAGGATCTATGTTCCCTAACTGTTTAAGGTGACGTCAAACCTGTCTGATCACTGAAATGTGTCTGGAGTGAGGATTTCTAGCCTCCTAAAGATCTCGCTCCCCCGCCGGTGATGTTTTGATTGACAGAGTTAGGATATTATAGATCTCCAACTGTTTCAGTATGACGTTAGCACCTGCGTTGGCTGACCTGGCATGCAGACACAAAGAATTTTAAGTCCCCTAATACCAATCGTCTTAGGAGGATACTGACACCTGTCTATAGGATCATAGGTCCCATTAGAGAGATTTTAATTGGGCCCCTAACAAAAGCAAATGGCTGGTGTACTATAGATGCATCTCTCACAATATTCAGTTTTCCAAGTATTTTATTAGAAGTAGATTCCCCTGTTGATTATGCCCTTTAAAGTTTTGTCCAACTATAATAGTGCTACACCGTGACTGTATGATTCACAGTGATTTATTCCCTAACATAGATTAGCTCAGTACGCACCTGCCTGCAAACCCCAGTAATGCACGAACTCCCAACTAGACCCCTGCCTAGCCTCCATGTAGTAATTGAACCTATTGTACTGTAAATGGCCTCCAACACAGCCCTTCTAAAGTATAAAGCTCCTGATTAGTCCAAGTTATTATCATGCCTGCACAGAGCCCTCCAAATATATATAATGGCTTCCATATAGTCATAATTGCTCCATAAGTATAGATACACCCCCTAAGTATGTCCAGACTAGTATAAGCCGCATTCCTCATAATTACGTACCCATGTCTTCTATAAAATAGAATGCACCCTAAACCGATGATAGAGAAAAGCACCCCCAAGTCCTCACAATAGTATATTGCACCCCGTAGTCCTCCAAATAGCATATTGCACCCCCACAGAACTCCATAGAGAACAATTCACCCCCACAGTACTTGATATAAAATAATGCACCCCCACACTCCTCCATGTAGTATAATGCACCCCACAGTCCTCCATATAGAATAATGCAGCCCCACAGTCCTCCATATAGAATAATCACCCCCACAGTCCTCCATATAGATTAATGCACCTCCACAGTCCTCCAAATAGTATAATGCACCCCACAGTCCTCCATATAACATAATGAACCCCCACAGTCCTCCATATAGCATACTGCACCCCCATAGCTCTCCATACAGCATATTGGACCCCATAGTCCCTCCATATAGTATAATGTACCCTCATAGTCCTCCATATAGTATAATACATCCCCTATAGCCTTCCTTATAGTATAATGCACCCCCATAGTCTTCCATATAATTATAATGGGCCACAATAGTTCTCCATAAAGTATATTGCACCCCATTGTCCTATATTATATTGTACATTACATAGTTTCCCATCAGTGTACTCACTAAAAAAACTATTAAAAAAATAAAAAGTAAATACCTCATCTCCTCAGCATCTCCTCTGCCGCTCTGCACGTCTCAGCACAGCGGCGCTAAGTGATGACATCATTGTTCCCCGCCGTGCTGAGCTGCAGAGGGGTGGACAGAGGCGGCAAGGACTTGGGAGAAGAATGCTGCCGGCAGAGGCGTCCGGACTATAGGAGCGGCATGCTCGGGGGGGCCACCACTGGTACACACATGGCTCCGCTCCGTACACCTAGTACACACTCCGCTCTGTACACCACGTATGCCTCGTACAGAAGCGGCTCTGCTCCGTACAACTCGTACACACACGGCTCTGCTCCATACACCTCGTACACAAGCGGCTCTGCTCCGTACACCTCGTACACAAGCGGCTCTGCTCCGTACACGTTGTACACATGTGGCTCTGCTCTGTACACCTCGTACACATATGACTTCGCTCTGTACACACCGTACACACATGGCTCCGTTTCGTACACCTCGTACACACACGGCTCCGCTCCGTACACCTCGTACACACACACGGCTCCGCTCCGTACACCTCGTACACACACGGCTCCGCTCTGTACACCTCGTACACAAGCGGCTCTGCTCCGTACACCTCGTACACATGTGGCTCTGCTCTGTACACCTCGTACACATATGACTTCGCTCTGTACACACGTACACACACGGCTCCGCTCCGTACACCTCGTACACACACGGCTCCGCTCCGTACACCTCATACACACACGGCTCCGCACACCTCGTACACACACGGCTCCGCTCCATACACCTCGTACACACACGGCTCCGCTCCGTACACCTCGTACACACACGGCTCCGCTCCGTACACCTCGTACACACACGGCTCCGCTCTGTACACCTCGTACACACACGGCTCCGCTCCGTACACCTCGTACACACACGGCTCCACTCTGTACACCTCGTACACACACGGCTCCGCTCTGTACACCTCGTACACACACGGCTCCGCTCCGCACACCTCATACACACACACGATTCCGCTCCGCACACCTCGTACATACACAGCTTCACTCCATACACCTCATACACACGCACCTCCACTCTGTACACCTCGTACACACACGGCTCCACTCTGTACACCTCGTACACACAGGGCTCCGCTCTGTTCACCTCATACACACACGGCTCCGCTCCGCACACCTCATACACACACGATTCCGCTCCGCACACCTCGTACATACACAGCTTCACTCCATACACCTCATACACACGCACCTCCACTCTGTACACCTTGAACACTCAGCTCCACTCCATATACCTCATACATACACAGCTCTGCTACATTAATTTACACTGTAAATCCTCAGCCCCACACATAAACTTCACCTCATCCAGCACCATGGTGGAGTCCTGGCTGCATACTGAGGAGCTGATCATGTGACCCGCTTGACTCCTTTGACATCATCACAGGTCCTGTCAGCGCGAGGCACAGTGAAGCATGAAGCTGGCTCACACAGCCGGCTCACACAGCCGGCTCACACAGCCGGCTCACACAGCCGGCTCACACAGCCGGCTCACACAGCCGCACGGGGGGGGGGGGGGTGTTTGGAGACCGCGGCCGCTGCCGCTGTTGCTCACACAGCTCACACTGCCACACTGGAGGGGGGGTGTTTGGAGACCGCGGCCGCTGCCGCTGCAGCAGGAGTCTGCTGAGCCTGGGGCAGATGCCCCGCCAGCAGCCCCAGATACGCCAAGCCTGGTCGCAGCGTCGGCGGCCAGGACTGTAGGAGCGGCATCTGCAGGGGGCCGCACTACCACCAGGCGCTCCTGAAGATGCCGCCCCATGTCTACCAGCAGGGCCCGCCGCCTGAGACTGACACTTCATGTCGCCTCATAGATGCTGCGGCCCTGCCTAACCTGTATAAAGGGTATGACGTACAACAGTGTGGTGACTGTTGAGATGACAAGAGTTAGGCTTTTAGTTCCCTAACCTGTATAAAGGGTATGACGTACAACAGTGTGGTGACTGTTGAGATGACAAGAGTTAGGATTTTAGTTCCCTAACCTGTATAAAGGGTATGACGTACAACAGTGTGGTGACTGTTGAGATGACAAGAGTTAGGCTTTTAGTTCCCTAACCTGTATAAAGGGTATGACGTACAACAGTTGGTGACTGTTGAGATGACAAGAGTTAGGATTTTATTTCCCTAACCTGTATAAAAAGTATGACGTACAACAGTGTGGTGACTGTTGAGATGACAAGAGTTAGGATTTTAGTTCCCTAACCTGTATAAAGGGTATGACGTACAACAGTGTGGTGACTGTTTGAGATGACAAGAGTTAGGCTTTTAGTTCCCTAACCTGTATAAAGGGTATGACGTACAACAGTGTGGTGACTGTTGAGATGACAAGAGTTAGGATTTTATTTCCCTAACCTGTATAAACGTATGACGTACAACAGTGTGGTGACTGTTGAGATGACAAGAGTTAGGATTTTAGTTCCCTAACCTGTATAAACGTATGACGTACAACAGTGTGGTGACTGTTGAGATGACAAGAGTTAGGATTTTAGTTCCCTAAC
This sequence comes from Allobates femoralis, assembly GCA_033576535.1. NCBI lineage: Eukaryota > Metazoa > Chordata > Amphibia > Anura > Aromobatidae > Allobates > Allobates femoralis. Next base: position 361,833,812 of record JARQOC010000005.1, on the reverse strand, counting down.
CTGTATAAAGGGTATGACGTACAACAGTGTGGTGACTGTTGAGATGACAAGAGTTAGGCTTTTAGTTCCCTAACCTGTATAAAGGGTATGACGTAAAACAGTGTGGTGACTCTTGAGATGACAAGAGTTAGGATTTTAGTTCCCTAACCTATATAAACGTATGACGTACAACAGTGTGGTGACTGTTGAGATGACAAGAGTTAGGATTTTAGTTCCCTAACCTGTATAAAGGGTATGATGTACAACAGTGTGGTGACTGTTGAGATGACAAGAGTTAGGATTTTAGTTCCCTAACCTGTATAAAGGGTATGACGTACAACAGTGTGGTGACTGTTGAGATGACAAGAGTTAGGATTTTATTTCCCTAACCTGTATAAACATATGACGTACAACAGTGTGGTGACTGTTGAGATGACAAGAGTTAGGATTTTAGTTCCCTAACCTGTATAAAGGGTATGACGTACAACAGTGTGGTGACTGTTGAGATGACAAGAGTTAGGATTTTAGTTCCCTAACCTGTATTAAGGTAGCACGTACACCTGTTTGGTGACTGTAATGGTATGAAGAGAGGATTTTAGTCCCTAACCTGTATTAAGGTAGTACGTACACCTGTCTGGTGACTGTTTTGATGACAAGAGTTAGGATTTTAGTTCCCTAACCTGTATTAAGGTAGTACGTACACCTGTCTGGTGACTGTAATGGTTTGAAGAGAGGATTTTAGTCCCTAACCTGTATTAAGGTAGTACGTACACCTGTCTGGTGACTGTAATGGTTTCAGGAGAGGATTTTAGTCCCTAACCTGTATTAAGGTAGTACGTACACCTGTCTGGTGACTAATGGTTTCAGGAGAGGATTTTAGTCCCTAACCTGTATTAAGGTAGTACGTACACCTGTCTGGTGACTGTAATGGTTTGAAGAGAGGATTTTAGTCCCTAACCTGTATTAAGGTAGTACGTACACCTGTCTGGTGACTGTTTTGATGACAAGAGTTAGGATTTTAGTTCCCTAACCTGTATTAAGGTAGTACGTACACCTGTCTGGTGACTGTAATGGTTTGAAGAGAAGATTTTAGTCCCTAACCTGTATTAAGGTAGTACGTACACCTGTCTGGTGACTGTAATGGTTTCAGGAGACGATTTTAGTCCCTAACCTGTATTAAGGTACTAAGTACAAGAGTGTGGTGACTCTAATGGTCACAGAAAAGCTTGGATTCCAATCTGTATCACCCTGCCTATATCCTCCTAGATTAGTCCTGAGAAGGACTGTTCTGGTCACTGGAAATCTTGGACTCCGATCTGGATCACCCTGCCTATATCCTCCTAGATTAGTCCTGAGAAGGACTGTTGTGGTCAGCAGCAGCAGTTTGCAGCCCTGCTCCGGATCTACCTATAAGGGCCGCAAATCTGTCCCTAAGCAGCAGCAGACACTCTCCCTACACTCACTGTCTGGATGGCTGTGTGCCGAGCACAGCGCGCCGGGAGTTATAAAGGCTCGGTGACGCTGTGCAGGGCGGCCAATCACTGCTATGCCACAACTAACAGGGCTGTGGCATTGCAGTGGTCTGTCAGCCAATCCCTGCACGTGGGCTGGCTCTCAAAAGAGCACCAACATGGAGAGATGACGACCACGAGCACAGCACGAGTATCGCGAGATTACTCGGTGCTCGGCGAGTCGCCCGAGTACAGTGATACTCGTGCGAGTACCGAGTAGTGCCGAGCATGCTCGCTCAACACCAATTATAATCAATATCTGTCGTTAGGAAAAGGTGTACTACGGTCCGCGCTGCTGTGACACGAAAGATCACAAGGAAGGCAATGCTTCAAATAAAACTTCCTTTATTCTTCTTCTCCTCCTACTCGTTTCAGAGCCACATCCGAGCTCCTTACTCAGGGACATCAATGGCATTTCCCTGAGGAAGGAGCTCGGATGTGGCTCCGAAACGCGTAGGAGAAGAAGAATAAAGGAATTTTTATTTGAAGCATTGCCTTCTTTGTGATCTTTCGTGTCACAGCAGCGCGGACCGTAGTACACTTTTTCCTGACGACAGATATCGGTTTCTTCCAAGAACAGTGGCGGTGGAGGTCCAGCGGCAGCTGTATAAGGTGCTCAAGCTGGTTGTGGGTATACACAACCAAGCAAGGTGAGTGGCTTTCACACATCACTGACTTTAACAGTGTCACCATTGATAGGGCACTATTCTGTGCCTCGTTTGTATCCTTTGTGTTTTTCACACAGTGTCTTCAATAATTATAAGGCACAGAGGAGTCTAGGAACTTTAGTACGATCGGCAAGGTACTCCCTCAGCATCTTGACAAACTTTGCAGTCCTTGTGACACTACCCCGCACCTCAGAGCCTGTGGTATGGGAGGTGCTGAGAAAAGTGTCCTAGATCTTTGAGAGTGTTCCCCTACCTCTGCAGGATTGGACTTGTGCCTCTCTCGGCTGGGCGCCTTGGTTGTCCACCAAATCATGACCTCTGCCGCTAGCGTTTTCAGAAGGGAATTTTTTGACTAATTCCGCGACTATGGCCTTCTGGTGCTGCAGCATTTTGTAGACCTCTCCGCCTCGGGAATAAGAGAAATAAAGTTGTCCTTGTAGCATGGGTCTAAAAGTGTCACCAACCAGTAATGAGTGTCCGCCAAGATGTTGATAATGCGAGGGTCACGAGACAGGCAGCGTAACATAAAGTCAGCCATGTGCGCCAGACTGTTAACAGGCAAGACTTCAAGGTCCTCACCAACAGCATGACTGTCCATGCTGGCCTCATCCTCCTCCTCCTCCTCTCCCGTGTCCTCTGGCCATCCACGCTGAACCAACGGTCTGACGGTTGTGCATGTATTACCGTCAATTCCGCATGAAAGTAGCTCTATTTCTTAATCCTCGTCATAGTCCCCCAATGCACATTGAGATGAGATGAGGCTGGGCTGTGTGTAATAACCCAGTGTGCTGTCAGCGAGGTACTGGCCCTGCACACAAGCAATTGTTCATGTGTCCGTGGTTAGGTGGACTTTGCCTGAAACTGCGTTGTTAAGGGCACGTATGATGTTTTGTGAAACGTGCTTATGTAATGCGGGGATGGCACACTGGGAAAAATAGTGGCGGCTGGGGACCGAGTAATGTGGGACAGCCACCGCCATCAGGTTGCGGAATGCTTCCGTCTCCACCAGCCTAAAAGGCAACATTTCCAGTCCAAGCAGTCGCGAAATGTGTGCATTTAGGACTGTGGTATGTGGGGCATTGGCAGCGTATTTGCGCCTGCGTTCCAAAGACTGGTGTATGGATAACTGAACACTGCGCTGGGACAAGCACGTGGCTGATGTTGGTGCTATTTCTGCTTGTGCAAGTAGAGGTGAAGGACAGGAGGCATCTTTGCCTACAGTATGGACAGGGGATTGTCTTGCATGCACAACAGTGGAAGACGCAGTGGTGTCACCCGCAGACAATGCTCCTGGACTCTGCTGTACATCCCACAAAGTCGGGTGCTTTGCTGACATGTGCCTGATCATGCTGGTGGTGGTCAGGCTGCTAGTTTTGCTACCCCTGCTGATGCTGGCATGGCAGGTGTTGCAAATGTCCTTTTTGGAATTATCTGCAGACACCTTAAAAAACAGCCAGACTCCGGAAGACCTAACAGTTGTACTGGCAACTTCTGTCATGTTGTTGTTCCGGGGAACGGTTGCCTGCCTTCTGCCTGCGGACACCACCCTGCTTCTTCCGGCTTGTTGTGATGCTATGCCTCACTCCCTCTGTGCACTGCTGTCCTCCCTCTACATGTCCTCCTGCCAAGTTGGGTCAGTTACTGGATCATCCACAACGTCGTCTTCCACTTCCGCACCCTGGTCCTCCTCCTGACTTTCTGGCAATTGTGTCTCATCAGCGTCCACCTCTTGTTGAGACACGTTCCTACCGTTGCCTTCGTGAGACCGTGGCTGCTCAAATATTTGTGCATCGGTACATACGATCTCCTCATGACCCACTTCAACTGGAGCTGGGAGAGGCCAGAATCTATGAATGGATATATGAACAGCTCTTCAGAGTGTCCAAGTGTGGGATCAGTTATGTCCGGGGCCGGGCACTCGGCATGGTGGGAGGAAGGAGGATCATGGTGTGGAATGTGCGGTCCAGTCTCATGGCTACTGACACTTGACCGTGTGGAAGAGAGGGTATTTGTGGTGGTGCCAAACTGGCTGGAAGCATTATCCGCTATCCAACTAACAACCTGTTGACACTGGTCTTGGTTTAAAAGTGGTGTACTGCTGCGGTCCCCTAGAAATTGGGACGGAAAGGTCTAGCGAGATGATGCGGACATTTGTCGTAGCGCAATTCGAGCATGCACAAGGCCTCGGCCTCTGCCTGCACCACCATCACGTCCAGCTCCTTGTCCCTTGCCACCGGCCTTGCGCATTCTGTATACAGCTAAAAGAAGGCGTCAAAAAAATGTTTTTAGCTGCACACTGAGATTACAGATTACAGCGGTTTAATCCAGGCAGCTGAAATGGTCAGAAACAAACGCTGACGAGAGTAGTGAGTCTTTTGGCATATCCTAATTTACGCTAAAACCTACTCCAGCTGCACTAAGATGCTAAATGAATGCAGACAAGATTTGGTTTTTAGCACGACACTGAGATTAGAGATTAAGACCCTGCAGGTGGACTGGTCAGACATAAATGCTGACGAGAATAGCAAATCTTTTGGCGTATCCTAATTTACGCTACAACCTACTTCAGCTGCACTAAGATGCTAAATGAATGCAGACAAGATTTGGTTTTTAGCTGGACACTGAGATTAGAGAATAAGGCACTGCAGGTGGACTGGTCAGACACAAAGGCTGACGAGAATAGTGAGTCTTTTGGCATATCCTAATTTACTCTACAACCTACTCCTGCCTATAGAGAGCTAAATTAATCCCTAAAAGCACTGTTTTGGGATGGATGAGCCTGTACACCAGTACCAGATGTGATGCAGGCTGGTATACTGGCACAACGAAGTTTGCTATATACTCTGCCTCCCTGCCTGCCTGTATACAGCTCTATTAGTCCTCAGAAGGACTGTTGTGGTAATTAGACTGGCATCCCTGCGCCTACACTAGCTGAAAGGCCACAAATCTGTCCCTCAATCAGCAGCAGCTCTCCCTTCACTGTCTAATGGCGCAGAGTGACGAGCACAGCGCGGTCAGGTCTTATAAAGACCTGATGACGCTGTGCGGCCAGCCAATCACTGTAATTAGTGATGGGCGAATCCTAAATTACTCGGAATCGCTTGACTCTAGCGAGTCCGAGCCCGGGACTCGCTACTCGTTGCGAGTCTAGCGAGTCCAATGTTAATGAATGGGGAAGCGAGTAATAGCGAGTAGTGTGAGATTTACAAATCGCAGATGTGTCTCGGAAGCTTCAGCCTGAAGCAATCCTAGTTTTGTCATTTATTTGCATTGGACTCGTTTACTTTGCAAGTAATCGCTGGTAAACTCGCACAGATAAGAGTCCTGTCTGCTCAGTGTGCTGGCTGCCACAGCTCCAGGCTCCTAGAGCCCGCCTGCTGCCTGATGTAGCAGTGCTGAGATTGTTCTCAGTCTGCTCATTCCCTGTGTACAGACATGAATGTCTGTGCACAGAGATGATGTAGCAGAGCTGAGATTGTTCTCCGTCTGCTCACTCCCTGTGCATAGACATCTATATCTATGCACAGGGATGAGCAGAGAGGACATCGCGTTTTGGACTGCGTCGGACGGAAGAGGATTTTTTTAATTAAAGATGGAGTCCCTAATGGCTTTTTTTTTTATTTCTAATAAAAAATTTTCTCTGTGTTGTGTTTTTTTTAAAACAATTTAATAGAAATTCATGGCGGTCATGTCTAATATTGGCGTGACCGCCATAAATTTCGGGCTTAGGGCCAGCTGATAATACAAAGCTGGCCCTAACCTCTTTATTACCCAGCGTGCCTCCGCCACCAGGGCCGCTGGAAGAGCGGGGTTCAGCGCCAGAGGATGGCGCTTCAATGAACGCGCCATCTTCTGGGGCGGCTGCGGGCTGCAATTTGCAGCGGGGGGTGCCCAGAAAGCTTGGGCATCCCTGCGCTGCGGATTCCAGCCCCCAGCTGCTTAGCTGTACCTGGCTAGAAATAGAAATTGCACGGAGCCCCACGCATTTTTTTTTAATTATTTCATGAAATTCTGAGATTTGACTCTGACTCTCTGAATTCTGACTCTGACTCTCTGAGATTGACTCTGACTCTCTGAGATTCTGACTTGACTCTCTGAGATTCTGACTCTGACTCTCTGAGATTCTGACTCTGACTCTCTGAGATTCTGACTCGACTCTGAGATTCTGACTCTGACTCTCTGAGATTCTGACTCTGACTCTCTGAGATTCTGACTCTGACTCTCTGAGACTCTGAGACTCTGAGACTCTGAGACTCTGACTCTGAAATTCATGAATAATAAAAAAAAATGCGTGGGGCTTTGCGCAATTTCTATGTCTAGCCAGGTACACCTAAGCAGCTGGGGGCTGGAATCCGCAGCGCAGGGATGCCCAAGCTTTCTGGGCACCCCCCGCTGCAAATTGCAGCCCGCAGCCGCCCCAGAAGATGGCGCGTTCATTGAAGCCCCATCCTTTGGCGCTGAACCCCGCTCTTCCAGCGGCCCTGGTGGCGGTGGCACGCTGAGTAATAAAGGGGTTAATACCAGCTTTGTTATACAAGCTGGTATTAAGCCCGAGATTCTTAATGTCAGGCCACGTTTGACCCAGCCACTAAGAATCTCCAATAAAGGGTTAAAAAAACACAACACAGAGAAAATTTTTTATTTGAAATAAAAAAAAAAGCCATTAGGGACTCCATCTTTAATTAAAAAAATCCTCTTCCTTCCGACGTAGTCCAAAACGCGATGTCCTCTCTGCTACATCCCCTGTGCATAGATATAGATGTCTATGCACAGGGAATGAGCAGACTGAGAACAATCTCAGCACTGCTACATCATCTCTGTGAGCAGGGGGGCTCTAGGACCCTGGAGCTGCACAGAGAAGACAGCTGGACTCGGCTGCAAAGTAACAGCAGTTATTTGCGAGTTTCCCTGCTATCACTGGCACAGTAGCCGAGTCTAATGCAAGACAATGGCAATCCTAGTTTTGTCAGCGTTTGCCAATGATTTGCATTGGACTCGTGCGAGTAAACGCTGGGAAGAGAGTACCGAGTCCTGCGAGTCCCTTACTACTCGCCGAGTAACGAGTCCTAGCGAGTAGATTCGCCCATCCCTAACTGTAATGCCACAACCAACATGGCTGTGGCATTACAGTGTCTGTTAGCCAATGCGGGTTGGCTCTGTAAATAGCGCCAACATGCAGGGAGGTGGACCCCGAGCATAGCAAGAGTACCACGAGATTACTCGGTACTCGCCGAGTACCCCGAGTACCGAGATATTCGTTTGTGTACCGAGTAGTGACAAGCATACTTGCTCATCCCTAGTAATAATTTGTAATAACTAGTAATAATCTACTATATAATTGCCGTAGGCACTTCCGTGTCGGACCCCGAAAAGACCGTGGCTTTGTCACTCTGTGACGTCACCAAGAGCGAAGCGGGCAATGCGAGTCGTTGGCCTGCGTGAGCAATGGCCGCGAGGCCATTGCGAGTCGCTGGCTGAGTGCGAGCAATGGCCGCGAAGCGGCCATTGCGAGTCGCTGGCCGAAAATCGAACCAGAGGCTCGGCCACAAAGTTAGCGATTTACCGCTCATGTAGCGCGAGCAATGGCCGTGAGGCCATTGCGAGTCGCTGCCTGAGCCGCGATTCTGAGCGGACCAGAATGAAAACTGTGTCTTTACAAATGACACAGTTTCCATTCAGGTCCGCTCAAAAGAAACTGTGCCCCCCAATATGTCCTCACACCCCCCAAAATGTCCTCACACCCCCCTAAAATGTCCTCACACACCCCCAAAATGTCCTCACACCCCCCCAAAATGTCCTCACATCCCCCCCAAAATGTCCTCACACCCCCCCCAAAATGTCCTCACACCCCCCCAATATGTCCTCACACCCCCCCAATATGTCCTCACACACCCCCAAAATGTCCTCACACACCCCCAAAATGTCCTCACACCCCCCAAAATGTCCTCACACCCCCCCAAAATGTCCTCACACAAGCCCCCCCAATATGTCCTCACCCCCCCCAATATGTCCTCACACCCCCCAAAATGTCCTCACACCCCCCCAAAATGTCCTCAAACCCCCCAAAATGTCCTCACACCCCCCACAAAATGTCCTCACCCCCCCCCCCAAAATGTCCTCACACCCCCCAAAATATGTGCTCACACCCCCAAACCCCCCCAATATGTCCTCACACCCCCCCACAATATGTCCTCTCCCCGCCAAACCCCCCCAATATGTCCTCACACCTCCCCAAAATGTCCTCACACCCCCCAAAATGTCCTCACACCCCCCCAATATGTCCTCACACACCCCCCAAAATGTCCTCAAACCCCCCCCCCCCAAAATGTCCTCACACCCCCCACAAAATGTCCTCACACCCCCCCCAAAATGTCCTCACACCCCCCCAAAATATGTGCGCACACCCCCAAACCCCCCTAATATGTCCTCACACCCCCCTACAATATGTCCTCTCCCCCCCAAACCCCCCAATATGTCCTCACACACCCCCACTATATGTCCTCTCCCCCCAAACCACCCCAATATGTCCTCACCCCCCCAAATCCCCCCAATATGTCCTCACACCCCCCCAAAATATCCTCACACCCCCCCAAAATATCCTCACCCCCCCCAATATGTCCTCACCCCCCCAAAATGTCCTCACACACCCCCACAATGTCCAAACAGCCCCCCCCACAATGTCCACACAGCCCCCCCCCACAATGTCCAAACAGCCCCCCCCACAATGTCCAAACAGCCCCCCCCACAATGTCCAAACAGCCCCCCCACCATGTCCAAACAGCCCCCCCACCATGTCCAAACAGCCCCCCCACCATGTCCAAACAGCCCCCCCCACCATGTCCAAACAGCCCCCCCCCAATGTCCACACAGCCTCCCCTAAAATGTCCAAACAGCCCCCCCCCACAATGTCCAAACAGCCCCCCCCACAATGTCAACACAGCCCCCCCACAATGTCCACACAGCCCCCCCCCACAATGTCCACACAGCCCCCCCCCACAATGTCCAAACAGCCCCCCCCCACAATTTCCAAACAGCCCCTCCCCCCACAATGTCCGCACAGCCCCCCCACATTGTCCGCACAGCCCCGACGCCGTCGATCTCTTACCTGTCTTCATGACATCTGATTCGTCAGGTCCAGTCTTCCATCCGGCCCAGGCGTCCTCTTCCTTCAGCCCGGGCCACGAGTCTTCCATCCGGCCCAGGCATCCTCTTCCTCCGGCCTCGGGGGTCTTCTTTCTTCCTTCAGCGAGCTCCAGGTCCTGGATGTTCGGTCCGCTCCTCTGACTGACGATTAAAGATGGCCGCCGCGAGTTTCTGGAAGCCCCACCCACGGATCCAAAATGCACCAATCACATTCACATACACAGCAACCAATCACATTCAAGGCTCATTCATACATTTTTATCAATGGGAAAAATCAATTCTACTATTTTACTACGGCCAATCACATTCCAGCTTCATTCAGACATCTTTCTCAATGCTAAAAATTCTCTCACTTACTATTACATTAATATACAATCATACACATCACAATAATTACACTATAAAATAAAAATGCTAATAATAATGATATTAATGCTATTAATACTGCTATTAAGGCTGAAGGCACATCATCCGACATGGATCCCAGTGCCTCGCACGAGTGCAATGCGAGAAAACTCGCATTGCACTAGGACAAGTGCTTTTCTATCATGTCAGGCACACTGGTGCGCATTTTAAGCACTGAACTCGCAAAGCGAGTTTCAGTCGCGGCATGCTGCGACTGCATGCGAGTTGTACGCATGAGCCATCAATAGAAACATGAAAAACATGAAAAACCACACTTCCGGCACACACGGCAGACCACCGGGAGCCAAAGCCCGCAGGCTGCGCAGAGCCTCCTGTCGGTACTGAGGCTGTGATCCCGGCTGTGATCTCTGCAACAGCCGGGACCTGTGTGCAGCTTCACCCGCCGCGCTGCTGGTGGTGGGGGCGGATGCACTCCCCCTCTTCAGGCCTCCCCCTTCTCTAGATGGCCCCCACCTGTCACTGCCCCCCACCCCCGATGCCGGGTCTGTTCATCCGCCGCGCTGCTATTGGCGGGGGCGGATGCCCTTCCCCTCTTCAGAGCTCCCCTTCTCCGTTCGGCCCCCACCTGTCACTGCCCGCCGACCCCCGTTGCCGGGTCTGTTCACCCGCCGCGCTGCTGGCGGCGGGGGCGGATGCCCTCCCCCTTCTCCAAACGGCCCCCACCTGTCACTGCCCCCCACCCCCGTTGCCGGGTGTGTTTGCGGCTTCACGCGCTGCTGGGGGCGGGGGCGGACGCCCTCCCCATCCCCTGGATGGCCCCCACCTGTCCCTGCCGTTCACCCGCCCCCCCATCCCCGTGTCCGATCTTACCGCTCCTCGATCCCCGCCGGTGTAGCTGCCGCTCTGCCTCCTCTCCTCGCTGGAACGCCCCTCCTCCAGTGCTGCTCCGCCCAGAGGTAAGTACCGAATGAATGAATGAATGAATTAATGATTGATTGAGTGAGTGGGTTCATGGATGGATGGATGTGTGGATGCGTGGGTGTGTGGGTGCGTGGGTTAATGGATGTGTGGGTTAATGGATGTGTGGGTGCGTGGATTAGTGGATGTGTGGGTGCATGGGTTAGTGGATGCGTGGGTTAGTGGATGCGTGGGTTAGTGGATGCGTGGGTTAGTGGATGCGTGGATGCGTGGATGCTTGGGTGCGTGGGTACGTGGATGCGTGGGTACGTGGATGCGTGGGTACGTGGATGCGTGGGTAAGTGGATGTGTGGGTGCGTGGGTTAGTGGATGCGTGGGTACGTGGATGCGTGGGTACGTGGATGCGTGGGTACGTGGATGCGTGGGTACGTGGATGTGTGAATGTGTGGGTGCGGGTATGTGTGGATGTGTGGGTGCGTGGGTTAGTGGATGCGTGGGTTAATGGATGTGTGGGTGCATGGGTTAGTGGATGCGTGGATGTGTGGGTAAGTGGATGTGTGGGTGCGTGGATGTGTGGGTGCGTGGATGTGTGGGTAAGTGGATGTGTGGGTGCGTGGGTTAGTGGATGCGTGGGTACGTGGATGCGTGGGTACGTGGATGCGTGGGTACGTGGATGTGTGAATGTGTGGGTGCGTGGATGCGTGGGTGCGTGGGTTAGTGGATGCGTGGGTTAGTGGATGCGTGGGTTAGTGGATGCGTGGGTACGTGGATGCGTGGGTACGTGGATGCGTGGGTACGTGGATGCGTGGGTACGTGAATGTGTGGGTGCGGGGATGTGTGGATGCGTGGATGTGTGGGTGCGTGGGTTAGTGGATGCGTGGGTTAATGGATGTGTGGGTGCATGGGTTAGTGGATGCGTGGATGTGTGGGTGCGTGGATGTGTGGGTAAGTGGATGTGTGGGTGCGTGGATGTGTGAGTAAGTGGATGTGTGGATGCGTGGGTTAGTGGATGCGTGGGTACGTGGATGCGTGGGTACGTGGATGCGTGGGTACGTGGATGCGTGGGTACGTGGATGCGTGAATGTGTGGGTGCGGGGATGTGTGGATGCGTGGATGTGTGGGTGCGTGGGTTAGTGGATGCGTGGGTTAATGGATGTGTGGGTGCATGGGTTAGTGGATGCGTGGATGTGTGGGTGCGTGGATGTGTGGGTAAGTGGATGTGTGGGTGCGTGGATGTGTGAGTAAGTGGATGTGTGGGTGCGTGGGTTAGTGGATGCGTGGGTACGTGGATGCGTGGGTATGTGGATGCATGGGTACGTGGATGCGTGTGTGTGCGTGGATGTGTGTGTGCGTGGGTTAGTGGGTGCGTGGATTAGTGGATGTGTGGGTGCATGGGTTAGTGGGTGCGTGGATGTGTGGGTAAGTGGATGTGTGGGTAAGTGGGTAAGTGGATGTGTGGGTGCGTGGGTTAGTGGATGCGTAGGTTAGTGGATGCGTGGGTGCGTGGATGCGTGGGTACGTGGATGTGTGGGTACGTGTATGTGTGGGTACGTGTATGTGTGGGTACGTGTATGTGTGGGTACGTGGATGTGTGGGTACGTGGATGTGTGGGTACGTGGATGTGTGAATGTGTGGGTGCGGGGATGTGTGGTTGCGTGGATTAGTGGATGTGTGGGTGCATGGGTTAGTGGATGCGTGGGTGCGTGGATGTGTGGATGTGTGGGTGCGTGGGTTAGTGGATGCGTGGGTTAGTGGATGCGTGGGTTAGTGGATGTGTGGGTTAGTGGATGCGTGGATGCATGGGTGCATGGATGGATGTGTGCGTATGTGTGACTGCATGTGTGGATGTGTGCACGAATGGATGTGTACATGCGTGGATAATGGATGGATGGATGCAACAAGGTATCAAGTGTCCTCTTCTAGTCTCAGGGATCATAGTCATGGTGCACTGTATGACAGATCATTGCCATACAGTGCACCATAACTCTGACCCCAGAGGCTGTAGGAAGAGGACACTTGATCCCTTGCTGCAATCTCTGGAGCAGAGGCGATCGAGCATCGTGGGACCTTCGTTGTGGACTACGTCGGAGGCGATCGAGCGTCGCTGGACCTTCGTTATGGACTACGTCGGATCTTTCTAATAAAGATGGAGTCTGAATTTTGTTTGTGTTTTTTTGCAAATAAAAATATTTTACTCTGTGTGTATTTATTGACTACTTACCAGAGATTCCTAATGGCGGGTCTAACATTGGCCCAATATTATGAATCTCGGGCTTAGTGCCAGCTGCCAATAAAAAGCTGGCATTAACCCCTTTATTACCCAGTTTGCCACCGGCACCAGGGCAACTGGAAGAGCATGGGTACAGCACCAGAAAATGGCGCTTCAATAAATGCGCCATTTTCTGGGGCGGCTGCGGGCTGCAATTCGCAGCATGGGGGGCCCAGAACGCTTGGGCCTCTCCATGCTGTGGATTCCAGCCCACAGCTGTCTAGTTGTACCTGGCTGGACTAAAAATATGGCGGAGCCCCAACGTCATTTTTTTTTTCTAGAATTTGTTCTAGAAATAAAAAAATGGGATTCGCTGTATTTTTGGTTGCCAGCAAGGTACAACAAGGCAGCTGGGGGTTGGTGGCAGTCTGTAGCTGCCAAGTTGTACCTGGCTGGACCAAAAATATGGCGAAGCCCCACGTCATTTTTTTTAATTACTTCTACCAATAAAATGACATGGAGCTTTGCCATATTTTTGGTAGCCAGCCAGGTACAACTTGGCAGTTGGGGGGCTGCAATCCTCATCATAGAGAGATCCAAATGTTGTGGGCCCCTCACGCTGCAAATTGCAACCCACAGCCACCTCAGAAAATAGCGCATTCATTGGAGGTGCCATTTTCTGGTGCTGTACCCCAACTCTTCCAGTTGCCCTTGCGCTGGTGGCAATGCTGGTTGCACACAGGGGCTCTCCATGCGCGACATGGTGTCCGTTAACAATTGTTAGCGGACACCATGTTGCATATGGAGAGCCCCTGTGTGCCTAAACATTGGAGCTCCCCCACAAGTGACCCCATTATGCATCTGGATTTGTTCCTTGGGGGTCTAGTTTCCAAAATGGGGTCACTTGTGGGGGAGCTTGAATGTTGAGGCACACAGGGGCTCTCCATACGCGACATGGTGTCCGCTAACAATTCCAATTGTTAGCGGACACCATGTCGCGTATGGAGTGCCCCTGTGTGCCTCAGCACTGGAGCTCCCACACAAGTGACCCCATTTTGGAAACTAGACCCCCAAGGAACAAATCTAGATGCATAATGAGCACTTTGAAGCCCCAGGTGCTTCACAATTTGATCCGTAAAAATACAAAAATAAGATTTTTGTGGAAGAAAAATATTTTTTTTCATTTTTACGGATCAATTTGTGAAGCACCTGGGGCTTCAAAGTGCTCATTATGCATCTAGATTTGTTCCTTGGGGGTCTAGTTTCCAAAATGGGGTCACTTGTGGGGGAGCTCCAATGCTGAGGCACACAGGGGTTCTCCAAACGCGACATGGTGTCCGCTAACAATTTGAATGGAAATCAGCTCAAATTGTTAGCTGACACAATGTCGCGTTTGGTGAGCCCCTGTGTGCCTAAACATTGGAGCTCCCCCACAAGTGACTCCATTGATTGACAAATAAGTGGCAGCAAATCAGTGCAGTCTTGACACCAGGAGAAGGTGCTAGTCTGTCGGATCGCAGTAGGAATGAAAAAATCTCACTAGCACCCCACTAGCACCACACTAGCACCACACTAGCACCACACTAGCACCGCACTAGCACCGCACTAGCACCGCACTAGCACTACTACACGCATCAAACTCGCATCAGTATTGCGCTTCAAAAACGCGCCGTTTTAGAGGGATCAGTGTGCCTTCAGCCTAATGCTACTAATAATGCTATCCATGATATTAATAATGTTATTAATGCTAATAATAATGCTATTAATGCTAATAATAATGCTATTAATGCTAATAATACTGCTAATAATGCTATTAATACTGCTATTAATGCTACTACTAATGCTATTAATCATGTTATTAATGCTATTATTAATGCTATTAATGCTATAAATGCTATTAATGCTAATAATTATGCTATTAATGCTAATAATGCTAATAATAATGCTATTTGTGCTATTATTAATGCTATTAAGGCTAATAATCATGCTATTTATGCTATTCAAAATGCTATTAATGCTAATAATATTGCTATTAATGCTCTTTATGCTAATACTAATGCTATTAATGCAATTATCTATGCTAGTAATGCTATTATTTATGCTATTAATGCTATTAATAATGCTATTAATGCTAATATTAATGCTATTAAGGCTAATAATCATGCTATTAATGCTATTCTTAATGCTATTAATGCTAATAATATTGCTATTAATTTTATTAATGCTATTATTTATGCTATTAATGCTATTATTTATGCTATTAATGCTATTAATAATGCTATTAATGCTATTAATAATGCTATTCTTGCAATTAATAATGCTATTAATGCTATTAATAATGCTATTAATGCTATTAATTATGCTATTAATGCTATTAATGCTAATATTAATGCTATTAATGGTAATATTAATGCTATTAATGCTATTACTGCTAATAATTCTATAAATGCTACTAATTATGCTATTAATGCTAATATTAATGCTTATATTGCTAATAATAATGCTATTAATGATATTATTAATACTTTTAAGGCTAATAATCATGCTATTAATGCTATTAATAATGCTATTAATGCTATTATTAATGCTACTACTGCTATTAATAATGCTATTAGTGCTAATAATAATGCTATTAATGCTAATAATTATGCTATTAATTGTAATATTAATGCTAATAATGCTAATAATAATGCTAATAATGCTATTATTAATGCTATTAAGGCTAATAATCATGCTATTCATGCTATTAATAATGCTATTAATGTTATTAATGCTAATATTAATGCTATTAATTCTATTATTAATGCTATTAATGCTATTAATAATGCTATTAATGCTAATAATAATGATATTACTGCTAATAATAATGCTATTAATGCTAATAATTATGCTATTAATGCTAATATTAATGCTAATAATGCTAATAATAATCCTATTAATGCTATTAATAATGCTATTAAGGCTAATAATCATGCTATTTATGCTATTCAAAATGCTATTAATGCTAATAATATTGCTATTAATGCACTTTATGCTAATACTAATGCTATTAATGCGATTATTTATGCTATTAATTCTGTTATTTATGCTATTAATAATGCTATTAATGTTATTAATAATGTTATTAATGCTATTAATGCTAATATTAATGCTATTAATGCTATTAAGGCTAATAATCATGCTATTAATGCTATTAATAATGCTATTAATGCTATTTTTAATTCTATTAATGCTATTAATAATGTTATTAATGCTAATAATGCTATTACTCCTCATAATAATGCTATTAACGCTATTATTAATGCTATTTATGGTAATAATGCTATTAATACTAATAATAATACTATTATTAGTACTATTATTGCTATTAATAATGCTATTAATGCTAATAATAATGCTGTTAATGCTAATAATTATGCTATTAATGGTAATAATAATGCTATTAATGCAAATAATATTGCTATTAATGCTATTATTAATGCTATTAATGCTAATACTAATGCTATTAATGCTATTATTTATGCTATTAATGCTATCATTTATGCTATTAATGCTATTATTAATGCTATTAATGCACATACTAATGCTATTAATGCTATTCATAATGCTATTACTCCTATTAATACTGCTCTTAATGCTATTAATACTGCTATTAATGCTATTAATACTGTTATTAATGCTCATAATACTGCTAATAATGCTATTAATACTGCTATTACTGCTAATAATAATGCTATTGCTAATATTATTGCTATTGATGATGCGATTATTATTTAAAAATCTTTAAAAAAACAAACATATTCTAGACACCCGATGCATTTGTATCAGGCTAACAGCTATAACTACTATAATCAAATTAATGCACGTTCTAGAATCCCGATGCATTTGCATCGGGCTCACAGCTAGTTTGTAATAATTGTGTATTCTTTCCGAATAGCGAGTACAATGTAAGTCAAAGGGAAATGCAAGTAATTTTCGGCTGGCCCTACAAAGGGGTCTGGGGTCCTAGGGAAAAGGCTAAAATGGATGGGAAAGTGTTGAAACAGAATGGGAAGCGCCTGGAGAATATGCCTGCAGAATATGTTATTTGTGGGAATAACATTGTCGCAGGATTGTGCCACTGTTACTGATACACAAGAACATCTACCAAATCTAAACTTAATCGCATTCAACAGGCCAAAAAGTTTGAGAAAGTTTTTCCTGCATAATCACTTGTACACAAGGCTAAATAAACCAAAGAAGAAAAAATATCACTTTTAGCGTTTGTTCACATGTATTGTTGTAGCCTTTTTTCTCCTTTTACAAGTGGGAGGGCCCTGAATCATACATTTTGTGGGTCCCTCTGTCATACATCATTTTTAGCTAGCTATTCCCCAGCACTTTACAAGGCCAGCTTCAACGTCCCAGTAGGTATGTTGATCTTTGACCTCAGAGGCCTCAGGTGGTCCTGTAAGATATATTTTGGAGGGACTGCTCTTACTTAGTCATTTGGGCAGTCCCCCCCTCATTGACACTGTGATAGTGGAATACATATTCCATAGCGGTTTAAAATGTTCCCATTGTAGTGTTGGGCTTCATCTTCCTCCTACTTCTCCTCCACCGCCATGTCATTCTGCGACCCTACATTCAAATGTTTAGATGGCCTGCAGTGGGCAGGAAACCTGAGTTTGGTGAGGGCTCACAAATGGCTCTGTAACATACGTTTTGGAGGGACCGCTCTTACTTAGACATTTGGGTAGTCCCTCCTTCATTGGCACTGTGATAGTGGAATACATATTCCATAGCAGTTTACAATATGCCCATTGTAGCGTTGAGATCTTTGGGGAGGAGCTGCGACTCATCTTGACAGATGCTTTTGAAAGAGGGATTCTGAGTAAAAATAGCTAAACTACATGAATATGAAACACCCCATGATACCAGTCTTTTATGCACTACTGAAAGTGCATAAGGGACTATCACCTTTGAAAGGGCGTCCTATAGTGTCAGGAAATGATTCCCTATCACAGAACGCCAGTGTCTATTTAGACAAAGTACTGAGGAAGTATGTCACCTCACTTCCCTCATACATCAGGGACAATGTGGACCTACTAACAAAGTTGGAGGATGTTGTCATAGAACAAGGGGTACACCTGGCATCGATCGATGTGGACGCACTTTACAGCAGCATTTCACACGAATGTGGCCTAGAGGCCATTAGATACTTCTTAAGTGCGAGAGGTCTACAATACACTGAACACAATAAGTTTATTATAGACCTCCTCTGTTTTGTCCTTACACACAAATTACTTTAGGTTTGATGGACGGTTCTTCCACCAGCTCAGGGGCACAGCCATGGGCAGCTCCATGGCGCCGACTTACGCCAACATGTTCCTGGGCTGGTGGGAGGAAACCATAGTATTTGGTAGCAACGAAGGTGACTGGTGGTGTCCCCAGATCCTTTTCTGGGGGCGCTACATTGACGATATCTTTATTCTATGGTCGGGGAAAGAATCGAGTTTTAAGGAGTTTGTATCTAGTCTAAACAACAATCAAATAGGACTACGTTTTACATCGGAATTTAATGAAAATAAAATCAACTTCCTTGGTGTAACCATAGAGAGGAATCTAGATGGTCGCCTAGTCACGCACACCTACCGTAAACCAACTGCGAGCAATGATTTGCTCCATTGGGATAGCCATCACCCACTTAGCCTAAAACGGGGGATTCCCAAAGGACAGTACCTTAGGATTAAAAGAAATTGCACATTGAATCATAATTTTTACAAACAATCAAAGGATCTACAGAAGAGATTTAGGGAGAGAGGATACCCTCAGCACATCCTTAACAGGGCATACAGAGAAGTGGAAGAAAGACCCAGGGAAGAACCTGTTAAAAACTAAGATGAGACCAGACACGAACATCCTGAGGATAATTGGGAACTTTGATACTAGGTCCCGGGAAATAAGAAATATTTTGAAAAAGCATTGGAGAATATTAACAGCCGATCCTGATCTCAAAGAACTAATTTCGGCCCATCCATCTATCATTTTCAGACGAGGCCGAAATTTAAGGAATCAATTAGTCCACTTCACATATAACCCACCGAATCCGAAAGGAACTTGGCTAGACAGAAGGGAGACAGGAACTTTTAAGTGTGGGAAATGTGTTGCCTGTAAATACATCAGAACTGGCAAAACCTTCCGGAGTAGAAACCTTGGAAAAACCTTCACTATTTGGCACTTTGCCAATTGCAAAACCAGTGGGGTAGTATATCTTTGCAGTTGTCTGTGTGGCTTAGAATATGTGGGAAAAACTATTCGGGAACTACTAAGGAGGATTGGAGAACACATAGGAGGAGATGTCCGCAATAAAAGAGACACCCCGATTGCGAGATATCTTCGGGAAGAACATGAAAACGATATGGAGTGTCTGTCCTTCCAAGCAATAGAAGTAATCCCTCCCCCAAGTAGAGGTGGAGACTGGGATAGATTGATTTTACAAAAAGAGTGCAGGTGGATACATTGCCTTCGAATGGTGTCTCCAGATGGACTGAACGAAGCCCAAAGTTACACTTGTTTCTTATAACCCAATAGAAGTCTAAATGACTTGGGCAACCTACCCCAAAAGACTAAATAGGACTGAAAACTAGCCATCCCTAGAACAGCCCAAAAGGGCGGGGATAAAATCTTGTGAAATATGTATTCCTAACTGATCGAGATAAAATAAACAACGCTCCCAAACTTAGTGAATGGGTAGATATACAGTTTAGTTCGCTTAATTGAAAACACACACACACCCAACACTGAAACATCAATTCCAAACCTCTTACAGCACCAAAAAATCCCCAAAAACAATCCGTACCTCATAAGAAGCTATTATTACTACTAAATAGTGCACAAATACACACATTTGATATACCCCACCATATAACTCCTGAACATAGTGCTCAATAACTAGTTTGGCGTGGGAATCTCTAAAAATAGCATGTTCTTTATAAAGCTACAAACAAGCACTCCATTTTCATATGTAATTATAGGTAACTAGCTGTGAGCCCGATGCAAATGCATCGGGATTCTAGAATGTGGCAATATTATTTGCATTAATAGCATTATTATTACCATTAATAGCATAATTATTAGCATTAACAGCATTATTATTAGCATTAATAGCATTATTAACAGCAATAATAGTACTATTAATAGTATTGTTATTAGTATTAATAGCATTATGACCATAAATAGCATTAATAATAGCGTTAATAGCATTATTATGAGGAGTAATAGCATTATTAGCATTAATAAAATTATTAATAGCATTAATAGAATTAGAAATAGCATTAATAGCATTATTAATAGGATTAATAGCATGATTATTAGAATTAATAGCATTAATATTAGCATGAATAGCATTAATAGCATTATTAATAACATTAATACCATTATTAATAGCATTAATAGCCTAAATAATAGAATTAATAGCATAAATAATCGCATTAATAGCATGAGTATTAGCATAAAGAGCATTAATAGCAATATTATTAACATTAATAGAATTTTGAATAGCATAAATAGCATGATTATTAGCCTTAATAGCATTATTAATAGCGTTAATATGATTATTATTAGCATTATTAGCAATAATATTAGCATTAATAGCATAATTATTAGCATTAATAGCATTATTATTAGCATTAATAGCATTAATAATACAATTAATAGCATTAATATTAGCATTAATAGCATTAATAGTATTATTAATAGCATGAATAACATTATTAATAGCATTAATAGCATTAATAGCATTATTAATAGCATTAATAGCATAAACAATAGAATTAATAGCATAACTAATCGCATTATTAGCATTACTATTAGCATAAAGAGCATTAATAGCAATATTATTAGCATTAATAGCATTTTGAATAGCATAAATAGCATGATTATTAGCCTTAATAGCATTATTAATAGCGTTAATATGATTATTATTAGCATAATTAGCATTAATATTAGCATTAATAGCATAATTATTAGCATTAATAGCATTAATAATAACATTAATAGCAATATTATTTGCATTAATAGCATTATTATTACCATTAATAGCATAATTATTAGCATTAATAGCATAATTATTAGCATTAATAGCATTAATAATAGCATTAATAGCAATATTATTTGCATTAATACCATTATTATTACCATTAATAACATAATTATTAGCATTAATAGCATAATTATTAGCATTCATAGCATTAATAATAGCATTAATAGCAATATTATTTGCATTAATAGCATTAATATTACCATTAATAGCATAATTATTAGCATTAATAGCATAATTATTAGCATTAATAGCATTAATAATAGCATTAATAGCAACATTATTTGCATTAATAGCATTATTATTACCATTAATAGCATAATTCTTAGCATTAATAGCATTAATAATAGCATTAATAGCAATATTATTTGCATTAATAGCATTATTATTACCATTAATAGCATAATTATTAGCATTAATAGCATAAATATTAGCATTAATAGCATAATTATTAGCATTAATAGCATTAATAATAGCATTAATAGCAATATTATTTGCATTAATAGCATTAATATTACCATTAATAGCATAATTATTAGCATTAATAGCATTATTATTAGCATTAATAGTATTAATAATAGAATTAATAGCAATATTATTTGCATTAATAGCATTATTATTACCATTAATAGCATAATTATTAGCATTAATAGCATAATTATTAGCATTAATAGCATTAATAATAGAATTAATAGCAATATTATTTGCATTAATAGCATTATTATTACCATTAATACCATAATTATTAGCATTAATAGCATAAATATTAGCATTAATAGCATAATTATTAGCATTAATAGCTTTAATAATAGCATTAATAGCAATATTATTTGCATTAATAGCATTATTATTACCATTAATAGCATAATTATTAGCATTAATAGCATAATTATTAGCATTAATAGCATTAATAATAGCATTAATAGCAATATAATTTGCATTAATAGCATTAATATTACCATTAATAGGATAATTATTAGCATTAATAGCATTATTATTAGCATTAATAGCATTAATAATAGAATTAATAGCAATATTATTTGCATTATTAGCATTATTACCATTAATAGCATAATTATTAGCATTAATAGCATAATTATTAGCATTAATAGCATTAATAATAGAATTAATAGCAATATTATTTGCATTAATAGCATTATTATTACCATTAATACCATCATTATTAGCATTAATAGCATAATTATTAGCATTAATAACATAAATATTAGCATTAATAGCATAATTATTAGCATTAATAGCATTATTATTAGCATTAATAGCATAATTATTAGCATTAATAGCATTATTATTAGCAGTAATATCATTATTATTAGCATTTTTTTTTATTCTTATTTTTTATGTTATTATGTATAATTTTTATTTTTTTTTTATTATTTTTTAATTATTTTTTTTATTATTAAATTAATTTATTATTTGTTATTTTAAGTGAGCCTGAGCCTGAGACACAGTTCTCCTTCAGGTCCGCTGAAAGGGCTCATATTATTAGCATATTATATTTTTTTGTATTATTATTTTTTATTTATTTTTTTATTATTTTTTATTTATTTTTTTAATTATTTTTTAATTATTTTTTTATTATTAAATTAATTTATTATTTGTTATTTTAAGTGAGGCTGAGCCTGAGACACAGTTCTCCTTCAGGTCCGCTCAAAGGGCTCATATTATTAGCATATTTTTTTTATTATTATTTTTTATTTATTTTTTTATTATTTTTTAATTATTTTTTTATTATTTTTTAAATATTTTTTTATTAATTTTTTTATTATTAAATTAATTAATTATTTGTTATTTTAAGTGAGCCTGACCCTGAGACACAGTTCTCCTTCAGGTCCGCTGAAATGGCTCATATTATTAGCATTTATTTATTTTTTTTATTATTATTTTTTATTTAATTATTTATTATTTTTTTTTATTTTTTTATTATTTTTTAATTATTATTTAATTTTTTTTTATTATTAAATTTATTAGTTATTTTAAGTGAGCCTGAGGCTGAGACACAGTTCTCCTTCAGGTCCGCTGAAAGGGCTCATATTATTAGCATTTATTTAATTTTTTTTTAATTATTTTTTATTTAATTATTTATTAATTTTTATTTATTTTTTTTATTATTTTTTAATTATTTTTTTATTATTTTTTTTATTATTAAATTTATTTGTTGACATACATTAGCGGTGTGTCGGCGAATTAATGGCCGGGCCCCTGGTTCTATTTGTCGGCCCCAAAATCGCGGACACACCGCTAATGTATGTCTATGGGCAGTGAGGTCGAATTCTGATTGGTCGGCGTCAGCAGAGAGCGACCAATGAGAAATCGGGCTGACTGCCCATAGACATGCATTAGCGGTGTGTCCGCGATTTTAGGGCCGACAAATAGAACCAGGTGGGCAGCCATAAAATCGCCGACACACCGCTAATGTATGTCAATGGGAAATGAGGTGCTCTTCTGATTGGCTGAGGGCAGTAGACAGCGACCAATCAGAAGAGCGCCTCACATCTCATAGAGATAGAATGGCGGATTTTTCGTCCATTCTATCTTAATGAGAAGTGAAGAGGACGTCGGAGCTGGAAGTTGGCGGAAAGAAGACAGAAGACCCCGGGGGCCGGACGAAGAGCCGGAGATGGCGGAAAGAAGAGAGAAGACCGGCGGGGCCGGAGGAAGAGGACGCCTGGCCGGAGGGAGGACTTGTGGATCGGACGGACGATCAGATGACTAAGAAGGCATGTAAGTGATCGACGGGGGCGTTAGGTTAGGGGACTGCGGGGGCTTCGGGTGTAGGGCCTTAGGTGTTAGCGACAGCGGCGGGGGAAAGCGGCGGGAGCTTAGGAGGCGGCGGGGCTTAGGGGATAGGGGCTTAGGTGCGGCTAGGCTTAGAGGGTAGGGGCTTAGGTGCGGCGGGGCTTAGAGGGTAGTGGCTTAGGTGCAGCGGGGCTTAGGGGGTAGGGGCTTAGGTGCGGCGGGGCGGCGGCGGACGGTAGGGGCTTAGGTGCGGCGGGGCTTAGGGGGTAGGGGCTTAGGTGCGGCGGGTCAGGGCTTAGGTGTGGCGGGGCTTAGGGGGTAGGGGCTTAGGTGCGGCGGGGCTTAGGGGGTAGGGGTTTAGGTGCGGCGGGTCGGGGCTTAGGTGCGGCGGGGCTTAGGGGGTAGGGCTTAGGTGCGGCAGGTCGGGGCTTAGGTGCGGCGGGGCTTAGGGGGTAGGGGCTTAGGTGCGGCGGGTCGTGGCTTAGGTGCGGCGGTGCTTAGGGTGTAGGGGCTTAGGTGCGACGGACTTAGGGGTAGGGGCTTAGGTGCGGCGGACTTAGGGGGTAGGGGGTTAGGTGCGGCGGGGCTTAGAGGGTAGGGGCTTAGGTGCGGCGGGTCTTAGGGGGTAGGGGCTTAGGTGCGGCAGGGCTTAGAGGGTAGGGCTTAGGTGCGGCGGGTCTTAGGGGGTAGGGGCTTAGGTGCGGCGGGTCTTAGGGGGTAGGGGCTTAGGTGCGGCTGGGCTTAGAGGGTAGGGGCTTAGGTGCGGCGGGGCTTAGGGGGTAGGGGCTTAGGTGCGGCGGGTGTTAGGGGTAGGGGCTTAGGTGCGGCGGGGCTTAGAGGGTAGGGGCTTAGGTGCGGCGGGGCTTATGGGGTAGGGGCTTAGGTGCGGCGGGGCTTAGGTGCAGTGTGGACATTGGGGGGGGAGGGGCTGTGCGGACATTGGGGGGGAGGGGCTGTGCGGACATTGTGGGGGGGTGTTGTGCGGACATTGGGGGGGGTGTTGTGCGGACATTGGGGGGGGGTGTTGTGCGGACATTGCGGGGGGGCTGTGGTAGACTGTGGATGGGGGCTGGCGGCGGAGGTGTGCGGGCAGTGAGGGGGGGGTGTGCGGTGCTGGAGGTCGGTGCGGGTGTGGGGAGCGTTGCTGGGCTGTGGATCGGGGCTGGGGGGGAGGCACAAGGGGCAGCTGCATAGTCGGAGGTGGGCTGTGGGTAGCGGGGAGCAGAGGCGGCATTGGCGGCCATTGCGAGTCGGCTTAAAACTGCTCGCAATGGCCGCTTCGCGGCCAATGCTTCGCGCGTATCCACATGACCACGCCGCAAGTAGCGCTGAGAGGGGCTACTCCCTGAGCACCAGCATTGGGTGGAACGCACCATTGGACCGCACGCCTGCCACGTCGGACATCCTGGTGGGCGGCAGCCAGGGGAGGACATGGGTAGGGGTATATCAATATCCAAGACGGCGGTGGCCAGTCAGTACACACGAAAGGAGGAGGCAGCACGGCACAACAGCCTGGGAGAGGCCTCTGACAGGACTTAACCCCTGGTGAGCCGCATGAACACCAACAAGAAGGTATTAAGTGCAATTTATCTATTACATACGGCTAGATAGGAAATAAGGATAGCCAGCAAAATGAAACTCTGTTTCACTACTCGGTGTGTAAAAAGGAGAGAGGGAATTTTCCTGATCCATATCTGCTGAATGGGATGGATATATACCTTAAACCTACATGTATGAGGTAACGCACATAAGATGTTTTGAAAGCTTTTACCTGACTAGAGAACTATAAAGTAACAGTAATACTAGGATTGTCTGTTGACAGATGACTGTAAAGTCAAAGGTGAAACCTATATGTCAAAGAAGTTCCTGGAATTAAAGTCCAGAGAGGAACAGGGAATATATGTCCTTTGAGACCATACAGGAGGTTAGTGTGTGATTTCTTTCCCTGAATTTACCCTCTGAACGTGGCTCTAATATTCACTGCTTCACACAGGGTTCCTGAGACACTATGGAGCAGAAATATTGTATAAAGGAACAAGGAAAGGGAAGCAAAAAACCACTACCTGATACCAAATGTGAGTGTATAAATTCTTAAGTCATGTGGGACAATGTTTGATGTACTCACATTTTGTTTTCATTATATTATATTGTCTCTGACGTACGAAGGGAACGATAGAGTGACCTCTGTCCACTGAGACCAATAACAGCATAACCGCTGGTGGGTCTTTAATTGCTACTATATATAACGAAAATACCCCAATGACACACTGGGTGCTGTAACAGTAAAGGTTATATACACACTCAGAGGCTAAATAGGGGCACGCATATTCTCTATTTGATGATATCCCTTTCTGACACCTAATATGATACAACATATACACTTTTCAGTTGAAGTGTACTATTCCTACAAACAAATCCTGACAATCACTGCCCAGACGAGGATCAATAGACAAAGGCCGTCTATCCAGTACTACCAACAAGGGTTCACATATCGAGAGGAACTACATTATATATGATATAGAAAAAGATCCAAACAAAAGTGCCCCTGATGAGTCTCTGGTTGAACAACAGAGACGAAACGCGTAGGGCGGGATTATACCACATTGATGGATCATGAACTGTGCATATCATACCATACCACGATTTTAGGACTTATGACAGTGGGGTGTGAGCAGACTATCTGTCCCATATTAGGCAGAGTGGGAGTCTACATACCTAAATATACTGAGGGAGATTGTGCTGGGTTGTTTTTTGGAGACACAGTGTGTCCATCAACTCCTTAGGCAATAACTCCGATATAACACAAAAGAGGGAGGAATAGATACTGCCATGACATCACCCCACACATTAACCTAAAACAAGTGGAACTTTTATCTTTACTATTTTCTGGGGGGAGGGTTGTTAATGGTGTTAAGCATCACAAATCATTTGTCAACACTGATCCACACCGGATTTTTTTATAAAAACGAAATAAAAGCATAAAACGGCGAACTGAGTTCTTTCCAATTTGTTTAAAAAACAAACAAACAAAAAAAAAAAACCATTGTAGCGTTGGGCTTCACCCTCCTCCTCTTTCATATCCTTCTCCTCGTCCTTCTCTACTGCCAACTGATTCTGCAGCAATACATTCAAATTTTCAGAGGGCCTGCAATAGGCAGGAAACCTGAGTTTGGTGAGGGCCCTGTAGCATACGTTTTGGAGGAACTGCTTTTAACTTAGACATTTGGGAGGACCCACCTCTATACCTTTGGGAGGCCCCTCCTCTATACATTTGGGAGGGCCCTCCTTTATACATTTGTGAGGGCCTTCCTCTATACACTTGGGAGGGCCCTCTACAATTTGGGGGTAAAACCACTGCAAGTTGGCAGTGGTCCTTTTTCCCCTGATATTTTTGTAACTCAGTTGTTTTTTGTCATCAATATGTGCAAATATTTAACGAAAACCCAAAATGCTAAAAAAAAAAGACCATTGTTAAGAAACAGGGATGTGGGCATAGGCGTGTTGTTGTCAGTGGTGCACGACAAAACACAGAGTCTGTGACAGGTCACAAGAAGCTTAAAGCATCCACTATGCATGTGGCAAAATTTCCTGGTCTGGAATGTAAATGTGTCTGGAAGCCAGGAGAGTGAGAGTAGATTCTATCTTGGATGGCAGACAAAGCCTCAAGTCTACGCATTTCTCAAGCAGCACCAAATATTTCACCATAACCCAAGGCCTAGGCACTTCGATGCCGACCAAGGGGATCAGAACCTGGATTATATTACTACATGGACTTCAACATTGAATGCTAGGATTCAGCTGGGATATCAAAGACTAAATAAGGAAGAAACCCAGGTTTGACAGTTTGGTCACCTGTCTGCAGACTTTGCTGTACTAGCTTAACTTTCTAAATCTGGCATTATTCCTTTCTCAGTGGGTGCCCGCCAAAAGTGGGTTGCTGCTGGTTTGATGTCAAGTAGCCTTGGAAACTCTGAGGCACAAATATTCTAATCCCTTTTGAGCCAGCAGAAGGGTGAGAAACTGTTGCCTGTTGTGTTTTGTGTTTTGTGTGGTTATGTATTATATGCCGTTAATTGTTGGGGATCCAATAAAGCCTTAATATTGAATTCCTTCACCCTGTGTTGTCTGAGTAGCGTTCTGCCCACAGTTAAGGAGTTTGTGTGTTCAGTTGGGTGAGCCCTGGTCCATGCTTTCTAAAGGTGGCCGGGCCATCGGATGAGAGCACCCACTGACTCCCATGTCTCCACATAGTCCTTATGAGAAAAATATTGTAATCTGTAGCATCTGCCATACCAAGTTGAGCAGAGGTCAGGGCAAAGGCAACCTGAGCACCAAGAGTATACATAACCACATGGCAGTCAAGCACCCCAGTAGGTGGACGGAACACCAGGGTACCAAATCTGTGTCTGCAGGTCAAACCACTTCCATGTCACCTGTGCATTGTCCTTGACAATCTGCTGTCTATGAAGCAGGTGCTCATACCTCCTGCCCTCAAGTAATAAAGGAATCAACCTCATCCACTTAGTTGTCCAAGCGAAGCGTCAAGTTGTCCGTAGTAGAGAGCTTGGAAAGAAAGCGTAAATAACCAGTCACGTACCAACAGGCACAGATACTAAAATCGCATATTGCCAAATAGCTATCTGTGGAGATGTTGACATTTAGGCTTGTGGGAACAGAGTTTTTATGTGATTTCTTGTCTGTGGCTGCCCCATAATACTCGGTTCATAACCGCCACTATTTTAGCTGGCGTGATGTCCACGACTTACATAAGCATGTGTGAAACAATATCAACCGTACTGTCACCAACGCTGTAACTAGGAAGGTCGACATCAGACACGTCAAGAAGTTGTGGACAGTCAGGGATGATACATTTCTGTGATGGCACACTGGGTGAACCTGGTGAAGGGTGGGACAGAGTGACTGCCTGGGACATCACACATCCTACACACACAAAGAGTAGTCGGCCCAACTTCAATCATGGTTTCCACCTACTCATATGCCAGTTTCTTTCTCCCCTCCTCCTCCTCATCCTCCATGTAATTTTGCAGCCCTACACTCAATTGTTCGTAGAGCCTGCAAGCCTGACTTTGGTGAGGCCAAGGGGTGGCCCTGTTACATATGTTTAGGAAGGTCTTCCTCTATTCATTTGGTGCTGAAACCACTGCCTTAAGAATAATGTGGCGCCCCGCAACGAGTGCGTCACAAGAGTGTATTGCAGCCCAAACCGAAGTGCAATATTCTCTGACTAAGTAATGACATGGTTAAAACTCAGAGCTCCATACCCTACATGCACATCAGAATAGAGGGCCAATAAGGTCCTGGTGGGCGGAGTGTAGGTGTAGTGTGTTAGAGGAGACTGTAGAAGAAGGAAGAAGAAGAAGGAAGTGGTCGGGAGGAACGTAGGAGAGGGGCTCTGCACAGTTCCATGCTGCCCCGCAGACCACCTACCGGTTGGCGCCATTACCAGGTGCCTTAACAACCGGACCCTGGGCGAACACATACGGGTCAAAATACACCCGCGCCCATCTACAACCGGATCACTGGTTTCGAAGCTAGCAAGTCGTTTATCACTGCTATGCAAACCAGGAGTGGAGGGACTGCTCTACAGGAGTACCCCACCGCTGCGCAAACAGAGCCGTCTTGCCATCGGAGTACCCACAAAAAGGACCCAAGGGTCCCCTCACACCGGAACGTACACACTGGC
Source organism: Allobates femoralis (assembly GCA_033576535.1). Classification (NCBI taxonomy): domain Eukaryota; kingdom Metazoa; phylum Chordata; class Amphibia; order Anura; family Aromobatidae; genus Allobates; species Allobates femoralis. Next base: position 361,804,477 of record JARQOC010000005.1, on the reverse strand, counting down.
AGGGAAATTGAAGTAGCCCCTTGTACCCGACCTTGCCACACTAAGGCGACATTGGCAACTCACCTAAAACAAGCTTAGAATGGAGGAACACCGCGGAGCTCTGAGATAACACCGGTCATTGCTAAGTCCACCCAGTCGTTACCCGTTACCTGTATACCATGTATCATTTCTGGTTACAGTAAAAGACCCGTTACAGAGACTATTGGTGTCCGTGTTTCTTCAGAACTGTTCAATCCCGCGGTAAGAGCAACTAAGCTGTCTCACAACATCTTGTGCAGCTTCTGGCTCTGGGGACTCCCGCTCATCCTGTGGGGAGCGTCCCATCTTGCTGCATTACGTCCCCCGGAGGCCCAAGCAGCGCCGGTGCAGTCACCGGAATTCACGCAGGTGGCGTCACGACAAGAATTAACCCCTTATCTGTTCAGCCAACCCTATTGATCTGGACCACCGGGCCCCACAGCCGCAGACGCGGTTCCGTGACAAGGAGGAGAAAACCGCCTGCGACGTGCAGAACCCGGCTACGGTAGTCAATAACACAGCATAAGCAAAGCCATGGTTACTGGAACTGAAGGTCATCTCATCTGTACATTAGGAAGGTCCCTCCTTTATACATTTGAGGGCCCTCCTCTATTCATTTGGGAAGGCCCTTTATATATTTTGGAGGGCCCTCCTTTAGATATACTTTCGGAAGGGCCCTTCACAATCTGCTGTCCATGAATCAGGTGCTCCCACCTCCTGCCCACAAGCTGCGGTTGTGACTCACCGTGGCCGGGACTCCGGTTTAGACAGGCAGTAGCTCCTTCCTCCTTGTCACGGGTGGACCGCGCCTGCCGGTATTGGGGCCCGGTTGAGTGCAGATCAAAAGGGTTGAAGACGTCTTGCGGGAACAGATTAAAGGGTTAATTTGTCGTGACGCCACCTATGAGTATTTCGGTAAGTCTTACCGACGCTGCGGGGCCTCCAGGGGATGGATAGCAGCAAGGTGGAACGCTCCCCACAGGCTGAGCGGTGATCCCCGAAGGCTGGAGCTGCTTAAGATGTTGTGCGGCAGCTGCGGTTACCTTGTGTGCAGACGGACGTAATCATAAGGAAGCACGGACACTGGAAGTCTCTATAACGGGTCTTTTACTGTAACCAGCAAGCAGTTCATGGTATACAGTTGTAGGTAGCAGACCGGGTGGACTCAGCAGTGATAGGTGTGCCTCAGAGATCCGTGGTGTTCCTCCATTCTATCTAAGTAGGTTGCCGTTGTCGCCCAGGAATACCAAGTCGGGTACAGGGAGGCTGCTTGAATGCCCTATCCAAAGTATACGTGATGGATGTTTTGGGGAGCCTTGGGTCCCTTGGTGGGTACACCGCTGGTTAGACAACTGGATTTGGCAGTGGTGGGGTGCTCCTGTGAAGCGGCTCCTCCACTCTTCTGGTTCGCATAGCAGAGCTGAACTGCTGCTAGCTTCGGTACCAGCAAACCGGCTTATAAAGGTGCGGGGTGGTTTTGGACCCGCATGTTGATGCCCAAGTTCGGTTGGTAATGCACCGGGAGTAATGGTGCTCAACCGTGGTAAAAGTGAGGAGATGGCTGGTAGAAGGTGGCCAGGGAGCTGCACCGACTGTGCAACCCCCTCTCCTAGGTTGCAGAGCTGGGAATCTGCAGAGGTCTTCTAAGTTGCTGTTACTTCTCCAGACCCGAGGCTAGAACTCTCTAGGCTGGACTAAACTTCCACTACACACTACCCTTGCACGCCGCCCACCAGGACCTTGATTGGCCCTCTATGCTAAGTGAGGCATGCAGGGTATGGATCTCTGAGTTAACCACATAACCGCTGGGTCAGAGAATATTGCTGTTGCATTTATGGCTGCAATACCCTCCTGTGACGCACTCGTTGCGGGGCGCCACAGTTGCACAGACACAGCAACCAACATGAACCATATCCATTTTTTTGTCCCAGCGAAGCGTACTGTTGTCCCAGATCTTGGAAATCAAGCGTAAATACATAAATACACTGCTAACAAATTGCTACCCAGATGTTTCCCTTTAGGCTTGATGGAACCGAGTCTTTCCGTGATCTCTTGGCTATGGCTGCCCCAGGATACTGGACTCCTAGCCAGTGGCACCACTATTGTACCCAGTGTTCTAAGCAGAGGCGGACACAGACTGTAGTGAACCCCTGTGCAAGAAATTTTTTGGGCCCCCCCGCCCCTCATAGTGCAACAAAGTTATGTACTATTAAATATGCAACATGTACGTTAGGGTGCCTTCACATAGGCGAGTTTTTTGTATCCGGTGAGATCAGTCGAAAACTTCATCTGACTTGATATGCTTTCACACTGGCGTTTTTCGCCAGTAGCAGCAGATCCGCCAGATTTCCGCACCTCTGCCGCCTAACGGGCGACTTGTGGCACCATTCTGGCAAGCTCCATTCATTCTCTATGGCCAGCCACAGCAAGTGCAGTTGTGCTAGATCCGCGTTACATGGTGCCACTAAAAGTTACAGCAGATATGCTGCATTTTTTAGTGTGGGAAAATCTGCACCATGTCAATTTTTGGTGCGGATTTTCCCACCGTAAATGTACTGTATATCTAATATTGAGGCTATTCAGGTCTGGATATAATATCTGGAGGGTGCTGCTGGGCTGTATATGTTATTTCCAGTTGCAGCCTCCAAATTATATATACAGGCCAGCACAGCCTCTAAATAAAATATACAGTCCAGCATAGCCTTCAGTTAATATATACAGCCCAACACGGCATCCAAATAACATATACAGCCCTGCATAGCCTACAATTAATATATACAGTCCAGTACAGCCTTCAGGTAATATATACAGCGCCCAGCATAGACTCCAGGTAATATATACAGCCCAGCACAGCCTTCAGGTAATATACACAGTTCAGCATAGCTTCCAGGTGAGATATATACAGCCCAAAACAGGCTCCAGGTAATATATACAGCCCAGCATAGCCTCTAAAAAACATGTGTAGCCCAAGACAACCTCCAGCTAATATATATAGGCACCCCCATTTCCCTTTGTTTCATAATGCTCTCCCCCATATGTGGTCCACTTTCGGCATAGTGCTTCTTCCCCTATGTGGCCCCCCTGATTCATGTTTCTTCTCCCCTCATGAGCCGCTCCATTCATGAGCAGCCAAACTTCTCCCCCAGGCCAGGGCCCCCCCCATTCATGAGCAGCCAGGCCATGCTTCAAGTTCTCCCCAGGCCATGGGCCCCCCATTCATAAGCAGCCAGGCCATGCTTCAAGTTCTCCCAGGCCAGGGCCCCCCCCATTCATGAGCAGCCAGGGTCATGCTTCAGTTCTCCCCAGGACAGAGCCCCCCAAAATCATGCCTACCATGCTTCAGTTCTCCCCCAGGAGCACCCCCAAAATCATGCCTGCCAGTCCCAGTCCCTCAGTCCTGGTCAGCTCCGTTACTCTTACCTGGAGCAGGCAGGGCAGGCCAGACCAAAAGGATCATCCATCCATCCACTGTCCGCACATGAGCAGCAGAGTTATGGGGCACAGTCAGTGTGTGACTTCACACACACACTGATGCTGACACTGCGGCTGCAGCCACCGTCCGGCTGGCACCACACGCACAGTGGGTGACAATATTATCACTCAGTCTGTCTCCTCCTCTCCTCCCCCACAGTGGCAGGCCGGCAGCGCAGCACAGCACTGACACTGAAGCTGAGCTCACCTCAGGGCTGGCTCCTCGACACTGGCACTCGCACAGTCGCACTCGTCTCTCTCTCAGGACCTGCTGCCACCACCTCCCGCAGCGCGGCTCTCCTCCTTGCACCTCGGCGCTCCACATGGCTAATTTAATTAGGTAAATAATTAGCCATGTGGTGCTGAAGGCTGGAGGGGCCTCCTCTCCCTCGGGGCCCCCGTTCAATGAACGGGCTGCACGGGCTACCGTGACTCATCACTCATTGCTAAGACACTGATATGGCAGCATCCACTGTGCCATCAACAGCGAAAAGCTCAAAATCCATAACAGGCATTAACCATTGGTGACCATTTAGCATCATTTAACATTGGCTCCTGCTGACAGGATAACCTATACCAATTGACGCTTGACAACCTAATCCATAAGGATACCTCTATTTGAGGTGACTGTGATCAAGGCCGAAATGTCATTGTCTGTCGCACCACCAATCACTATAAACAATCACTTTAAGCATATCTTCAACTTGTACGTGTGCAGTGAGTAACAGGTGTAGGCATGGTTCTCAGAGAGCCTAGCTAAATTCACAAAATACACAAACACACCCAAAAATTGTCTCCCCATTTAAAAAAATGATGCCCAGATTGTACCAAGATGGCATCAATTCACCCAGAATAAAAAGTGTAATTCAACAAAATATCTCTTTTAGGCTAGGGCCACACTGAAGAGTGCACCGACTTTAACCTGATGCCGTTACAGCAGAGCCCAGCAGAAAGCAGGCGGTCACGACCAAAACAGCGGGTAAATTAGCCTGGTGTGTGCTTTGTAGTAGGCAGTAAGAAATGTTTGGACTACTGCTTTGTGGAAGACACTAAACTCCTTTTTAAGTGTATTAATATGAACAGCAGAAGGCAGGCTGTGACCACAAATTAGTGGGGAAAATAGCCTCATGCACGCTTTGCAGAAGGCAGTAGGATATGTTTGGCCTAATGCTTTGCTTTGGGCAAAAACACCTTTTTAAGAGGAGTAAAGTGGACAGCAGAAGGCAAGCTGTGATCACCAAAGCAGCATGGAAAATAGCCTGGTGCGTGCTTTGTCGCAGGCAGTAGGAAATTTTGGACTACTGCTTTGTGGAGCTAACTGCATTTTTAAGTGTGGTAATGTGGACAGCAGAAGGCAGGTTATGACCCGCAAAACAGGGAAATTAGCCTGATGCGTGCTGTGTAGCAGCCAGTAGGAAATGTTTGGACTACTTCTTTGCATTGAGCAATAACTGCCTTATTATGAGGAGTAATGTGGACAGCAGAAGGCAGGCTGTGACCACCAAAACAGCATGGAAAATAGCCTGGTGCGTGCTTTGTTACAGGAAGTAGGAAATGTTTGGACTACTGCTTTGCGAAATGCACTAACCGCCTTTTTAAGTAGACTAATATTGACAGCAGAAGGCAGACCGTAACCATCAAAACAGGGAGAAAATAAATTAGCCTGGGGTGTGCTTTGTAAGGCTGTGGTCACACATAGAAATCCGTTTTTGGAAGTGATTTTCATCACCAATCCGTTTTTTTCTGGGTGCTTTTTGAGCCTCCTGCACTCCTGAACGTTTTTGGAATTTTCATTAAAAAAACGCATGCGCGAACGCATGCGCAAACGCAAGTGCGCGTTTGCATGCGTTCGCGCATGCGTTTCCCATAGGGCCCCATGTTAAAAAAAAACGCATGAAAACGCATGCGTTTTTTAACTGATGCCAAAAACGTTGCATGCAACGTTTTTGACTCAAAAACGGACAGGGCAATGTTTGGAGCTCCATAGAAAAACGGACAGGGTGTTTATTACACCCAATCCGTTTTTCTGTCAGTTTTTGGACTTAGAAAAAAAAATGAGAAAACTGAAGCCAAAAACGGACTGAGGGCTTATGTGGAACCCCAGCCTAACAGGTAGTAGGAAATGTTTAGACTACTGCTTTGCAGAGGGCACTAAACACCTTTTTAAGTATGGAAGGCTGGGGTCACAGTACCATTTTTCACATGCATTTTTGGAGACCTGCGTTTTCAAAAACGCATGTAAAAAACGCACCCATAGGCCCCCATGTTAAAAAACGCATGCCCTAATAGCCAAAAAGCATGTGTGACTGTCCCTTGCGTTTTTGGAGCATATCCAAAAACGCATGCGTTTTTGTAAAAAACGCATGCGTTTTTGTAGAAAACGCATGCGTTTTTATAACATGGGTTCCTATGGGAAACGCATGCAAAAACGCATGTACAGTTAGTACCTTTTAGTGCCATTCAAAAACGCATGCGTTTCCCATAGGAGCCCATGTTAAAAAAACGCATGCGTTTTTCCGGAAACGCATGCGTTTTTCAAAACGCTCAAAAAAATACTACAAGCACTATTTTTTGGTGCAGATTCAAAAACGCAGCCAAAAATGCAGGGAGCCATCAGAGACCTTAAAAAACTCATGCTGACATCAAAAACGCATGTAAAAAAGCATGCGTTTTTAAAAGGCACTAAAAAAATGCATGTCAACTGTGACCCCAGCCGTATACAATGTTCTTACACTGGAGCCGGCCTTTATATAGGGCAACGCCTAAAGTGCTAGTGACAGCTAAAAACCTAAAAGTGGATTCCATGTAATTATTCACTTAGAGGGTTAAATATAATTAATTATAGATATATAGATCTAGCGCTTACTTTATGATCACCTTCTACTTATAGTAGTTATCAATCAGTAGGTTATTTTAAAATTAAGGATAAATTTATTTCCACGTGTTTAAAATACAATAATACAAATTACAATTAATGAGATAAAAATGATGCTATAAAATAAATATCAATCGCATGTGACTGCACATGTATGATAAGGCAGTCTATATTGCTAGTCCTCTATTAAGGCCACTTCACACACACAGATATCTGAGTCCAATATCTGAACAGATCTCTGGTTGCAGTGAAATCATGGATACATTGCTCCATTTTGTGGCTGTGTACAACGTGGAGTAATGTATCCATGATTTCACTGCAACCAGAGATCTGTTCAGATATTGGACTCAGATATCTGTGTGTGTGAAGTGGCCTTAATTGTAATTTGTATTATTGTATTTTAAACACGTGGAAATAAAGACCGGCTCCAGTGTAAGAACATTGTATACCACACAAACTAGTCTGTGTACACACTGTTGAAGAAAGCCAATAAGAAAATTACACCTTGTACGTTAATAAGAGAAAGATCGTTTAGATTGAAATACATCAAAAATTTCTTTCAACAAAATAATCAGACAAATAAATAGAATTATGTAGAGGAAACAAAAATTATATTAAAAGATCTAGAAAAGGCATTATATATGGAGATGAGAGATGTATGGGAGATTTCGGCACTGAGAATGTACCAAAAAGCAGATAAGATACCCAAAGGACTAAAAATAGAAAAAGTACTATCCACAGACTATGGAGATCCATGAGTGGCACAAGAATGGGAAGAATTGCTCAGGGGTTTTTCACAAACAGCATTAGCCTTTGTGGTACAACAGAGGCAGAACAGTCTAAAGAGAGCACAAGCAGAAATAAACCATCTGATCAGCAAAATACAAGGTTATGAAAATACACCAGAACTGGCCAATTTGGCAGACTCTATAATCCTTAGATTAAGGCTAGGGTCACATTTAAAACATGAATTGCATTCACCGCATCCGGATCCGGATGCGGTGAATGCAATGCCGGTCACACACATTTTCCTGCGAAAATGTGTGCTGAATACCGCACTGCAGTTGCCGGATGGCTCAGGATGTGTAATCCTGAGCCATCCGGCAACTGCATAGTTTGCAGATCCCGGCTATTGCCGGGATCAGCAAACTGTCCTATGAGTATTAAATAGTTAAATTAACTAACTAAAGTAATGTTTCAGGTCTATAGGGGGGGCTTAGACCCCCCCTATAGACCGGCCGCCCACTCTGCTGGGCTTCTACTACAATATCCCCGATGGCACGGGCTCCTTGGAGCTCCGTGCAAGTTCCCACAACTCCCCGCCCCCGTATCTGTACAGAGGGGTGCCTGCATCCCTCTGTTAGCATTATCCCTAAATGTGGCATCCACAGATTAGTTATAGTAATAAAGTTCTATAGTTATGTCATTCTTCATAGTCTTTCAGCATCCCTGTATGGGCGGGGCTTTGTTCTTCTGCCGCCGCCCATGGAATGATGATGCCCGCCTCCTGTGGCCTTCACCCTGTCTTTTCAGGGCGACCGCGTCATGAAAGGGGCGGGGCTACGGTCGCGTCATTCCGTAGCCCCGCCCCTTTCATGACGCGGCCGCCCTGAAAAGACAGGGTGAAGGTCACAGGAGGCGGGCATCATCATTCCATGGGCGGCGGCAGAAGAACAAAGCCCCGCCCATACAGGGATGCTGAAAGACTATGAAGAACTACGTAACTATAGAACTTTATTACTATAACTAATCTGTGGATGCCACATTTAGGGATAATGCTAACAGAGGGGTGCAGGCACCCCTCTGTACAGATACGGGGGGCGGGAGTTGTGGGAACTTGTACGGAGCTCCGAGGAGCCCGTGCCATCGGGGATATTGTAGTAGAAGCCCAGCAGAGTGGGCGGCCGGTCTATAGGGGGGTCTAAGCCCCCCCTATAGCCTTGAAACATTACTTTAGTTAGTTAATTTAACTATTTAATACTCATAGGACAGTTTGCTGATCCCGGCAATAGTCGGGATCAGCAAACTATGCAGTTACCGGATGGCTCAGGATGACACATCCTGAGCTATCCGGTTACTGCAGTGCGGTACAGGGAAACGCTGCGAAAACTGCTGCCTGCATGATTTTTAACGCAGGCAGCAGTGCCGGATACGGCCACCGGATGGCTTGTGAAGCCATCCGGTGTTTTGCATTGGCTCCTATGGGGAGCTTTTCCTGGTCCGGTTTTGAGCTTTTTGAAAGCTCAAAACCGGATCAGGATTTAAAAAAAAAAAACAGGAATGTGACCCTAGCCTAAGAGATAAAGAAAGGGCAATCATAATCAAAAAGACCAACAAATTTCAAAGGGATGGAGTTCCATATGATGTTATGAGCTTCACAGATAATGAACAAATACAAAAAGAACCAGAAAATAACTCCGATCGATAAGAAAGCTCAAACACATCAAGCATCATTGATGAAGATCCGGAAGATCTTTACTATGAAGGCTCAGGAGATGATTCAAATACATCAACACCCAAAGTACCCAAGAAATTTATCATAATAGATGAATATTGTTGTAACTCCATAGAGAATACAACAAAGGAATCGAAATCCGGGGAAATAACGGAAACCTCATGGACAAGAGATTCGACTCCACTACATATACGCCCATGGTAAGCAGAACAAAACAAAGGACAGTCAACAGAGCAAGCCATGATCAATCATTAATAGAGGACTACAATATATCACTAGACAAAATCTACAAACCAGATATCAAAACAAGAAACGGACAGCGCCACAGACCTTTAGATGGTACAAATTATCCTTGTGTTCTTTATTCCATGGTCATGTACAAGCGACGTTTCGACCACTCCTGTGGTCTTTATCAAGCTTAGAATGTTATAAAAATGACCTCCTTAAATAGTGCTCTACCCCACCCTTAATCAGGTGTTAAACAATCACCCACAGTGTCCAACAATAAATATATAAAACATCAAAATACATCACAAATCACATCATAAAAATATATACAAAGTGATAAATATGGTTCCCCTACCTGTCCATACAAGTCATACATCATAATGAACATTATATCACAGTCAAATACTTGTTTAGTCAAATAAAGAGGAATACAAACAGTTAATACAAGTGACCAATCAGGAACAAGCTGACCCAGTTGTTATAACTACCAATGTAAACATAAATATTGCACTTCAGAGAGGCGATCAGGGGTTAGCTACAATCACCAACTTCCCTCAGCTTATCACAGATCCTATTGACCTCTGTATTGTCATCCTATAAGGCCAAAAAGTTCACCTGTCATCCCAAAAGGAAGCACAACTTCACATTATGACCATCCAGTCCTTCCAACTAATCCTTATAACTATAACTGTACCGATAACCACCATCACCCAGCAATATACAACCTTCTAACTGAATCCAGGACATCAGCATATCCATTCCAGAGCAGGAATCAACTAACGCACATGTAGGGGGCGTGTCCATGCTCCCACAGTATGTGTACGCTGCATAGAACGCTTAGAAAAACCGGGCGCATGCCCAGTACAATCAAAGTCACCAACCAATCACGCAGCCTCATACAAAATATGCCATCACGTGACTGGGACGTGTCAAAGTACTGCCGCGATCGTGAATACAATAGGTTACTTCAGCGCGTGCGCCGTCAAACTCATTCCAGGGACCAATCACGCTCCCTCACCCCTTTGTTTATATCACATGATCGCGCGTATTCACGTCATCAATTGGCCGCTCATACGTTCAATGCAAATACAACCACCAATAGTTGCAGACAAAAACCTTGTAAAGCCTTATGGGTAGTCATTAACCCTATGTGAAAAGCATCATGGGAAAACTGTTCTGTCCTATCACATCACTCTATCGCACATCATCATAGACAATATTATAACCACCAATCCAATTGGTCACGATCCCTTACATCATTTCCTAGACTATATATTATATAATTTATATCTTACCACAAATCAAATATTAATAAACTAGATGGCGGCCCGATTCTAAAGAATCGGGTAGTCTAGAATCCATATATAGTTTATTTACTAATAGTTAGGGGAGTGCGGTGAAATTAATTGTGTGTATACAGGTGGCTCAGTGGGTAGCAGAGTATACGGTGGCTAAGTGGTTGGCACTGTATATGGTGGCTCAGTGGTTAGCACTGTATATGGTGACTCAGTGGTTGGCACTGTATATGGTGACTCAGTGGTTAGCACTGTATATGGTGGCTCAGTGGTTAGCACTGTACGGTGGCTCAGTGGTTAGCACTGTACGGTGGCTCAGTGGTTAGCACTGTATATGGTGGCTCAGTGGTTAGCACTGTATATGGTGGCTCAGGGGTTAGCACTGTATATGGTGGCTCAGTGGTTAGTACTGTACGGTGGCTCAGTGGTTAGCACTGTATATGGTGGCACAGTGGTTAGCACTGTATATGGTGGCTCAGTGGTTAGCACTGTATATGGTGGCTCAGTGGTTAGCACTGTATATGGTGGCTCAGTGGTTAGCACTGTATATGGTGGCTCAGTAGTTAGCACTGTATACGGTGGCTCAGTGGTTAGCCTTGTATACGGTGGCTCAGTGGTTAGCCTTGTATACGGTGGCTCAGTGGTTAGCCTTGTAAACGGTGGCTCAGTGGTTAGCACTGTATACGGTGGCTCACTGGTTAGCACAGTATACGGTGGCTCAGTGGTTAGCATTGTCTACACTGGCTCAGTGGTTAGCACTGTATACGGTGGCTCAGTGGTTAGCACTGTATATGGTGGCTCAGTGGTTAGCACTGTATACGGTGGCTCAGTGGTTAGCACTGCGCGGTGGCTTAGTGGTTAGCACAGTATGATGGCTGAGTGGTTAGCACAGTATACGCTGGCTCAGTGGTTAGCACAGTATGATGGCTCAGTGGTTTTCAGTGTATATGTTGGCTCAGTGGTTAGCAGTGTATTTGATGGCTCAGTGGTTTTCACGGTGTGAAGGCTTAGTGGTTTGCACAGTATGATGGCTCAGTGGTTAGCACAGTATGATGGCTCAGTGGTTTTCAGTGTATATAATGGCTCAGTGGTTTTCAGTGTATATGGTGGCTCAGTGTTTAGCACTGTATTTGATGGCTCAGTGGTTTTCACGGTGTGAAGGCTTAGTGGTTTGCACAGTGCCGTGGCTCAGTGGTTTTCACAGTGCGTTGGCTCAGTGGTTAGCACTGCGCAGTGGCTCAGTGGTCAGTGCGGCATGGAGGCAGAGTGGTATTTGCAAGATTGAGGCAGAGTGGTCAGCGCAGGATGGAGGCAGAGTGTTGAGCGCAGGATGGGGGCAGAGTGGTCAGCACAGGATGGGGGCAGAGTGGACAGCGCAGGATGGGGGCAGAGTGGACAGCGCAGGATGGAGACTCAGTGGTCAGTGCAGGATGGAAGCTCAGTGGTCAGCACAGGATGGAGTGGTCAGCGCAGGATGGAGGCTCAGTGGTCAGCACAGGATGGAGGCTCAGTGGTCAGCGCAGGATGGAGGCTCAGTGGTCAGTGCAGGATGGAAGCTCAGTGGTCAGCACAGGATGGAGTGGTCAGTGCAGGATGGAGGCTCAGTGGTCAGCACAGGATGGAGGCTCAGTGGTCAGCGCAGGATGGAGTCTCAGTGGTCAGCGCAGGATTGAGGCTGAGTGGTCAGTGCAGGATGGAGGCTGAGTGGTCAGCGCAGGATGGAGGCTGAGTGGTCAGCGCAGGATGGAGGCTGAGTGGTCAGCACAGGATGGAGTGGTCAGCGCAGGATGGAGGCTGAGTGGTCAGCGCAGGATGGAGGCTGAGTGGTCAGCACAGAATGGAGGCTGAGTGGTCAGGACAGGATGGAGTGGTCAGCGCAGTATGTAGGCTCAGTGGTCAGCACAGGATGGAGACTCAGTGGTGAGCACAGGATGGAGGCTCAGTGGTCAGCACAGGATGGAGGCTCAGTGGTCAGCACAGGATGGAGTGGTCAGCAAAGGAGTAAGTGGTCAGCACAGGATGGAGGCTGAGTGGTCAGCACAGGATGGAGGCTGAGTGCTCAGTGCAGGATGGAGGCTCAGTGGTCAGCGCAGGATGGAGGCTGAGTGGTCATCGCAGGATGGAGGCTGAGTGGTCAGCACAGGATGGAGTGGTCAGCGCAGTATGTAGGCTCAGTGGTCAGCACAGGATCGAGACTCAGTGGTGAGCACAGGATGGAGGCTCAGTGGTCAGCACAGGATGGAGTGGTCACTACCGGCATAGCAGACGTAGCAGTCGCTTTGGGGCCCGGCGCTTGTGGGGGGCCCGGACCCAGCGCCGCTACGTCTGCTATGCCGGTCATTGCGGTACAGTGGCGTAAGTACCGCGATCGGCGGGCCCCGAGCTCCCCTGGGGGGCCCCGAGCTCCCCGGGGGCCCTGCTGCCTGTACCACCAGCCGCCCGCCGCGACCCGATAGAGCCGGAAGAGGAGCCGGAAGAGGAGCTGCAGTGATCACTTCCTGCAGCCGCGCAGCAGTGCCCGCCCCACCAAAAGCCGGGAGAAGCAGAGCAGGTAATTGTGCGCTTCCCACCGGCCGGCACCACCAGCACCCCCCCTCCCCGCTTCTCACCCAGCCGGCACCAGTAGCACCCGCCACCCCCCCCGCTTCTCACCCGGCCGGCACCACTAGCACCTCCCCCCCGCTTCACCGGGGCACGAGGGACACAGGCCGCCTGTATATACCACGACTAGGGGCCCTGTATACCACCACCAGGGGCCTGTATATACCGCCACCAGGGGCCCTGTATATAACACCACCAGGGGCCCTGTATATAACACCACCAGGGGCCTGTATATACCACCACCAGGGGCCTGTATATACCACCACCAGGGGCCTGTATATACCACCACCAGGGCCTGTATATACCACCACCAGGGGCCTGTATATACCACCACCAGGGGCCTGTATATACCACCACCAGGGGCCCTGTATACCACCACCAGGGGCCCTGTATATAACACCACCAGGGGACCTGTATACCACCACCAGGGGCCCTGTGTATACCACCACCAGGGGCCCTGTATATAACACCACCAGGGGCCTGTATATACCACCACCAGGGGCCTTTATATACCACCACCAGGGGCCTGTATATACCACCACCATGGGCCTGTATATACCACCACCATGGGCCTGTATATACCACCACCAGGGGCCTGTATATACCACCACCAGGGGCCCTGTATATAACACCACCAGGGGACCTGTATACCACCACCAGGGGCCCTGTATACCACCACCAGCGGCCCTGTATATACCACTGTGGAGGCTGCTGTATACCACTGGGGCTGCTGTAATACTGCTGGGGCCTGTATATACCACTAGGGAGGCTGCTGTATACCACTGGGGCTGCTGTAATACTGCTGGGGCCTGTATATACCACTGGGGCTGCTGTAATACTGCTGGGGCCTGTATATACCACTGGGGAGGCTGATGTAATACTGCTGGGGCCTGTATATACCACTGGGGAGGCTGCTGTATACCACTGGGGCTGCTGTAATACTGCTGGGGCCTGTATATACCACTGGGGAGGCTGCTATAATACTGCTGGGGCCTGTATATACCACTGGGGAGGCTGCTGTAATACTGCTGGGCCCTGTATATACCACTGGGGAGGCTGCTATAATACTCCTGGGGCCTGTATATACCACTGGGGAGACTGCTATAATACTGCTGGGGCCTGTATATACCACTGGGGCTGCTGTAATACTGCTGGGGCCTGTATATACCACTGGGGAGGCTGCTGTATACCACTGGGGCTGCTGTATATACTGCTGGGGCCTGTATATACCACTGGGGAGGCTGCTATAATACTGCTGGGACCTGTATATACCACTGGGGAGGCTGCTGTAATACTGCTGGGGCCTGTATATACCACTGGGGAGGCTGCTATAATACTGCTGGGGCCTGTATATACCACTGGGGAGGCTGCTATAATACTGCTGGGGCCTGTATATACCACTGGGGAGGCTGCTGTATACCACTGGGGCCGCTGTAATACTGCTGGGGCCTGTATATACCACTGGGGAGGCTGCTGTATACCACTGGGGCTGCTGTATATACTGCTGGGCCCTGTATATACCACTGGGGAGGCTGCTGTATACCACTGGAGCTGCTGTAATACTGCTGGGGCCTGTATATACCACTGGGGAGGCTGCTATAATACTGCTGGGGCCTGTATATACCACTGGGGAGGCTGCTGTAATACTGCTGGGCCCTGTATATACCACTGGGGAGGCTGCTATAATACTCCTGGGGCCTGTATATACCACTGGGGAGACTGCTATAATACTGCTGGGGCCTGTATATACCACTGGGGCTGCTGTAATACTGCTGGGGCCTGTATATACCACTGGGGAGGCTGCTGTATACCACTGGGGCTGCTGTATATACTGCTGGGGCCTGTAAGGGAGTGTGTCTTGAAGGGGCGTGTCATTGAGGGCGTGTCTTGGAGGGGCGTGTCATTGGGGGTGTGTCTTGAAGGGGGCCCCGTTCAAAAGTTTGCTATGGGGCCCTGCCAGTTCTAGTTACGCCCCTGGTGGTCAGCAAAGGAGTAAGTGGTCAGCACAGGATGGAGGCTGAGTGGTCAGCACAGGATGGAGGCTGAGTGCTCAGTGCAGGATGGAGGCTCAGTGGTCAGCGCAGGATGGAGGCTGAGTGGTCATCGCAGGATGGAGGCTGAGTGGTCAGCACAGGATCGAGTGATCAGCACAGGATGGAGGCTCAGTGGTCAGCACAGGATGGAGGCTCAGTGGTCAGCACAGGATGAAAGCTCAGAGGTCAGCGCAGGATGGAGGCTCAGTGGTCAGCACAGGATGGAGGCTCAGTGGTCAGCGCAGGATGGAGGCTCAGTGGTCAGCGCGGGATGGAGGCAGAGTGGGCAGCACAGGATGGAGGCAGAGTGGTGAGCGCAGGATGGAGGAAGAGTGGTCAGCGAAGGATGGAGGCTCAGTGGTCAGCGCAGGATGGAGGCTCAGTGGTCAGCGCAGGATAGAGGCTCAGTGGTCAGCGCAGGATGGAGGCTCAGTGGTCAGTGCAGGATGGGGGCTCAGTGGTCAGCACAGGATGGAGACTGAGTGGTCAGCACAGGATTGAGTGGTCAGCACAGGATGGAGGCTCAGTGGTCAGCACAGGATGGAGGCTCAGTGGTCAGCGCAGAATGGAGGCTCAGTGGTGAGCGCAGGATGCAGGCAGAGTGGTCAGCACAGGAAGGAGGCAGAGTGGTCATCACAGGATGGAGGCTCAGTGGTCAGCGCAGGATGGAGGCTGAGTGGTCAGTGCAAGATGGAGGCATAGTGGTCAGCGCAGGATGGAGGCTGAGTGGTCAGCACAGGATGGAGTGGTCAGCGCAGGATGGAGGCTGAGTGGTCAGCACAGGATGGAGTGGTCAGCGCAGTATGGAGGCTCAGTGGTCAGCACAGGATGGAGGCTCAGTGGTGAGCACAGGATGGAGGCTCAGTGGTCAGCACAGGATGGAGGCTCAGTGGTCAGCACAGGATGGAGTGGTCAGCACAGGAGTGAGTGGTCAGCACAGGATGGAGGCTGAGTGGTCATCGCAGGATGGAGGCTGAGTGGTCAGCGCAGGATGGAGGCTGAGTGGTCAGCACAGGATGGAGTGGTCAGTGCAGTATGGAGGCTCAGTGGTCAGCACAGGATGGAGGCTCAGTGGTGAGCACAGGATGGAGGCTCAGTGGTCAGCACAGGATGGAGTGGTCAGCACAGGAGTGAGTGGTCATCGCAGGATGGAGGCTGAGTGGTCAGCGCAGGATGGAGGCTGAGTGGTCATCGCAGGATGGAGGCTGAGTGGTCATCGCAGGATGGAGGCTGAGTGGTCAGCACAGGATGGAGTGGTCAGCACAGGATGGAGGCTCAGTGGTCTGCACAGGATGAAGGCTCAGTGGTCAGCACAGGATGGTGTGGTCAGCGCAGGATGGAGGCTCAGTGGTCAGCACAAGATGAGGTTCAGTGGTCAGCGCAGGATGGAGGCTCAGTGGTCAGCGCGGGATGGAGGCAGAGTGGGCAGCGCAGGATGGAGGCTCAGTGGTCAGCGCAGGATGGAGTGGTCAGCACAGGAGTGAGTGGTCAGCACAGGATGGAGGCTGAGTGGTCAGCACAGGATGGAGGCTGAGTGGTCAGCACAGGATGGAGACTGAGTGGTCAGCGCAGGATGGAGGCTCAGTGGTCAGCGCAGGATGGAGGCTGAGTGGTCATCGCAGGATGGAAGCTGAGTGTTCAGCGCAGGATGGAGGCTGAGTGGTCAGCGCAGGATGGAGGCTCAGTGGTCAGCGCAGGATGGAGGCTCAGTGGTCAGCGCAGGATGGAGGCTCAGTGGTCAGCACAGGTAGGAGTGGTCAGCACAGGAGTGAGTGGTCAGCACAGGATGGAGGCTGAGTGGTCAGCACAGGATGGAGGCTGAGTGGTCAGCGTAGGATGGAGGTACAGTGGTCAGCGCAGGATGGAGGCTCAGTGGTCAGCGCAGGATGGAGGCTCAGTGGTCAGCACAGGATGGAGGCTCAGTGGTCATCGCAGGATGGAGGATCAGTGGTCAGTGCAGGATGGAGGCTGAGTGGTCAGTGCAGGTTGGAGGCTGAGTGGTCAGCACAGGATGGAGTGGTCAGCACAGGATGGAGGCTCAGTGGTCAGCACAGGATGGAGGCTCAGTGGTCAGCACAGGATGGAGGCTCAGTGGTCAGCACAGGATGGAGGCTCAGTCGTCAGCGCATGATGGAGGCTCAGTGGTCAGCACAGGATGGAGGCTAAGTGGTCAGCACGGGATGGAGGCTCAGTGGTCAGCGCGGGATGGAGGCTCAGTGGTCAGCGCAGGATGGAGACTCAGTGGTCAGCACAGGATGGAGACTGAGAGGTCACCACAGGATTGAGTGGTCAGCACAGGATGGAGGCTCAGTGGTCAGCACAGGATGGAGGCTCAGTGGTTAGCACAGGATGGAGGCTCAGTGGTCAGCACAGGATGGAGGCTCAGTGGTCAGTGCAGAATGGAGGCTCAGTGGTTAGCACAGGATGGAGGCTCAGTGGTGAGCGCAGGATGGAGGCAGAATGGTCAGCACAGGAAGGAGGCAGAATGGTCAGCAAAGGATGGAGGCTCATTGGTGAGCGCAGGATGGAGGCAGAATGGTCAGCACAGGAAGGAGGCAGAATGGTCAGCGCGGGATGGAGGCTCAGTGGTCAGCGCAGGATGGAGGCAGAGTGGGCAGCGCAGGATGGAGGCTCAGTGGTCAGCACAGGATGGAGTGGTGAGCACAGGAGTGAGTGGTCAGCACATGATGGAGGCTGAGTAGTCAGCACAGGATGGAGGCTGAGTGGTCAGCGCAGGATGGAGGCTCAGTGGTCAGCGCAGGATGGAGGCTGAGTGGTCATCGCAGGATGGAGGCTGAGTGGTCAGCGCAGGATGGAGGCTGAGTGGTCAGCGCAGGATGGAGGCTGAGTGGTCAGCACAGAATGGAGTGGTCAGCACAGGATGGAGGCTCAGTGGTCAGCACAAGATGGAGGCTCAGTGGTCAGCACAGGATGGAGTGGTCAGCGCAGGATGGAGGCTCAGTGGTCAGCGCAGGATGGAGGCTCAGTGGTCAGCACAGGATGGAGGCTAAGTGGTCAGCGCAGGATGGAGGCTCAGTGGTCAGCGCAGGATGGAGGCAGAGTGGTGAGCGCAGGATGAGGAGAAGTGGTCAGCGCAGGATGGAGGCTCAGTGGTCAGCGCAAGATGGAGGCTCAATGGTCAGCGCAGGATGGAGGCTTAGTGGTCAGCGCAGGATGGAGGCTCAGTGGTCAGCGCAGGATGGAGGCGCAGTGGTCAGCACAGGATGGAGGCGCAGTGGTCAGCACAGGATGGAGGCTGAGTGGTCAGCACAGGATTGAGTGGTCAGCACAGGATGGAGGCTGAGTGGTCAGCACAGGATGGAGGCTCAGTGGTCAGCACAGGATGGAGGCTCAGTGGTCAGCACAGGATGGATGCTCAGTGGTCAGCACAGGATGGAGGCTCAGTGGTCAGCACAGGATGGAGGCTCAGTGGTCAGTGCAGAATGGAGGCTCAGTGGTTAGCGCAGGATGGAAGCTCAGTGGTCAGCACAGGAAGGAGGCAGAGTGGTCAGCACAGGAAGGAGGCTGAGTGGTCAGCACAGAATGGAGGCCGAGTGGTCAGCGCAGGATGGAGGCTCAGTGGTCAGCGCAGGATGGAGGCTCAGTGGTCAGCGCAGAATGGAGGCAGTGTGGTCAGCGCAGGAAGGAGGCAGAGTTTTCACCACTGGATGGAGGCCGATTGGTCAGCACTGGATGGAGGCAGAGTGGTCAGCACAGGAAGGAGGCAGAGTGGTCAGCACTGGATGGAGGCTCAGTGGTCAGCGCAGGAAGGAGGCTCAGTGGTCAGCGCAGGATGGAGGCTCAGTGGTCAGCGCAGGAAGGAGGCAGAGTGGTCAGCACTGGATGGAGGCAGAGTGGTCAGCACAGGATGGAGGCTCAGTGGTCAGCGCAGAATGGAGGCTGAGTGGTCAGCGCAGCATGGAGGCTGAGTGGTCAGCGCAGGATGGAGGCTCAGTGGTCAGCGCAGGATGGAGGCTCAGTGGTCAGCGCAGAATGGAGGCAGTGTGGTCAGCGCAGGAAGGAGGCAGAGTGGTCACCACTGGATGGAGGCCGAGTGGTCAGCACTGGATGGAGGCAGAGTGGTCAGCACAGGAAGGAGGCAGAGTGGTCAGCACTGGATGGAGGCTCAGTGGTCAGCGCAGGAAGGAGGCTCAGTGGTCAGCGCAGGATGGAGGCTCAGTGGTCAGCACAGGAAGGAGGCAGAGTGGTCAGCACTGGATGGAGGCAGAGTGGTCAGCACAGGATGGAGGCTCAGTGGTCAGCGCAGAATGGAGGCTGAGTGGTCAGCGCAGCATGGAGGCTGAGTGGTCAGCGCAGGATGGAGGCAGCGTGGTCAGCGCAGGATGGAGGCAGAGTGGTCAGCGCAGGATGGAGGCAGAGTGGTCAGCGCAGGATGGAGGCAGAGTGGTCAGCGCAGGAAGGAGGCAGAGTGGTCAGCGCAGGAAGGAGGCAGAGTGGTCAGCACTGGATGGAGGCAGAGTGGTCAGCGCAGGATGGAGGCAGAGTGGTCAGCCCAGGACGGAGGCTCAGTGGTCAGCCCAGGACGGAGGCTCAGTGGTCAGGCCAGGATGGAGGCTCGGTGGTCAGCGCAGGCGAGGTGGGCAGAGCCAGGCGGGAGCGGGGCAAGGTGGGCGGAGCAAGGTGGGCGGAGCCTGGCGGGAGCCCCGCAAGGTGGGCGGAGCTGGGGAACCCCGGGAGGTGGGCGGAGCTTGGCGGGAGCCCCGCGAGGTGGGCGGAGCTTGAAGGTAGCCCTGCGAGGTGGGCGGAGCTTGGCGGGAGCTCCGCGAGGTGGGCGGAGCCTGTCGCGAGGTGGGCGGGGCCAAGCGGGAGCCGCGCAGCGGGATGACGGTGGGGTAAGTATACCGGAGACTGGTAGTCTGCATGAGAGTATAAGTGTGTGTGTGAGTGTGTGTGGGGGGGTAGGCAGTGACGGGACAAGGCATTTTGGTGCCCTAGGCAGGTACGGCAAACGGCGCCCCCCCCCCCCCCGAAATATGTCTGGGAATAAAAATGTCAGCATACTTTGAAAGTAAATTTAATTTAACGGGGACCTATAAAAGGTTCGTCCAACCACACTACAGAGACATACTGATAGGTTGTTTACATTGTGAGCCCCAATGGGGACAGTGTTCATGATGTATGTAAAGTGCTGTGGAGTTCATAGTGTAATATAAATGCAAAAAGTATTATTCTTAATATTATGTCACAATACCAGGATCTGAGGATCTTCTATTTCGAGGTCAGGGACTCTCTGATGCCATGTTGCTGCTTGTCTCGCTGTTGTCCTCTTTTGACACTGCAGTGCGGTGGACAAGAGAGCATTAACTGGTTAATAACAAGAAGTATGGAGTGTGTACTGAGCCATAAACCCTCCCCTTACCATGAAGTATGGAGTGTACTATCTGAGCCATAAACCTCCTCATACCATGTCCAGCAGACATTGTAGGATTACTACCCGTATATACTCGTGTATAAGCCAACCTGTGTATAAGCCGACCCCCCTACTTTTGCCCCCAAAACCTGGGAAAACCTATTGACTCGTGTATAAGCCGAGGGTGGACCCCAGCACAGGTATACAGCCCCCAGCAGTGTGGTATACAGCAGCCTCCCCAGTGGTATATACAGACCCCAGGGGTAATACAGCAGCCCCAGGGGTAATACAGCAGCCCCAGGGGTTATACAGCAGCCCCAGGGGTTATACAGCAGCCCCAGGGGTTATACAGCAGCCCCAGGGGTAATACAGCAGCCCCAGGGGTTATACAGCAGCCCCTGGGGTAATACAGCAGCCCCAGGGGTAATACAGCAGCCCCAGGGGTTATACAGCAGCCCCAGGGGTAATACAGCAGCCCCAGGGGTAATACAGCAGCCCCAGGGTTATACAGCAGCCCCAGGGGTTATACAGCAGCCCCAGGGGTTATACAGCAGCCCAGGGGTAATACAGCAGCCCCAGGAGTTATACAGCAGCCCCAGGGGTTATACAGCAGCCCCAGTGGTATATACAGGCCCCAGCAGTATATACAGCAGCCCCAGTGGTATATACAGGCCCCAGCAGTATATAAAGCAGCCCAGTGGTGGTATACAGGGCCCAGTGGTGGTGTATACAGGGCCCAGTGGTGGTATACAGGGCCCAGTGGTGTATACAGGGCCCAGTGGTGGTATACAGGGCCCAGTGGTGGTATACAGGGCCCAGTGGTGGTGTATACAGGGCCCAGTGGTGTATACAGGGCCCAGTGGTGGTATACAGGGCCCAGTGGTGTATACAGGGCCCAGTGGTGGTATACAGGGCCCAGTGGTGGTGTATACAGGGCCCAGTGGTGTATACAGGGCCCAGTGGTGGTATACAGGGCCCAGTGGTGTATACAACGCCCAGTGGTGTATACAGGGCCCAGTGGTGTATACAGGGCCCAGTGGTGGTATACAGGGCCCAGTGGTGCTGTATACAGGGCCCAGTGGTGCTGTATACAGGGCCCAGTGGTGGTATACAGGGCCCAGTGGTGGTATACAGGGCCCAGTGGTGCTGTATACAGGGCCCAGTGGTGCTGTATACAGGGCCCAGTGGTGCTGTATACAGGGCCCAGTGGTGCTGTATACAGGGCCCAGTGGTGCTGTATACAGGGCCCAGTGGTGCTGTATACAGGGCCCAGTATGCGGGGGCCGGGGGGGGAGGCACGCACCTTTGCACACTCATCGCGGCCGCCGTCACCGTGCGTCTGATGTAAGGAGGAGAGGAGGGGCGGGCACCCCCAGGGGGCGGGCAATGGGCCCCTCATGCTGAAAAAATGCACCCTCCACAAGATGGCGCCCTAGGCGATCGCCTAGGGTCACCTAGCTATCGTCCCGGCCCTGGTCAGAAGTCACAAATCTGTTGGCACTCAAGTGCTATAACACTATAAGGCTGGGTTCACATTGGCATTCCCCTCCGCAGCGTTCTGCGCCATGTGTGCACAGCCAGTGCAAGCCCCTATCTTTATAATGGGAGCGCACGGTGCTGCGCTTGACTGCGCTTGACCGTGCGCTCCCATTCACTCCCATATGTGATTTGTACGCAGGTGGACGCCTGCGCACACATCACACACTCTCGTCCGCACCAGGGACGCGACATGTTGCATTCCCGGTGCGGACGGGAGTGTGTGATCACCGCATGCGCACAGATCACTCATGGCGGGCAATGGGAGCGCACGGCGGTCTGCAAGCATCTGCAGACACCGTGCGGCCCATTATAAAGGATAGGGCTGCGGTCTGCATGCAGAGGCTTGCAGATGTCCTCCGCAGAACTCTGCAGAGGCATCTGCAAATGTGAACCCAGCCTAAACTGACACCATTCTCCATAAGAAAGTCTGCAGAGCACAAAAGAACAGTGATAATCAGAGACTCCTTTGTTGACACATTATACTTAATTAACTCACAGATAAGCCCACTACAAGGGTATCCTGCAGATAAGGGATTTACAGACATTTAAAGACTAGTTGACATACTATATGTAGGAAGTCCTTGCTGCAGAGGCGAACCACTGAGTTCAGGAGACAAAGATACAGACTCTTAAGGTGCTGTCACACATAACGATTGCTCCAACGATCCCAACAGCGATAACGACCTGCCGGGATCGCTGGAGCGTCGTTACCTGATCGCTGGGGAGCTGTCAAACAGGCAGATCTCCCCAGCGATCAGGCCATGGGAGCCACCTCCGACATCGCTCCCTGCTTAGCGCTGCCTATAGGCAGTGCTAAGCAGGGAGAATGCTGGTAACTATGATAAACAGCGGGGTATCCAGGCAGCACGCGCTGCCTGGATACCCGGTGTTTACCATAGTAACCAGCCCTGTGAGGTCACAGATCGCTGGTTTCTTGCAGTCACACGCAGCGATGCGTGCTGACCAGCGGGAAACCAACGATCTAAAAATAACCCACAGCACTTTGCAGCGATCAGCGACCTCACAGCAGGGGCCTGATCGCTGCAAAGTGTCACACATAACGATATCGCTGGAGAGATCGTTGTAACGTCACAGTTACAACGATCTCTCTAACGATATCGTTATGTGTGACTGGGGCTTTAGGCTGGCTTCACATTTGCGTATGGGAAGGCAGCGTATTGCTGCGTTCCCATACGCAGTCAAACGCATGCGCACTGCGTTCCTATGTTTAACATAGGAACGCATGGTGCCTGCGTTTGCTGCGTTCGGGTGCGGATGCGGACTATATCTGCTGCTTCCGGTGTCCAGCATCCGCACCCGGGACGCAGCATATTGGTTTTTTTTTGTGCGTTTGGGGACCTTGGAAAATCAGCAAGCGTCCCCAAGCGCACAAAAAATGCATTGGCTTCAATGGGTCCGCAGTGTCCTCTGCATGACACCGCAGGAGAACGCTGCGGACCCATTGAAAAATCTCCCGGTGGCCGGCGGTGATGTCACAGGAGCTCACCGACGGCCACCGGGAGATCAGCTGGAGCCTCTGCTGTCCTCCGCCTCCCGGCCGCTGGTAATGTGCTAGCGATGTCGGCGGGGAGAACAGCTGATGTGACAGCTGTTTGAATCTTCCCGCGCCGACATCTCCTCTCGGTGTCGGCGCGGGAAGATTCAAACAGCTGTCACATCAGCTGTTCTCCCCGCCGACACGTCCCGGAGGTTACCGGCGGCCGGGGGGCGGAAATCTCCGGCGCTGATCTCCGCCCCCTGACAACGCCGATTGGCTGGCAGCCTGCACAATGATGTGTCCGCAGGCGGACATTCTCCGCTGCGGACACATCATTTGGACCCTGCTTTGCACTGCGTATGTGTCTGCATGCCATCAGCATGCAGACACATACGCAAATGTGAAGGCAGCCTTAGTGCCTTTAATGAAGCCCTTTCTAGTTCTCTCCTACACAGACAGTGTAGCAGAGGTCGAGCAGAGCATAAATGTGTGACACCTTCAGACTAAAAATTGTGTATGAACAGCAGTCTCTATATTGTAGAGCTGAACTGAACTGTCTCCGGGCAGGCAAAGGATCTTACCAATCAGAGATCTCTCACATAAAAAAAAAAAAATCGTAGCCCTGCAAAACACATATAACTCTATAAGGACATAAGCTACTCACTGAAATCTACATTAGAAGGACTAGTGCACACAGTCACAAAAGCTGCTGTATGACAAATAATTGACAGCACATCATAAGGACCAGAGGGATCATTACTGCTTACAGTGGGGTTCTCTTGCCACCAAAGCACTTCAGCGATGTTGACCCAAGATATTGAGGGCAGCAATATAAGACTGTTCTGAAGTCCTAGATACGTACTTCCTCCACCCCTTGAACTCCAGAAGTAGCGACTCCACCCAGAGTCATTGAACTTGTGAACAACCTAGTACCTCATGGTCAGTGAAATTAAACCCACATAAACATCAGACCTCACTGTTACACCCTAGTTTCCCGAAATCTAATGCCCTCCAAAACCAGACCCTCTTCCACCATTCCATCTAACGAAAAAACAATGGATGCACATCAATTAAGCTCTAAGAGCAATATACCAACTATGGCACATAGTCCAGGTAAAACCCCGAAAGGAAGAGACAATCACACGAAAGGTTTGACCTACACCTGAAACCCATGAGTCCTGCGACGACTCAATTATATACGAATCCACTCATCATAGTTCCAAAAGAAAAGAGATGGATTCACCCTTACACCAAAATCCAAATCCTCCTCCACAAGATGAGATCCAATTGCACTGTAGAAGTCCTGTGAGGCAGAGGATTAAGGTCACACAAGCTAATAATGACCCCAACTTTATCCTGGACCAAACTCAAATTCCAGACAAGAACTTCCTTCTCCAACTTTTCTCTTCCCTTAAGGAAGAAATGAGGGAGCAATTTGCAGAAGTTAAATCTTCGATCAACACCATTAATTCACGATTAGACAAAACCGAAACAGATGTAGGTAATCTAAAGAAAGAACTTAAAACATGCTGCTCAGAGCTAACAAAAGCTAAAGATGAAATTAAGCACCTTACAGATAAGATTATAGATAGGGAGGACCGTGACCGTAGATCCAACTTAAAAATTAGAGGAATATCAGAACAAACAAAAACACATGAGCTAATTCCCTTTGTCAAAAACCTGACCAGAAAGCTGATCCCGTCCTTACCGGATATAGAATTATCAATTGAGAGGGCGCACAGACTCCCCAAACCCCTACACATACCTGAAGACACCCCTCGTGATGTTATTGTTAAATTTAAGTTTTTCCAAACGAAAGATAAAATAAATAACTACACTAGGCAACATACTTCCGGCTCCTTATGAATCTTTAAAAATCTTCTCTGACATCTCAAAAGAAACTGCCACTAAAAGGAGACTTCTAAGGCCAGTCACGGAGGTTCTAAGAAAACAACAGATTACCTATAGATGGGGCCGACCAACCACCTCTGTCATATTTCATCACAAACAGAAGCAAATCACCATTGAGGATCCCACGGAAGGCTTGAAACTCCTCAAACACCTACATATAAAAGAATAACTCTGCCAAATGATTTACT
Source organism: Allobates femoralis (assembly GCA_033576535.1). NCBI lineage: Eukaryota > Metazoa > Chordata > Amphibia > Anura > Aromobatidae > Allobates > Allobates femoralis. The sequence goes on along the minus strand of JARQOC010000005.1, from coordinate 361,778,994 downwards.
ATTAGGTTAGAAATATTGCACCATAGGCCCTACCGTTAGCCCAAGAAGAAGACCTACAGTAGTTTCTTGGAACTCTTTCTCCACAACACGACCATTGGTCGAACTTATATATTTGTTCTCTTTTCTTCTAAAGTCTGTTGAACCCACCTTAACTAACCCTCCCCCTCTGTTTTCCCTCCTAATTCCTCCTCCTCACCTCCCTTCTTGACCAGCATCTCAATATAACTGCTTAAAGTGATCCTAAACCCAGAAACCCCCCCTTATCTTTAGACCTGTCCCTGCACCCCCTCTTATCATTTCTAGCCATCCCTTTTGCAGAAAAAAATTGCTTTTGTAAAGGAAGAGAAAAGGTTATAATACTTTGTCCTGTGTGAGTTCTCTCTTTCTGTGGAAGCCGCAAATGCCCCGCCTGTCTGCTGCTGCCTGGTAATTATGCACGCCCCTCTCTGCTTCTAAGAGCCTGGCCGCGTCATGAAAGGGGCAGCAGCAGACAGGCGGGGCATTTGCGGCTTCCACAGAAAGAGAGAACTCACACAGGACAAAGTATTATAACCTTTTCTCTTACTTTACAAAAGCGATTTTTTTCTGCAAAAGGGATGGCTAGGAATGATAAGAGGGGGTGCAGGGACAGGTCTAAAGATAAGTGGGGGTCAGTTTCTGGGTTTAGGATCACTTTAACTGACGAACAATGAAACTCCTGTCCCTAATTGCAAATGGTCTAAATTCACCACAAAAACGATTTAGTGTATGGAAGGAGCTAAACTCGAACCACGTTGACATAGCTGGAATTCAGGAGACTAGATTCCCTCTACAGAATCCTCTTAAATTTAGTAATAAAAGATTCCCTCATGTATACTTTTCATCTAATTCCAAAAAGAAAGCGGGAGTAGCAATAATCATAAAAGGGACGCTGACGTTTGAGGAAATCGAGCTGATCAAAGACGACGAGGGCAGGTACATAATCCTGATCTGTAAGGTTAACGAAGTAATCCACACTCTTGTAAACGTTTACACCCCTAACAATGGCCAAATCACCTTCCTTAATCGTCTCTTTACCCTAATACATGAAAAACAGAAAGGGACGCTTCTGATATTTGGCGACTTCAATTCTGTCCAGAACCCCCTATTAGATTCGTCTAATAAATCAAGGAATCTGAATACAAAATTGGACCCACTTTTACAAAAGGAGGAGCTCTTTGACGTATTTAGATGTTTACATACCTCCTCTTTAGAGTTTACTCACTATTCTGACGTCCATAAATCATTTTCCAGAATCGATTTGGTACTAACAAACATACACTCACTGTCAAAATTTAAAAGTATATCCATTCTACCAAGAACGTGGTCAGACCACTCTCCCATCCTCTTTGAGATTTCTAACAGCCCTCCCTTCAACTCTTTCTCCGTGGAGAGCTAATTCATATCTATTTACCCACCCACAATATAAATCTGAAATCCAAGATTCACTTAAATTATATTTTCAAGAAAACTATACTACAGACATTTCCTTGTCCACCCTATGGACTGCCCACAAAGCGACCATAAGAGGTAATCTGATATATCTGAACACGAAACATAAAAAAGCTCAATTAGCTAATACTAAAAAACTTACTCGACAAATTGCCTTGCTGTAGGAGGAAATCGTAACTAACCCCTCTGAAAGCAAACATAAAGATCTACTTGAGCTTCGGGTACAACTTAAATCCCTCCTCTTATCCGACTATGATAAATTGGCCCACATATCCAAATCAAATTTCTACTCAAATATGAATAACTAGCTGTGAGCCCGATGCAAATGCATCGGGTGTCTAGAATATTTTTAATGTTTTTTTAGATTTTCAAATAATAATCCAATTATTCCAATGACATCTTTACACCAACTACATATATTAGTATGGTTGATATCATTTAAGGAAAATTGAACTATTATGTTGTAAGGGTCTTAGAACACAAAGTAGCAATACTTCTTAATATGTCAATTTTTTGAATTGATGAATTAACAGTACTAATATATGTATCCAGCCACTTTGTGTCAGCCCACCAATCGCGTCAAGATGCCCTTACGCCTGGTGGGACCTACTCTAACTAAATCCGAATTCATATAATTTAGATATTTTTAATTGCTGGATTTTTCTTAGATTTTTTGAGGATTGTGATGTAAATAATAAAATTTTGTAAATTGATACAGAAGGAGTTACCAACTACAGACTTGCAGCAATATCCGTGCAATAACAAAAAAACTTGTAATTAACCTACAGTAAATGGAGTTAACATAGCTTCAGCAGGTGCATAAGATGCATCCACTAACTAACCACAGGTGACTGCAGTTGATGTGGATGACACTGCCACAACTATGTTGTCTGCACAAACTGCAAATTAAGTACAAATTACATATATGCAATTATGAAAATTACAGCAAGTATGTTCTTGATAAGTCCTTCATGTACAATTATTATCATTTAGTATATTCCTCAACAAAGTGAAAAAATCTAAGAAAAATGTCGTGGTAGAATCTAATTAATAATTTATGTTTGTCCCTATCTATCTAAACATGTGGAACACACCTTGGTAATGAGATGTGTGTGAACAGCCGTCCCACCCGTCTCTTAGCTGTTCACAAAAACCTCTCCCTTTAAAGAATAAGAATCAAATCTCTCAGCACGTAGTGTACTGGAGCTTTAAATAGTGGTTTCTATCACCCTGTGATAAAATCAGAATGATACACATCTCCAATGAAATCTAAAATGTGTTTTTCCACAAACATTGTATAAACTATGCACATAAAAAACTGAAATTGAAAAGACTAAACTAATTTTTTTTTTTTTTTTTTTTTTTTTTTTAAATAGAAAAGGTAAAAATATAAAATATGCAAAAGTTCATCCCAAAATATTCCGATAGACAATATTTTTGGTGAAGACTTTCTCACAGTTAGGCACCAATTTCCCTTGAATGCATGAATCCACCACTTTCACCTTCACATTGCATCGTCTCTTCACACGTGAGAAAGCCACATATAATTGTCCATGGCCAAAAACAGGTTCTGGCAAATAAATCCCCACTTTCTCCAAAGTTTGTCCTTGAGATTTATTTATGGTCATGGCAAAGGCAGGCTTCACGGGAAATTGCCGACGTCTTAGTTTGAAAGGCAATCCAGTCTCTGATGGACAGAGATCAATTCTTGGAATGAAGACTACATTTCCTTCATCCGAGCCAGAAATTACTTTTGCTTGTATCAAGTTGTCAAACAAAGCAATAATAATCATCCGAGTCCCGTTGCAAAGTCCTTTTCTGCTGTTAAAATTACGCAAAAGCATTATAATTGTACCAACTTTTAATTTCAGGAGATGAGAAGGCATTCCTGTTGGTGTTAGAGAATTTAGAAATTCCACAGGATATTGTTCAGGATTTTCCGTCTCATCTGGATCAATGGAATCATGGCTCATATATTCCATGTATTCTCCAGGAATACAATCCATCACTTTAGAATTGATCAAATCCACAGCGTCATTTTTGGGACAAAGAATGGCATGTGATGCAGCATTCTGAATACTTTCATCATTATTCACATCAATGACAATGTTTTCACCAAATATGTCCAAGATTAAAGAGCCAGTGCAGATCATGTCTTGCGGGATCTCAATGACATCATCACCAAGGTTGTAATCATTGGACAATTCTCCATTTCCCAATTGAATTAACCAATTGCTATATTCAGAATCAATGGAGCGCATGTTGTTAATGAGCGGCAATTGATTGAAAAGCTGCCATTGTCGTGAATATTTAATGCAGCTCTCTACAATGTCTGTCCTTGTTCCGTGGGAGATGATAGGAAGACACTGCCGAAAGTCTCCTCCCAGAACAATGACTTTCCCTCCAAAGGGTAATTTATTTTTGTTGAAGACATCAGTTGTCATGACATCCCGTAATAATTGATCAATTACATGCAAAGCGTATTTTGACAACATAGTAGACTCATCGATGATGAAGAGTTTGGTAGTCTTCAAATGTTGGGCCGCATCAGTATCATTTTTGATTCTTGAAACGGATGTCTCATTAATTGGTATTGGTATGCCATACAGTGAATGGATAGTTCTTCCTCCTTGCAATAGATTAGCAGCAATCCCTGTACTGGCTGCAGGTGAGACAACTTCTCCTTCTCCTCTCAGTTCATGAATCAATAGATGATACAGATATGTTTTCCCACTTCCACCGGGACCGTCAAGGAAAAAGCACTTTGGCTTATCACTTGTATCCTCTAAAGCTTTATGGATTGCAGTATAGGCCAAACGTTGTTGATCATTTAAGGTGGCTTTCATTTCATGTGCTCTTACTAACTCTTCTTCTTTGTTGTATTGAGGACGAATGTGTGGTTTTCTTTTTGGGCGTGGCAGATTAAAATCAATGAAATGTTTAGCATGAAATTTTAAAACATGTTCAACATCAGTCATGGCGTATCCTTCACAATGTTCACAATCATCAGTGTCAGGGTGGTAGGCATGGCAGTAATCTTGAATGAAGTGTTGTTTAAATTCTTGCCACAACTCCAGAGGATGATTAGGAGGACCAAAGACACATATATACGCAAACATTTCACGGAGCTGTGCAGGCATATTGAGAACACAGGCATCCAATAAAGTTTTTCTCCAAACACTGTCATCGAAGAGCAATCCAAGGGCTAATGCCGCCTCTTTAAACGTTGGGTATGTGACTTCCTTAACAGTCTTAAGGTTATCAAAACTTGTAGCTCCTTTAACATGGAGTAACAACAGCCTTAAAAAATAACGTTCTTGTTCTTGAATACTAACAGTGTAGAGCCTACCAATGACTGAAGCACCTCTTCTCCTTCTAACTTCCCATGCACCTTCTTTCCAAACATAATGCTCAGGAATTTGACGATATAAGTACTCCCGAGCTTTGGGATCATTCTCATTGAGGGTAAAGTAGGCCATGAGTGTTGATTGTCTGTCCATTGAATAACTGATGTTGTCCGCAGAATCACCCTCGTGAAAAAAAAGTGATTGTGAATGAGGCAGATGTACTGCAAGACGACTAATGCTGTGAGATTGTCTATGCATTTGAAAAGCAAAGATTCGCCAAGCTGCCTCTGGTGCACTGACATATCTGGAATCCATGAATTTATGAGTTTCATCGTGTCTGATGTTGGTTTCACAAATTTCCACATTGGCTTTGTCATGACCTTTGTACACATATTTGAAGAGGTATTTTACGCTCTGAATGGAAGCACATACTTCCACATTGATATGGCACTTATATTTTAATAGAAGGAAAGGGTTATATGGAACCACCCAAGAATTATCAATCATCTTGGAATGGTGTGGAAAAGAAGGTCCTTCGTTTCTTTGATAACTTGGATATGCATCCTCAGGTATAACAGTTTTTGTTTGAAACTGTTTTGGAAAATTTTTTTTACACTTTCCATTCTCCATACATGGAGAATTGGGATTGTGTTGTCCACAGGGGCCATGGATCATGTGTTGCATGACAATTTGATGGAGCAGAGGGTAATGTGATGGATCAGGAATTTCAGCCCAAACAGTATTGTCCACTTCCACCTCAGTTCTTAGTTTTGAGTTGGCATCCAGAATAATTAGAATGTGAGCATGTGGTAGGCCTCGCTTTTGAAATTCTATCACATGAACCATAGCACAAACCTTGCCAAATAATCCAGAATTAATATCTTTCAAAAGGGCTTCAAGTTTAATCCTGAATACACGTGCCACTAAATCCGGGCGATGTTCAGCACGCTGCCATGGCTGTAAATTGGTTACAATTTCACTCCATTTTGGATTGCAGGTCATCGTTATAAAAAGATCTGGTCTTCCAAATTTAGTTACAATCGCCATGGCATCTTGATACCTCTGCTGCATGTTTCGGGGACTTCCCTCAAAGGAAGATGGTAAAATTACGGTTTTGCCAATGGGGATTCCTTTTTCTACGGATTTTCTCAGCAAATGTTCTTGAAGGAGACAATAATCTTCCACCTTCAAATCTTTCTGGTGTTGTCGTATAAAATTTAAACGATTGGCCTCGATCTTAACATAGGCATCCACCAAGTACTGCTGTGTCAGTTTTCCTCCATTAAGGACAGGATTGAATTCTGCCCGTACTGACAGCAAATAACAGTAATACTGCAGCTGTGTTACCCTGCGAGGATTTTGGCCTTGGTGTATGAGTGATTCATGCCACCCTTGCTCTCCATGAGGGAAAAACAATGGATACAGTAATGCATCCAAATTACTGTGTAAAATACTTATTTGCTGTGTTTTGGGGGCCAACGGATTATTTGTGTCTGGTTTTAGATGTATTAAAATGTCTCTATTAAATGGTGGCTCTCCATCAGCATTTTCAAAGATGACTGCAACTTCATGGACAGTAGGGTTGTTATACCGTCTTGGGTCTTGCTCTCTGTCTTGTTTAATTGCCATGATGATATTAGGCATTTTTGTGCCATGTTCAAATGCTTTCTGTTCTTCCTCTTCCTCCACTTGCCGTAACATTTTGTAGGCTGAAACAAAGGGATTAATACCTTCCAATTGCTCAGCAATAATTCTCATCAAGGCTGGATTACACTTGAGATTTTCTGGAGACTGTAGGCGTTGTTCAGTAGCAGTAGCACTATCCAAAATATAGAGCTGTGCATATGCTGGAACTTGACCTTCAGCGGGGTGGAGAGTTCCAGTTCTATGGTAAATTTGGCCGTGAATCCGGAAACAATAAGGACCGTGTCCAGGTGGTTGCGAAACACTTGCACCCATCGAAGCAAATGCAAAGGAACTATTAATGCTCCTGATATTCTCCATGAGATTTTTACTATATGGGCTGTCTCCTTTTAGTAAAGTAGTGAAGAGCTCAGGGTACTGAGGTAATGGTACCTTAACTTTACCCTTGTGACAACAAAGGGAGAACTGTCCATCAGATGGCCTTTCAGCCTCAAAATGTTGTGCTTCACAATGTTCACATAACACATTCATGGGCCCACAGGTATGTTCTAAAATACTGCTATCATCATCAGTAAAGCCAATAGGGATTAATGACGTTGGTGAAGTGAGCAACCGATGACGTTTTTTGTAGATGCCTACAAAAATAAGGCGTAGCTGTGTAGAAGTTTCAACACATTTAAGAAAAGAAGTAGTGACTGAAGACTTATTCCTGAGGTTTTTTTTTTGGCGTAATTGACGCTGTGAGGCAGCCAAATGGGCCAAACGGCGTTGTTTTGAGGTAGGTGACATAATTTGTAAACGCTTGACTTTAGCCAATTTGTGTCTTGTGATGGCAGAAGCAGTCTTGTCTGTTCTTGTTTTAGAAGAACCTTTGCACTTCACTTTACCCGTGCCAGATGTTGTAGGCAGTTGAGTTTCCAAAAGTGTTGGAGACACAGATATAGACGCCATATCAGAGGTAGATGGTTTTCCTTGCACCTTCACCTTTTTTTTTTTGCGGCCAGATGTTGTAGGCAGTTGAGTTTCCAAAGGTGTTGGAGACACAGATATAGACGCCATATCAGAGGTAGATGCTTCTCCTTGCACCTTCACCTGTTGTTTTTTGCGTCTTTTTCGTTCCACCTCAGCTTTTTTGGCCAACCGACTGCTTCTTTTTTCAGCAGACTCCTTTGCAATTCTTTTATTCATATCCTCCTTGAGCTTAACCAAACGGAGACATCTTTTTTCCGGATCTTCCTGCTCACGCTTCTTGCGCTGGCGTGCAGCATTCTTAGCTCTAACAGAGCTTTTTGGTTTGTCAGAGCTCATATTGAGCACACTACAGCAAAATGTATGCAATAATAGCTACAGTATATTATTTAAGGAAGCAATCAATATACATTCTGCATAGCAATATAGTCAAAGTAGTAATATTTATATTGATAATTGTTATTATATCCAATATATTTTTATATATAAATTATATCATAAAAATATATCCAAAAAAATAACATCAGCATTTTTCGTAATTTGCAGGAGATGCAGTAAAAGAACCACATCTGCCGCGTTAGCCGCATTACCGTTACACTTATGGTGCGCTTGCGTTTTTTGCCATGCAAAGTATAGACTTACTTGCAGCAGGTGCAGCAATTGGAATTTTGCACTTGCAGCAGGTGCGGCTGTGAAAAAAAACTCAGCTGATCGGGTTTTTTTTTTGCGGCCACACCTACCATAAGTTCAAAACTGCATTTGGCGCAACTGCACCTATACTTTGCATGGCACAAACCGCCACCGCGCCGCAAGTTCCGCAAGTTCCACAAATTACTGCAAATTAAAAGGAAAAATACATTGGAATGGCGCATTTATGCCACACGTGAGCCATTATGCGGAACGTGCAGAAGCGATTATTTTTCCCACAAATTCCTGATAAAAAGGTATTGTGAAAGGTCTCAAAGGCAAGAATAAAATTATAATCAAAATAAGTCACCAAAGAAGTTAATGAAGTAAGGAACATTATTTACATATAGATGACTAATGTTTTTTACAAAGCTTATATACAATAAATATTGAGGCAGTGACATAATTTCAGACCAAAATTTAATATAAGGCTGAAAAAGATTTATATAATTGTGTATCATATAGATCAATAATCTATTTAATATCAATATATACAATATATTTTATAAATAATATCCTAAAAATATATCCAAAAAATATATTATATATATTATTAACTTTAAAAAATTATGTATATTATATATTACAATTTATTATAATGTATAGATATATATATATCACATATCTATATATATTAGATATATATAAATAGATATATATATATACATATACATATATAGATTAATATACAATATATATATTATATATATATATATATATATATATATATATATTTTATCTTAATC